>JAFFSR010000233.1:601875-1203750 GCA_017163975.1 Anastatus disparis
TACGGTCGTATAAAATAAAAGCATATAGATAATGTAAAGATTGTTATAGAATTGTTAAAACTAATTAAATATGTAAATTCAGTAAGTTTTGAGATGCAATATATAGCATAGTAAGTGCATTCATGCATGAAATAATATATAAAACGCATAAGTGCAAGCGAGCACAAAGTAATGTGCGTGAGCAAGTACTATAAGTACAGTTATGTAATGAAAGTGCATTAAGCACAGCTGTATGAATAAGTGCAATTAAGCACGGAGTGTAAATAAGTATAAAGTGCAAGTGATCACGGGTAATTAAGCGTACAGAGAAATGACATTTACGTGCGAGTAGCATATTTTGTAATAATTTTATTTAAAATCAGCATTGTTAAAATTTTTTTTGTAAACGTAAATAGTTAGCTATGTATAAAAGTAAACATTTAATGTAAAATGTAAATGGAGTCAGATGAAAATGCGATAAAATAACTAAATTCGTGAAAATATTTACGCACGGAACGTTTAAGTGTACGCAAGTACAGAATGTAAACCAGGGTACTAGTATGAGTAATAATTGTAATGTAATAAAAAAAAAAAAAAGGGGGGGGGAGTATTGTGGGGGCATGTATGTGTGAACATGTATTAGTAGCCTATCGTATGACAGACAGGCATTCCTTTCCCTCTGAGACGAGTTAACGTGCTAGCATGCGAACGTTACTCTCTCACTTGACTACCGACTGTATCCCTGGCTTTAGCAAATACAACGCTTAACCATATCTCTCGTGTATTCATTCAACTTAACCTTAAAACCTCTACCTTCTCTCATCTATACTGTGTGGCTTTTGGTTGGAGTCCCAGGCCCCACAATCTAATAGCTACACTGAAAAAAAAATTTCTTAGTAACGAAAAAAATTTTATTGTATAAAATATATTCTCTCGGGCAATCAGCGAAATATTTTTTGTATCAATATCATTTATTCCGTCAGTGAAAATAAAATTTTTAAATAATAATAAAATATTTCTCAACATTCATAAGATATTTCTTAAACTTAACAATATCTCATACTGGAAATTATTAATTCTATTATAAATTTATATCTCGTAATATCAAAATAAAAATTAAGTTAAATAATTGAAATAGAATTTTTTCCTTTTATAAAATATTTTTATGCATCTAAAAAATATTTCGTATTAATTAATTTCTTCATACCAAATACAAGTAACTATACATTGAATAAATACTATCTTTCTTTGAGAATATATCTAAATTTTTTAAGCCTAAAAATATTTTTTTGTAGAAGAATATATTATCTTGAAAATATGAAATATCACTTTTAAGCATAGAAATAATTTGTTCCAAGTAAATTTGAGATATTAGTTCAAATAAATGTTTCAACAAATTGAGGTCGTTTTCTGTAATATAAATTTCAATTTTTTTTCAATTACTTAAACTCTTTTGATTTGAAGAATTATTTTTTTATTCAGGGTAATATTTTTTTAAAACAGCTAAATGTTAATATTGATTAAAATTTATTTTTTGTGATTATATTTATGAATAATTGTTGTAAAAATATTTTTTTACTGAAATATACGTTTTTAATCAAAATAATAATTACTTTATTGAAATAAGAAAATGTTTAAAGTTTTTCAGTTATATTTTCTTGATTTTGACAATTATTTCATTCTAATTCAAAATCCTTTTTTTAATGTAAAGAAATATAATCAATTACACCGCTTTTTGCACCAACAAACATTCCATTGTTGAAAAGAGATAGGTTAATCGAAGTCATGAAATAATTTGTTTAATTTAAAAATTACGTATTTTCATCAAAAAATTATTTGATGTAAGATATTTTTTTCATTTTTATATAAAAATTATTTTAAATAATTATTACATTTTTGCAATAAAAAAATATAACATTGTTTTTAAGAAAGTTTTACTGACTTTCAACACTATTTCCGAAGTGACTAATTTCTTGAAGTAAATAAGATATTTTTTCAAATTTGAACATTTTTTTTTTAAATATAATATTTTCTTAAAGAATATTTTAAGAGTTTTTTTCTGAGTTTAAAAGATATATCATTAATTTGAGAATGATTTTCCTTTGACTTGAAGAAATTCATTTCTTTGCACCATATTTCTTTTATTCAAAAACGCCTTTTTTAAAGTTAAAAAAAACTTTTTTCTCTGTGTTGTCACAACTTTTGCGTGAAATTCAGTGATAAAAGGAACATTTTCACTCACTAATTTAGTATCATTCCAAAACAATGTATAATAACTATTTTTATAGTGAAAAATAAAGCTTCCTTTTTTTCAAACATTCTGCAGTTGAAAATAAAATTTTATTTCTTGAATATCAAAAGACAAAGATATGCCACCTACTCTAGGATAAATTTAGAACAAACGTGCCTGTTTTCTTTTAATATCTTACAAATAATACATGCTTTTGATTAACCTTTTAAGGATGGGACTGGTCGATATTTCGACCACTTAAGTATCATAATATTTTTGAGTGATTTTGAGGATAATATTATGTTAAAACACTCAAAACTATTATGATACTTGAGTGGTCGAAATATCGACCAGTCCCGTCCTTAAAAGGTTAACAATCATTGATTATTTTATTACTCACTAATGTCAATTTATTTTTTTCTTTTATGCTATAATATTAAAAAAATCGATAATTTATAAAAAAATTATATCTGTTTATTACTATTTAGTTTTTGAATAACAATAATTTCAAAATTCTTTTCATGACACAATATATAAAAAAGTTGAGATTTAGATTAGAACAAGACAAAAATAAATGACCAATTATAAAACCAAATTTTCAAGGGTTTGCTTTAGACCTACTTTATCGATAGAAAATAGTTTAAAAATAAATTTAGTTTTTCTCCATATAAATAAATATCACAATTGTTTGAAATCTCTAGCAAAAATATAAAATGCTTAAAAATGTTTTTTTAGATAGTTAGATCAAGAGGCGCGGTAGCGCCTCGACGGCGAGTTAAGGTACGAATACGAAAATATTGATTTATTTTGTAAAAAGAGTACAAAAAGGCGTGTAATACATGAAATAATAAGTAATAATTCTATATGAAGTATTGCACATAATAAAATAAGATATCACAGTCAATTATTAAAATTAATATATACTGTATCAGTAAGTCACCATGTAAAAGTGATATCACAGACTATTGTAAATACACGCAGAAAACATAAATTACAATAAAAACAGTCTTAAATATCTATCAGTCATAGAATTAAAATACATAATTTAAAAGAAGAATCACCGTCATGACATCAATAAAAATAAAATTGGACAATACTATAAAAATAAAATTAGACAATACTATAAAATAAAATTAGACAATACTATAAAAATGAAATTGGACAATACAATAACAGAGTAATAGTAAATAATTAAAAAATAAAATAACAATAATATTTAAAGAATTAAAACTTAATACCGAAGATGTCATGACTTCTAATAAAAACAGAACCACTCATTCTTTCCACATACATTCATCCATCAATCACGCTAATAAATACATTTACACCTTAAATCTATATATAGGACAAAAACAAAATAAATTAACATAAAGATTAAAATACTTAAAATTAATTTCACTCGAGGTCGAGTAAGTACGTCCTCAAAGCCGACTTAAACCTGCCGAGCGATAGTAGATTTTTTATATCAGCAGGCAGGGAGTTCCAAAAATGCGCACCTTGAACTTGAAAGGAATTTCTTCCAGTCTCAGTACGCATGAAGGGCACCGCGAAGTCCTTACTCTCTCCCCTAGTGGCTACTCTAGGTACGTATCTATTAAAGAGACTCGCTAGATACTCGGGAGTTTTCATGCGCACGATTTTGTACATAAGTACAGCCATAAAATACTGTCTCCTTGAATCAGTACGCAGCCAACCAAGCGCAGCTCTAGGAGGAGAGATATGATCGCCCATTCCTACGCCTAATACATATCTCACACATAAATTTTGTAGTCTTTGTAATCGTCTTTTTAACCCCTGCGAAGCATCGAGCAGAACTACTGAGCAGTAGTCAAGGTGCGGAAACAGCAAGGCGGCTGTGAGCTGTTTATGCAGGGCCTCAGTGGTGTACCGACGAAAGAACTGCAAACTATACATTATCCTATTAAATTTTTCAGTCACCATATCAATGTGCGGCTCCCATAATAATTTAGCGTCAAGCACAACACCAAGGCTCGTAACGGTATCAGATAAAGATATGTCGACACCTCCCTCAAGCTCAATTGTTCTTGGCTCACCAGCATAAAAGTCATTAATAAATCGACTACTGCTGAAAACGATCGCCTTAGTTTTGTTTGCATTTAATGTGAGAGAAGCATCGACAGCCCACCCCGACACCGCCCTGGCCGCCCTCTGCATAATACGAATACCTTCATCCAGATGTTCATGAGGAACCTGAGTATAGATTTGGAGGTCATCAGCATATAATATGTGCTCAACGAAACAGGAGTCGAGCGTGTCACGGATGTTATTAATGCAAAGGCAAAACAACAGAGGCCCCAGCACTGAACCCTGTGGAACTCCTAGATTGGTTGTTAGCGAATCCGAATCCTTTTTTAAATGTGTGGAAACCATTTGCTTCCTACCTGATAAATAGGAGCTAATCCACTCGAGTGCAGCCCTAGAAAACCCCATCGATCTAAGCCTCGCAAACAATTTGAAGGGGCAGATCGTGTCGAATGCCTTACTAAAGTCAAATAGAAGTAATATCGTGGCAAGTTTCTTGTCAAGACCTGATCTTATGTCGTCTGTGAGTTTAAGTATGGCAGCCTGTGTAGAATGATGCTTTCTGAAGCCAGTCTGCAAAGATTCGAGTATTTTGTGTGTCATAATATACTCCTGCAGTTGATCGTGGGCAATCTTCTCGAGAACCTTTGAAAGAAAACATAATATTGCTATAGGCCTAAAATCTTGAGGCATTTAAATTGCAGGGCACTTCTTTAAAGGCACAATGCGTGCACGCTTCCAAAGGCAAGGGAAGACTCCCCGCGCAGAAGAGGAATTGAACAGTCACAAGATGCTCTATAATAACCGGTAGTGCTTTAAGTATCACACTCTGCGGGATGCCATCCTCGCCACAAGCCTGTGACGAAAAATACGAAATCGCAAGGATTACATCATTAATATTAATTAGCTTCGAAACAAAGCCACTTTCACTACACTCAGAAAGAATCCTTTAACGTTCCGCAGTATCATCGTGTGGCGAGACTGACACCCCTGCAAAATGCGCATTAAGCTCATCTGGAGTGAATCTATTCAAGTCCCCTTGAGGTCCGGACACGAGTCCCAGGTCTCTTAACTCCTTCCAGACATTACCTCTAGCAAGAGCATCGAACAGTCTATTATGATGATAATTTGTTTTAGCTTGTTCCGTCCGTTCGTCTATTGTTTTACGCAGTTGCAAAAATTCAGAGAGATATCGCTCCTCCTTTGTCTGTTTAAATCTACGATACATGGTATCTCTCTTGTGCCGCATTTGCGACAACTCTTTATCTATCCAAGGAAACTTATCTTTACCAATTTTCAATGTTTCTAATGGTGTCAGATTTTGTATTGCTGCCGTAAGGTTGTCACAGAGGCAGTCAAGTGCAGATTTCGGGTTAACTGTACCAACTGTAAATGGCGTCCAATCACAGCCGGCCAAACTCTGTACCAATAAGTTTGGACAGAAATCTTTATAATTCCTATACTAAATCATTTTATTATCTGTCTTGATATGATTACATGAAATACATATATCAATTAAGTTGTGCCGACTGTGAAAATTAGCTGGTAAGTTGCGTGCGTCAAGTATTGTGTCATTATCGTCCACAAGAATCAGGTCAATCCACGTGTGAGACGTTGGAGTGTGATGCGTGGCACCGTGCTGAACCAACTGTAACGAAAGCTCAGCCCACAATTTATTAATAAATTTAGTATCACTGCCCTCGCGTAGGAGATCGGCATTTAGGTCTCCCATTATAATTTTGTGAGAGTATTCAGAGGCAAAATTTCTTAAATTATCCAAAAAATCGGTATTTCTCAAAAAGGAAATTGCAGGAGGACGATAAATAACAAAAACCAACACGGCTTCGGAGCTGCCCAATTGCACGGAACAAAAAATATACTTAGGTACCTCTGGTTAACCTTCACTATGATTAGTTTGAGTATCCGAAGTAGCCAAAATAGTGCACTTTAAATTGTCTTTAATATACTATATTTATATTTTCTGTCCTATCTGAATACTTTATACCCTCCGACCCGAATGACGTCATCCGAAATAGATGGACCCAGCCAGGTTTCAGCCACTCCAAATATATCACAAGAAGGACCATCACTTAGAAACTCACGTACCTGCCCAATGTGAGCCCTCAACAAAGTCATATTCAGAAAGCACACTCGCAGTTCACCCCTCCTCCCTTTACGACTCTCAGAGGAGGCCCAGCGCAGTCATGTGTTCAAAACTGTTCAAAACTGTTTAGAACAGTTTATAAGTGTGAAATTTGGGGTATTTAAGGTGGATCATCCATCTAGGACCGTATCATGTTTTGGGTCCCTTGGTGGTATTTGTATTATTGCAAATTTTTATAAATGAATACACTCTATATGTCTTAATTATAAGTATTATTATTTTAAAAACAAAAATCATTGCATAAGTAAATGCATGGAAAAAATTTTTTTTTCTTGAAAAGCCCTTTGTGATTATTTAATTATATATGGCACCATACACCGGACTTCGTAATATGTATACATGCACTCTAAGCGTCTTAGCATTATCACGCATGCGCAGTATATACTAGCTGATTCACTCGATTCTACGTTAATCAAATATTTTCAACTTTTACACTTAATTTCTCTTTATTGACATCGTTTACTCCCTTTTTCCTCGATCATATTATAATCGTTATTAAATCGTTCGTCTTCCATACTTTTTTTATCAAAAACTTTTAAGTGACAAAAAAGTTATAGTCAACTTTATGCATAAATCATGATTATTTCCATTTAGGCGTGTGTATAATATATCTTTTTCAGACATAGATTACTTGAGATTTTGATGGTTTACCTTATGTTTTTATTATACAAATGAAAAGATGGGTGTTTCAAGATTATTATAGTAAAGTTTCTATAGAAAAAAAGATATTAAGTACTAAATCACTTTTAGTTCATTGAAGGTAGTTTGTCATAATTTTCTAAGACATAAATAAAGCTGCAACTGTTTTGACGGTGACATGCAAATTGTGTAACAATTTGTAAGACGTGTTATGTCGTAAATTTAAAATAGATGCAGCGTGAGTCATAGAACGATACTACTTATTGATTCAGTGAACTGACCCCAAGCCTCGTATACATGATTTCGTCTGTGATATAAAATAAGTAACTCAATTTTTGATTGCACAAATTTTGTACAAACCTTTGTATACGAAAGGCATCACCTTAGACCTCACTGAAAAGTGATGGCCTTTTCGAGTGTAAAACGCGATATGTATCATTGTAGTGACTAGTTTCTTAACTATTACTTGTAAATATCGTTTAAATCTTCGTGAAAAATTGGTTTGTTCTTATTATTATTTAATCGCCACGTATAATTACGCTCAAATATAGTTTAAAACCATAATCTAAAATAGCATGCTTTAGATAACGATTGTTTTGTAGATGTAGAGTAGAATCATTCAATCGTAATGTTAGAATACATAAAAATTAATTGTATTATAAACCAAATTTCGTTGACATTGATTACAGCTATAAGTGTAGGAGAAAATAAAACTTTTGCACATGAGATCTTACGTAAGATCTCATGTGAGATCGGGTATCGGCAAAAATGAATTTTTTTACAAGAACGTTAAAAAATGGATTTTCCTATTTAAATTCCGCATTCCTAAACGATAGCTGTTACAAAGGATTAGAAGCCGTACCTAACATTTATGTTAAACATATAAATGTATTGTTTCTTTTATTCTAATGTTTTTTTCTTATTTACGGTTAAAAAAAACGGAGAGAAACGTGAACGAAATGGATTTTTTTTTGTTCCACGTGACACCGTTTCCAAGAACTAGAAGTAGTACATTATACTTCTACTAAACATAGAGACTCATTTAATTTTTTTTAATCTAATTTTTCTATTTACGATTTAAAGAAATACAGAAAAACGTAAAAACAAAAGGATTTGTCCATCTTCGTTCAACGTTCTATCGTTCCTAGGTATCAGAAGTAGTATATGATATTAATATCTAACATGCAGTTTAGTTTTATTCTTGAAATATCGTTATTTTTCTGTTAACGATCCAAAAAAATGAAGAAAAACACTAAAAAATGGGTTTTTTCGTATTTGAACCACGTTCTACCAATTTTAAATATCTAAAAAAATATCTGGTGATTTTTTATGTTAAAATACATAAAATAAATTTTTTTCGTGATTGAGTGGGTCTCAGTTTTCTTTTATTATAAAAATGACTTTCTAACGTCACGTGACCAGCTAGAGGTCTAGAAATTTGGTTGAATGACTTTTTTCTGATGTTGTACAAGTTGCTTCTAGTCAGTTTTCAAAAGCGTTAAGCGCAGATTATAATAAATTCTATTTTAACTTTTTTTGTTCATGGTTTATAAATTAACTTTAAATATTCGAAATTTTTAGTCATTCACATGTATATGGCTGATTCCATTTCAAATAAAACATACACTCAAGTCACCAATCACTGCACCAATGAATTATGTTATTCTACTCTGAAAATAAGGGGACAATTATTTTTTTTTTTTTTTGCTGAAATATCAAAATTGCATAAAATATGCACATTTGAACATTGCATGCAAAAACTAAATATTCAAACTGCAAAAGTTGACAATAACTTAAGAGGGCTATCGTTTTACCAATTTTTAATGAATTTTGGTAAACTTTTTTTTGGTTTATTCTGTTTTGAGCCCTCTTCAATTCAGTGCAGGAAATATAAAATAAAAACTAAAAAATGACTGAGATTTATGCATTTTACCAAAAAATGCACTTCTGATGCACATGCATTTTTCTCAAAAAGGCCATTTTTTTTTTGCTGAAATTTTTTGGGCTGAAGGACTAAATTAATTACATAATGGTACCTGTTTGACCCCGTATTTTTTATTCAGAGCGAGAAAACAATTGAAAAATTTTATTGTTGAAAAATACTTGTATGTACGCTCGTAGTCTCAAGCAATCTATATTCAAACGCTGTCGCATGCTTCGCTCATCATTTGTATACATTTGTATATATGTATATACTATCAATAGTGATATATATATATATGTGTGTGTGTGTAAATCCATAATGTAAAAGTAAATACTTAAAAATGGATAAAAATAATTCTATTTGTGTATATCTGTATTATGTATGTTTCGATGTATAAACAACAGGAGGCCAACTCGCGGACAAATACATCGTGTAACCAAAACAGCATATTGGAACTATTATAAAGAAGCTTGTTATTCTTACGACTGATTTGAAAGGTACTTCTCGGGCTTGTGAAAAAGTAAACAAAACTGCAATAACAAATTTTCCGAATTTTACTCTTCTAAAAGAATTTCATGTCCCGATTTTTTTCAAATTCATAAGAAAGTTGTTTATAAGAGCAGTTATTTACGTTCCACACTGTTGGAAGATTAAGCCATTAATTTGGCACAACTTTATCCAGATTTAAAGATACTGCCATCTACTAATGTATGCACAAATTGTTATGAACGCTGCGACGATTCAAAAATCGCGCTAAACATAATACATATGCTCAGCCGCTACGAGGCACTACTCCTGCAATGGGAATAGCGCGCTCCAGAGCATATAAATCGGCAAGACAGCCGGCTAAAACGGACTTTCTCCACTCTCTCTATGTAGAGAAGTTATGCTTCACATAGTAAGAGCTCTCCTACGTGTTTCAATGTGTATAAGGGAGATTCCTATACACATTGCAGACCACTCCTACCTGGGCTCAGCTTGACTAAGTTTTCCATCGCTTCCCAGCCACTGTGTATAAGGGGGTTTTCTATACACAGTTTCCTATCTCTTACCTCCACCTTCTTGGTCGAGGTAGTTCCTCCGCCAGTCGATGGAGTTTCCACGACCAGCTCATCCTCTCCTTGTCTACCCTGAGGCTTGGAGGTAGCATTATCGTGTCTTCCTGCAACACTGATTATTAAACTTACTTTTATTCCTATTATTAAATTCAGTAAAATCATTTAGTTTATAAGTTTGAACTTTGGCTTATTCGAACCTCCGACCGACCATCTTCCAGCATCAATCCTCAAGTAAAAAGTAAAAGTCTGATGCCGCCGACGTCAACGGGCTGTCTACAAGACACCGCCAGAAAAAGCCAAACGTTACAACGCATATCAAAAATGATTTTAAGTGATTTTGAGTCTACATCTAAAAATGAAATCACTGAATTTTTTAGTGGAAAAGATGATGATTTCATTCCAAAGACACCCGAACGAATAGAGAAATTAAATTAGAGTTTTAATACAGTTTTATCTAGATGCGTTTCACCCCTAAAAAGAAAAACTGTAATACCTGAAAATTAAAGGTAAAATTACGTATCTAAAAAGAGAAAATCCTTAATTTCAGCTTTTTCTGCTACTGTCGGAAGTAAATTAGAAGATGCGTATGGCATTTCAGTTCAATCAATGAAATTGGACAAAAGTTCCACTGAAAACTATTAAGATGAATTTGTAGAAAATTTTAAATCGACTTTAAAAAAATGCTCTTCTTTTTCGAAGAAAATAAAACTTCTTACTCTACTACCTTCAAAATTAAGCAGAATAAAAATTTGCTCACTACTCCCGAATATAAGCGAATATATGATAAATAAATTAAGGAATCTCGTAAAAAATAAAGAAGTTTATTCGGAGCCATTTAATAGCCATTTGATATATTTGTCCGAAAGTTGGCCTCTTATTGTTTGTACATCGAAACTTACATAATATAGATATAGACAAATAGAATAATTTTTTTTCATTTTTAAGTATTTATTTTTATATATATATATATATAATTATATACTAGCAAAAAATACCTCGCTCCTAACGTCGCTCGGTTGAATTTTCATGTATTATATTATTATGTATAAATTAGCCAATTTTAAAATAAAATAGAATTGCCGCAACTTATGAATTTTGATATTCTAGTTTTGTACTAAATTAAATTTTCATATTTTTATATAAAAGATTAATTAAAGTTACAATGTGCATAAAAATTGTTTAAATACAAATTATATCATTATGAATTAAGAATTTGTTCTATTAAATTGCATAAGAATCAATGAAAAAATATAATAGAAATTCATTCTTTTTAATCACGTGTTTCAATCACGAACCATGAAAAAATCGAAAACGGTATTTGACGTTTACTAGAACTAACGACTGCACGGAGAATAGAAAGTATTGTTAAAATAGGTTCTAAATCAAGTATATCTAATTTATGTACTAAGGTACTTAAAAAAGAGTGGCGACATAATTTCAAGTAGTACTATAGCTTGAATTTTAGGGATCAATGTTGGTACTATCATATTATGAAGTGAGAGCGTAAATTTGCGATGCTTAGTGTCTTTTTTTGGAACTAAGACTAATATTTCACCTACTTGATTCAAGGGCAATATTTCGCAGAAAATGTAATTATGAATCTCCTTTTGGGCGGCTTTTCCTGTTACTAAAATAAAAAATTATTAAATATAGAATTATTGACATAATATATAACACTTTAAAATTACTAATAATTAATATTTTAATTCGCGATATTAGAGAATAAAACGATACATGTTTATCTTCCATATTCCGTTTTAAAATAGTTACTTTTGAGTTTTAAATTAATTATTAGTAATTTAAAATTGATATATATGATATATGATTTACATTATATTTATAAACTGTTGAAAATTGTTACACAATTTAATGGGTTTCACGTTGATAGGTATTAATTATATTGAAGTTTTTCGCTCCTAACGTCGCTTGGTTGAATTTTTTTTAATTATATTATTATGTATAAATGAATAATTTTAAGTAAATAAGAATTAATTAATTAAAGTTAATTTTGAGTACTGAATAAAATTAAAAATAATTTAATGAAACATAATATAAAAATATATGTACACATGTGCTTAAAGTAAAAAGCGTATAATTTATTTCATTAAGTGACTATTTCTCAATCTATGAGAAAAACAAAAATAGTATGATATTCGATATAAATAAACTGAGAACTGGGAACTGAGTAACAACTATATGCTCCAGACCTTAATATATGACCATGAATTTGAATTATGAAATTAATTTTTACGTGAAACATGCTTAATAAAAATTCTGTGTTTATTTCTAATAAAAATATCTTCACAAATGTATTTTATATACATGAAATACGAAATTTAAATTAGTAAACAATAAGATTAAAATACACATTTTTGGTTAATTTTAAATTTGAATATTCCAGAATAATAAAATAACTATTTGCAATTACTTAACAATTCTTTTTGCATCTAATATAAAATTTTAATGAGATACAAATATAACAAAGTGTATGTATTACAAGTAAGGTTTGCATATCATAAATATTATAATTTTTAGAAAATTCTTGATATTAATAAATTATTAATTTGAATAGTTAAATATTTTTTCATTGATGACAAGTAACCTTTCAAATATAGTTAAAATAATACTGTAAATGTCAATCAAATAACATTTTCATCAAAATAAATTTCAACGCTATAATTATTAAAATAAACATTTTTATTTAATTACAATGAATTGTAATAATTATTTTTTTAATATATATATTAAAAAAATAATAATTTTATTTGATGAACAGTTATATAAATATTATATATTTATAATTGTATGACTAAATTTATTAAATTGAAATTTTATTCAGTTATTGTTCAGAGAATAAAGTATTTAAATTAGTTTTCATGAAAATATATTATTCAAAAAGTTAATTTTCAACAATTCTTTATAAATAACATACATTTAACCTTAATTACATTTTCATTTGTACACGTGTTAGTATTTAAATAATTTGTCATTTACATAAAAATTCTTAACAATTAAATATATTAAAATTATATTCACCTTAATTACATTTCCATTTGTACACGTGTTTGTATTTAAATAAATTGTCATTAAAATAAAAATTGTTAACAATTAAATATATTGAAATTCATTTCATTAAGGCAATAATATTTTTAATAAGAGAAACATATTCATTTTTAAAATACATCAAATTACCTCATTTGAAAAATTATTATTACATGATATAAAAATTTTTTTTAATAGCGTTTGAACATTATTCTTATAAAATACACTTTAAAAAAATATTTATTTGATATTAAATTTTTTTTAATAGTCAATTATAAAGATCGGGAAATATATCAAATATAAATAATTTTTTCTTATTATGTCTATAATTATGAATTTATATTTATGAACTGTCTAGATAGAAATGCAATTTTCCCTAAAAAAGTAAAAATTTCAAGAGAAAATTTACTTATCATTTGCGAAACACTTATTATAAATGCGGAAAAGAATAATATTCCGTAATACCACTCTAAAATTTGTATTAAATATGATCATTGAAAGTACAATTATTTTATTATGTTGAATTTGTTGTCAAAGTTTGATTATATTTGACTATGAAAAGATATAAAAATTAACTGTCATATTTAACTGATGTCTTTCCATTCTATTTCTGAATTTCTATAAAAGGAATATATTAACTTGTACACAGTAAAAAATTTCTCAGAACTTTACATCGCTAAGCATGTTAATACACATAAAAACCGGTAAAATTACATGATACATCGTTTCTAACCTACATTCGATATAATTTAATAAAAAATATACGTTGAACGTTTGTTACTCATGACACTATGAAATTTGAAAAGATTATTTAATAACTTTATGTTAATCAATTAATAAGAATAAAATATTTCTTATTGTGTTTAAAATGTGTTTCTATTGTCGCGAAAGTTCACGTATGTCATGTATTTTTACCGGACAGCGATGTTGATATTGACCGTAACATTACACTACTAAGCACGGGGAAAATACAGCGATCATAGTAGAACCTACGCTCAGCGATGTTAAGTTACATAAAAATGTAACTTCACATCGCTAAAACATGTAATTATTTACAGGAAACTGGTATAGTTACCAGAAAATTTTTCAAAGTGTAGTATATACCATGATGATTATTTATTTAAATTTTCAAATTATTCTAATCATTAGTTTTCAAGATATTTAGATTTCTGATTCCGAATAGAAAAATATTAGTAAATAATATTGGAACCCAAACTCCTTAATAACTAATGAACAGATTTAATTAAAAATTTAACTGAATAATCTTCGCGATACATATTATATGTTAATGCATTTCTTTATTAAAAATTTTGAAATACATTGGAAATATAGTCAATATTTATCAGCGCAAGTGTACTGTCCATTTTACATCTCCTTAAATAATATATACTTATAACATTTACATAATATTTTATAAAAACTATTAAAATGATAATCATATATTCAATATTATTTTAAACCATGAATAAAAAGTTTAAAAAACTATTATTAAGGAGGTACGTTCGCTTTAATATGACAAAACAGATTTGGTCGAAACTATGCAAAATTGTTTGTTTTTATGTCTAAAATGCACATATAAAATTTCATGAAGATTCGTAATCTCTTTAATCAGAAATTAAAATACTTATATAACATTTGTTCTTATGGGGAAACGTTAATATTGTAGTTGATCTTAAAATTTACAAAACAGAATGAAATGAAATTTTTTGAGGATAAACATAATATTACTGGCAACTTATGAAATAATTTTAAAAAACTTTCATTACTTTTACACGGAAATATGCATGAATAAATTATTCATTTATGTACGAATCTTGTTACTTTTATCGTACATAGCAAATGGTGACAAAAACACACCATAACCTCAAATTTTCAAATTTCGTAAAAAGAGCATGTAAATGATTTGGACAGTAAAAATGATGATTTTAGCTCTTTAATTAATTTTAATTTTTTAGTTTTGAATGAAAATTATTTTTTTTTTATATCGATGCTAATTCTATCGAGTATGTGAAAATCACCATACAAAACATATATTCTTGGGGAGGGAAGATATCTGGTAACTTTTAATAAAATAAGCATATTGAAAATCTCGAGTGGTGGACAAATGTACCTCCTTAAGTGATAACTTATAAATAGTTATATTATTTCATTAAATACATTTCCAACTTGAATAATTATCTTCATGTTAAAACTAAATTTAATTAGCATTCAATACCACAAGTTATTTGAAAAATTTTTCATTTTTCAAAGTTATTAAAAAGTTATTTATGAAAAGTATTCCCATAACAAAATTTCAAAATTCTATTCATTTAATTTTTTATTCTTTACATTATAGAATTAGTTTTGATGTGTAAATTTTCTTGTGATATGCAACATATATATATATTTATTATCTTATGGTTGAATATTTTATCACCTTGTATAAAAATTATTTTTTTGCTCTGGTCATTTTGCGTCCAACGAAAAAACTTCAAATGTCTCGGCCTCGCTACGCTCGGCCCCAAAAGTTCGCTCTCGCCGAGAATGATCAATATGCATCCTTGGTCAATAATGTACTATTTTTAAAGTAGAATAATACTGTGAATAAATAAATGATTGAAAAAAAATATTGAAAACTGTAGATAACAATGAAAAAGAGTTAGGCTGGAGATAAATTATGATTGTTTATTATCATTTATACATTTTTTAAATGTAGATACTGCAAATATCCGTAAATAACTGTAAATAAATTGAAGAATACAATTATTAGAAATAACTCAAAATAATTTTCATTTTAGTTCTTTTTACAACAAACTTTTTTTAATGAATGAATATATATATATATATATATATATATATATATATATATATATATATATATATATATATATATATATATATATATATATATATATATGTAAATGTATAATTGCTGAAAATAACCATTTTTTATCGTTATATTATTTTTACAAACTTTATTATTATTTATTCATCATATAACAATTAATTCATAGCATTTTTCATAATTTCTTTTATTTTACAGCTTTTAAAGTAAAAAGGCAGTAAATTAAATTAGTTAATATAAAAGCAATTATTTTGTGAATATCTTTGGAAAAATTTCAATGTAAATAAATCAAAATTCTTAAAAGAATTTTATTTTTCAATAATGGTTTTGACTGAGAATGATAAATTGATTGTTAAAGGACAGGGATTATATAGTGGAATTGCTTTCATGTTTACTGATATTCATATATTAAAATTCAATAATATTTCAAACCGGTACACCTCATTCAAGATGCAATTATTTTTACCAATTCAAAGATCACAACATATTAAATCAGTACCGATTGATGGAGAATTTATACAATTATTATTTTCCGGAAATTTGGAAAAGTATCACCGGATTTGTGTGTATTATAATAAGGTGATTCATATATATGACAGTTTAAATCTTAAATATCTACCAGATGAGCATGAGATTTACATAGACAGATTATTCCCAAACAAATCAGAATTGAGCATGTTATTCGAAACAGTACAATCACAAACAGATAATTATGATTGTGGCGTTTTTGCAATTGTTTTTGCTATTGCAATATCTGATAATTCAGGTCCGTGTTGTTTGAAATATGATGTTTCTCCAATAAGATTACGTTCATCAAGAATTTTTAGAACGCAACAAATGCGAATGTTACCAGTTTTGCAAAATTATAATAATGCAAATATTAATTACGATAATCCACCGGACATGATGGGAAGTTTTTGTCATGAGCAACGTCTAAATTAAATATTATTAAATTTAGATTTCACCGAGCTTGAACTATTAGAAAAAAACACACAAACGCATTTATTAGCAGAACAAAAAAAGATCATGGAAATGTATCGTAAACAAATGAATTCGAATCATGAAACAACTTTGATGGAAATTGACGATGACATTTCGTATACGAATTTTTAAAAACCAAATACTAATATAATGGGAATCGATGAAATTCACTTAAATTATAACTATAATAAAATTAGCACAGTTGAGATTAAATTAAATGAAGAAAAAAAAGAATCAAAAGAAACAGATAAAAAATAAGCTTTATTTGTAACAGGACTTGAGAGCATGACGAAGCTGCCCGTCTTCTAATAATATTTCCAATCCTAACTTATTAATAAAGGATGCGTTTAATCGTGTTTTTTTGCTACAAAGTAAAAATTTGTAAGATTAAACTCTAGTGCGGACAACTCAAGAAATCCACCAAAATATTATACATACAAAGTTATAATGAAAACTTTCAATGTATCGTATTTTATGGTTAGGTTTATCGAGTTTGACATATAATTTCCAATTCAAGCTCATAAAAAAATAACAAGTCAAAATGATTTTTTATTTTTACAAAAATGATTGTATCAATATAGCTTAAGTGCGGAGAAGTCATTATATTTGTTTAATTTATGAATTAAAAAAGATATTGATGAAATAAAAAAAGCAAAACTCAATCGCTGCAGCACCGACATCCCGTTAAGAGCAGATCGTATATCTCTGTCCTTTTCTAATCAAAGAATTAATTTTTTTGCAAAAACTAATAATTGTAGCAAGAAATAAGGAGATAGCCCCATCTCGTATAATAAAAAGCAAGATTAGAATGGGAATATTAGGAAAATGTATTGCATATAGTTATGTGATTGAATTTCAAAAACGAGGATTACCGCATATGCATATGTTAGTAACAACTTACTCTTGGATGAAAGTGATAAATTTGATAGTCCCGAAGAAGTTGATAAAATAATAAGTGCAGAAATCCCAAATAGAGATATTTATCCATAATTATATAGTATTGTTAAACAATTTTTGATACGCGGTCCCTGTGGTACGCAAAATATAAATTGTTCGTACATGGATAAAAATACGAAACAATGTACTGAAAATTTTCCGAGAAAATTTAATAATACAACATCATTTAAATCCAATGAATATTTACTATACAAACGTAAAAATGATAGCGTCAGAATAATTCTCAAAAATAAATTTACAGAAAGAATCGCAGATAATGGATTTGTTATTCCTTATAATCCTTACTTATTATTGAAACCTAATGCTTTCATACACGTAGAAGTTTGTTCCACTGTACACTGCATTAAATATTTATTCAAATACTGTTATAAAGGTCATGATTGTGCATACATTAAAATACATCAAGTAAATGTGGATTTTCAATCAGAAAATAAAGACACTTTTCAAAATGTTAATCGTAGAAATGTTGAATATGAATATGACGTAACCCAACAATACATTAATACACGATATTTATGTCCACTTCAAGTAATTCACAGGTTATGAGAATATCCTTTACATGTTATTTCACCTCCTATAAAACGTCTAAGCGTTGATGAAAAAAATCAACATAACGTATTTTTTAGAGAAGGAAAATAATAAATGATCATGCAAAAAAATGTGGGAGCAACATCTTTTAACAGCATCTTTTAAATTAAATAGAGAAGATTTTGAAGCACAAAATCACTTGTATTCAGAGATACCAAATTTTTATACATTCGATGAAAAACTGAAAAAGTGGAATAAAAGAAAAAAAAAGAAAACCAATACTTCGTAGAATGTACTTAGTAAGTCCGAAAGATAGAGAACGTTATTTCATTAAGTTATTACTATTACATGTTAGAGGAGCCATTATTACATGTTTGAAGCTTTGCGTACTGTTGATGATGTGATGTACGATTCGTTTTATGAGACAGCTAAGGCAAAACAATTAAATGATGAAGATAAAGAATGGGATAGATATTTGGAAGAAGCATCTACAACAGAATTCCTTTATATTCTTTATAAATCATTTACTTTCATTTGCGTTTCTCATAATCGTATAAATTCACAAGATTTATATGAAAAATATAAAGATAAGTTATACCATCCTAATTACGAAAAAATATAGATGAAAATCTTACATTGAATGTTATTAAAAATAATTTACAAGTCAATGGATTTTCTTTAAATAATTTCAATTTACCTAACATAAGCACATTTATAGAAGAAAATAATCAAACAATTTTACATCATTATAATAATATTCTTAATGAATTAGAAATGAAAATAAATTCTTTAAATGATAAACAAAGGCAAATATTTAACTCTACTATAAAAAGTTTAAGCAACCAAAGTAAAAAAAAATATATTTTTATAGATGGACCACGTGGAAGTAGAAAAAGTTATTTACTTAACGTTTTAATAGTTTATTTTATATATCATACTATACATTATTTATGTGTAGTATGGACAGCTATAGCAGCAAATTCATTAGTCGATGGAAAAACCGTGCATACAACATTTAAACTACTGTTAAGAGGCCGCTGAAGTAAATTAATTAATTAATAATAAAATTAATTTTTATGCTTCTTTTTCAAAAAAAAAGTTTCACATACTTACAAAATCATGAGTAAGGCTAGAGAATTAATTTGTTCTTAGTAGAAAAAATATTGTTTTTTGCTGTACGAGTTGCGGACAACTATTGATTTCTAGTAATAACTACTAGTTTTTCCAAAAACCTACAATTTTTTATTAGAAAAGGATAGAGAGATACAACGTCCTCTTAAATATAACAGATTGTACAACTTGTAATGTAAAGCCTAATTCTGCAGAAAGCAAACAAAGGGAACACAAATAATTATTTGGGATAAAATATACATGACTTCAAAATTTGCTTTTGAAGCAGTTGATCGTCCTTTTTAAGATTTATGCGATGTGAACCAACCTTTTAGTGGTAAAACTGTAATCGCATCAGGAGATTTCAGGCAAACATTACCAATTGTACGACATGGAAGCCGTATAAACATTATTAAAAATTAGGTTTAATTTAGTTTATTATGGCAGAATTTAAAGCTCAAAATATAGAGTCAAAGTAAATATAAAAATCCAGAAAATATTGGGCTCAGAAAAAATAGAGCCAAGAATACATAAGAATAAAAAAAAATAAGATTTAAAGAAATATTGGGCTAAAAAAATATAGAGCTCAAGAAAATATAAGAATCAAAAAAATATAGAAACCAAGAAAATATAATAATTTAAAAAAATATTGCGCCCAAAAAAATATAAGATTATAAAAATGAAAACCCAAAAAAAAGTTAAAAAACAATAAGGCCCAGAAAAATAAATGGCCCAAAAAAATTAGAGAACCAAGAAAATGAGGCCCAAAGAAAATAGGATTCGAAAAAAAGTAGGTCCAAAAAAATATAAGGCCTAGAGAAATATAGGAACGAAAAAGATATGGAGGCCAAGAAATAAGAGGCCGAAAATAATGAGGCTCAAAAAAAATAAGACTCAAAAAAATGTAGAGCCTAAAAAATATAAGGCCTAGAAAAAATAGAGCTAAATAAAATATAGGACCAACAAAAATTATAGAACCGATGAAAATATAAATTTCAAAAATATATAGAGCCAGAGAATATATAAGAATCGAGAAAATATTTGGCCCAAAAAAATTAGAACACAAGACAATATAAGGCCCAAAGAAAATAGCACTCAAATAAAAGTAGGGCCCGAAAAGTATAAGACCCAGGAAAATATAGAACTAAATAAAATATAGAACCCAAAAAAATCATAGAATCATAGAAAATATAAATTTCAAAAAAATATTGGGCCTAAAAATATAGAGCACAGGAATATATAAGAATTGAATGAATATTAGGCTTAAAAAAATATAGAGCCCAAGAATGCATAAGAATCAAAAAAATATTGGACCAAAAAAAATATAGAGCCCAAGAAAATGTAAGGCCTGAAAAGAATATGAGGCCCAATAAAAATTAGACTTGGAAAAATTTAGGGCCTGAAAAAAATAAGGCCCAGGAAAATAGAACTAAATAAAATATAGTACCCAAAATAATTATAAAACCCATGAAAATATTAATTTCGAAAAAAAATTGGGTCTAAAAAATATTGGTCCTAAAAAAATATAGAGTTCGATAATATATAAGAATCGAAAAAATATTGGGCCCATAAAATATAAAGCCCAAGAAAATATAAAGTCAAAAAAATATATGGGGCCTAAAAAAACATGAGACCCAAAAAAATAGAGCGCAAGAAAATATAAGGCTAAAAAAATAGAGCTAAACAAAATATAGTACCCCAAAAAATTATAAAACCCAAGAAAATATTAATTTAAAAAAAATATTGGGCCTGAAAAAATATTGGTCCTAAAAAAATATATAGCCCAATAATATATAAGAATCGAAAAAATATTGGGCCCAAAAAATATAGAGCCTAAGAAAATATAAAGTCAAAAAAAGATATGAGGCCCAAAAAAATATAAAGATCAAAAAAATATAAGGTACAAAAAATATGGAGTCTAAAAAAATATAAAGACCAAAAAAATATTGGGCCCAGGAAAATATTGGGCCTAAAAAATATAAGGCCCAGAAAAAATATAAAGCTAAATAAAATATAGGACCCAAAAAAATTATAGAACCCAAGAAAATATAAATTAAAAAAAAATATTAGGCCCAAAAAAATATAGGGCGCAAAAAAATAAAAGGCCTACTGAAAAATTGTGTTACGATTAATTAAACATAAAAAAATTAATTAAACATAAATGTTTAATTTAATTAAACATTTCATCAAAATTTGTTCAC
The DNA here is from genome assembly GCA_017163975.1 of Anastatus disparis. NCBI lineage: Eukaryota > Metazoa > Arthropoda > Insecta > Hymenoptera > Eupelmidae > Anastatus > Anastatus disparis. The sequence continues at coordinate 623,556 of JAFFSR010000233.1, forward strand.
TTTCTAATTTTTTTGTTTTGAATATTCAATTGTCTATAATTTCTTTATAAATTTTAAAAAGATTTTTTGTTATATTTTGTATCTAGTTTTATAGAGTTATACAAAAGTTATATATAATCATTTTCAGATACAAATTATATCCAGTAAGCTATATATAAACTTGACACAATAGTTTCACGTGGGTATGTCTTTTAGTAATAAAAATGTGAAAAGATATGAGTAAAAGTTCAATTTTCTAAACTTAATATTTTTATACTGAGTAATCGTTTTAATTACTTTGATTAATGTCTAAATATAAAAATAGTTTCATTTTACTGTATTCAACAATAATATATTGAAATATATTCATGGAAGGCACTTCGATCATTTTTTGTCTGAAAAATGTAAATTTTGAGAATTTAATATTATCCTTTTTTTTCAACAACTGCGTAGTTCTTTGTAACTAAAAGAGATGAAGCTCTAAAATTTTGTAGGTGCTTTTAAAGAATATTAATTTAACAAATTAAATATTTAAGAATTATTTAAATTTTATTATTTTTATTAAATTTGATTACGAACTACAATGTATTTTGTTTTCATCATATTAATATGAATAATACTAAATTATGTGCTATTTAATATAATAATTTTTAAAATCTTTTTTAAATGAATATATTAATCTTAATCTAAATACTTTATATAACACTAAATTTAAAATCTTTGTTATATTTATTCCTCATCCTGTCTTTTTATTTTAAAGTGCTTTGAAATTCCGTCACGCTTTTAGAATAATATATATTTTTTTAGTACTTTTTCAAACTATTAAATAAATATACAATTTTGGCTAAAGAAAGTTTAAAAGTCAATCAAGTAATCGTCGAATATTACTGTATTCAATTCATTCTTTTTAATAAAAAGGAATGAAATTGACATTGATTAATAAGCTCTTATGTTTCAACTTTTTAAAATAATATAAAATTCATAAAAATACCTTTAAACTATTTTTTTATTTTATAATTTTATCAAATTTCTTGAAATTTTTTTAATATTATAACTGTTATTTTTTGTTTTTAATCATTGTTCAAATTGATAAATACTATTTAATCTTTATTATTACTTTTCAAAAAGTATAATTTAGGCGAGTTCAGGTATTGAATAGTGCAGTATTCTTTGGAACATTTTTTCTAAATATTTTATTTTACCCAATACATAATATTTTTTTTATTTCAGTTTTCGAAAGTACTGAAATATTATTATCAAGTTTATACTTTTTATTTGATTAATCTTTAGTTTTTGCTTGAGAAAGTTTTGAAATCAATCAAGCAATCGTCGAGTACTTTCGTATTTAATTCATTCTTTTTAATATGAAGTTCATAATATGAATAATATGAAATTCATAAAATATTTACAGTTTTGGCTAAAGAAAGTTTCGAAATCAATCAAGCAATCGTCGAGTACTTCTGTATTCAATTCATTTTTTTTAATTATATAGAATTCATCAAATGCTCAATTTATATTCTTTTTGATAGATGAATGTTTGGAAAAATTTTTCCAAATAATTTCTGAAAAAAGTGATTACTGAGATGGAGATAGCGATGATAATACACATCAAAATAAAAAAATAAAGGTATACCAGATCATCATTTTATTTCATTTATGAGTGAATATTAATACATGAACATTAAGAAACTATAGTTGATCTTATATCTATTTTTTACTTTATCCTTTATGAGAGACATATTTAATTGAAAATTTCTAAAAACTTGGCAGAAGGGCCATTAGCTTCTAACAACTTATATTTGAGAATTTTCTGCCATCAGCTTCAAAATTATTCATGCGTTTTTAAAATTATGCATTCTCTATTTCATTGCGCTATCATTTTATTTTCAAGAGCTTTAAAACATATTAAATTTTACTAAATATCTACAAAATAACTTGCCAGGCCCGTAGATTAATATTTTGTTGGTGAAATGCTCAATGTTAATGTGTACTGGTTTATAATTTAATTGCTAGCTAATTCACGTGTGTTAAATAACAGTTTAAAATATGAATTTAAATACATATACATTCAAAGATAAAGAACAAAAATACATCCTATTACAATTAATAAAAATCTATTTGGTGCTTAAAAATTATTTTTTTTCATATGTGATGTTATGTAATGCAGAGAAATCAATATTCTTAATTTTCTTTCACTTATTTTTACTATATAAACTTTAAAATTATCAAATACACCATAAACTATTTTTAATTTACTTTCACTCCTGTTAACAATTTCTTTTTGTTTAAAAATTTTTTAATTATTTATTTCTAAATTTGAGACTAAATCATTTTATTATATTTTTTTTTATATTTTTGGAATATTTAATTTCTTTTTTCTGTGTTTATTGCACTTTTTATTATACTTACATTACACTATCCATTACACTATTTTTAAACTATTACTACTTGAGTAGTTTTTCATCGCTAAACGTGTACGCATCAGTACATTACGAATGCACAAAATGATCACTTTTATATGCAATTATCGAAAATCGATCATTCTTTTATCGATGGCCCACGTTGCTAGACGCCAGTTTCTATTACATGATATTATTTCAATAATCACCTGGACATTTATTCTTGAAATAAAGTAAAGAAGTATTGGATAGGTCTATCATAATGAATAGTTAATTGAATAAGTTAATAGATAAATTACACAGCCCCACAAAAAAAAGTGTCAAAACCCAAGCACCACACCATATACATCTTATGTTTTTAGAATCGCTGAATCCAAATCCGTGGTCAGTTTAACCCCATCACCTCAGGGTAAGAATCATTTAAAAGTCAAATCTACGAAATTAGTGGAAACCATATTTTAACAGTATATATTAATGTTTTTAAGGTCGCTGAATCCGAATCCGCGGCCCGTTAAACCCTATGACCTCAGGGTCAAGGTCATTTGGATGTCAAATCTACGAAATTAGTGGGAACCATATTTTAACAGTATAAATTTATGTTTTTGGGGTCGCTGAATCCAAATCCGTAGTCCGTTTGACCCTAAGACCTCAGAGTCTAGGTCATTTTGAAGTCAAATCTACGGGAATCGTTAGAACCATATTTAAACAGTATATGTTTATGTTTTTGGGGTCGCTAAATCCGAATCCGTGGTTCGTTTGACCCCATAACCTCAGAGTCAAGGTCATTTAGAAGTCAAATCTACAAATTAAGTAGAAACCATATATTAACAGTATATATTTATAATATTGAAGTCGCTGAATTCAAATCCGTAGTCCGTTTAACCCCATGACCTCAAAATCAAGGTTATTTAAAGGTCACATATACAAAATTAGTAGGAACCATATTTTAACAGTACATATTTGTTTTTGGGATCGCTGACTCCGAATCCGAGGTCCGTTTGACCCTATGACCTAAGAGTCAAGGTCATTCGGAGGTTAAATCTACAAAATTAGTCAGAACCATATTAGAACATTATATATTTATGTTTTTGGGAACACTGAATCCGAATCCGTGGTCTGTTAAACCCATGACCTCAGAGTCGAGGTAATTTAGAGGTGCAATCTACGAAATTAATAGGAACTATATTTTAACAGCATATATTTGTTTTCGGGATTGCTGAATCCAAACAGGTACTCCATTCGACCCCATGACCTCAGGGTCAAGTTCATTTGAAAGTCAAATCTACGGAATCCGTGGAAACCATATTTTAAAAGTATATATTCATGTTTTTGGAATCGCTCAATCAGAACTTGTGGCCCGCCTGACCCCATGACCTCAGGGTCAAGATCATTTAAAGGTCAAATCTACGAAATTAGTAGGAACCATATTTTAACAGTATATATATTCATGTTTTTAAAATCGCTGAATTCGAACCCGTGGTCCGTTTGACCCCATGACCTCAGAGTCAAGGTCATTTAAAGGTCAAAGCTACGAAATTCTTGGAAACCATATTTAAACAGTATAAATTCATGTTTTTGGGGTCGCCGCATTTGAAACTGTGGTCTGTTTAACCCTATGACCTCAGGGTCAAAGTCATTTAAAAGTCAAATCTACGAAATTAGTGGGAATCATATTTCGGCAGTATATATTTACCTTTTTGGAGTCGCTGAAGCCGAATCCGTGGTCCGTTTGACCCTATGACCTTAGGGTCAGAGTTATTTAGAGGTCAAATTTACGAAATTGCTGACAACCATATTTTAACAGTATATATTTGTTTTTTAGGATCGCTGAATCCGAATCCGTAATCCGATTGAGCCCATGACCTCAGAGTCAAGGTCATTTGAAGGTCAATTCTTCGAAATAAGTAGGAACCATATTTTAACAGTACATATTTATGTTTTTGGGATTGCTTAATGCGAATCCGTGGTCCGTTTAACCCTATGACCTCAGAGTCAAGGTCATTTTGAAGTCAAATCTACGGGATTCGTTAGAACCATATTTAAACAGTATATGTTTATGATTTTGGGGTCGCTCAATCCGAATCCGTGGTTCGTTTGACCCCATAACCTCAGAGTCAAGGTCATTTAGAGGTCAAATCTACAAATTAAGTGGTGACCATATATCAACAATATATATTTATACTATTAAAGTCGCTGAATTCGAATCTGTAGTCCGTTTGACCCCATGACCTCAAAATCCAGGTAATTTGAAGGTCACATCTACAAAATTAGTAGGAACCATATTTTAACAGTATATATTCGTTTTTGGGATCGCTGAATCCGAATCAGTGGTCCGTTTGACCCATGACCTCAGAGTCGAGGTCATTTAGAGGTCAAATCTACGAAATTAGTGAAAGCCATATTCTAACAGTATATATTTATGTTTTCGGGGTCGCTTAATGCGAATCCGTGGCCCGTTGGACTCTATGACCTCAGGGTCAAGGTCCTTAAGAGGTCAAATCTACGAAATTAGTGGAAGCCATATTCTAACACTATCTATTTATGTTTTTGGGTTAACTAAATCCAAATCCATGGTCTGTTTGATTTCATGACCTTAGGGTCAAGGTCCTTCAAATGTCCAATCTACGGAACTCGTGGGATCCAAATTTTAACAGTATTTATTTATGTTTTTGGGGCCGCTGAATCCGAATCCATGGTGTGTTACCCCTATGACCTCATAGTCAAGGTCATTTGAAGGACAAATCTACGAAATTCGTTAGAACCATATTACAACAGTATATATTTATGTTTTTAAAGTCGCTAAATTCAAATCCTTGGTCCGTTTGACCTCATGACCCCAGGGTTAAGGTTATTTAAAGGTCAAACCTACGAAATTATTGGAAACCATATTGAAACAGTATATATTTATGTTTTTGGAATCGCTCAATCAGAACTTGTGGTCCGTTTGACACTATGATCTCAGGGACAAGGTCATTCAAAGGACAAATCTACAAAATTCGTTAGAACTATATTTTAACAGTATATATTTACGTTTTTAAAGTCGCTAAATCCAAATCCGTGGTCCGTTTGACCCCATGACCTCAGGGTTAAGGTCATTTAAAGGTCAAATCTACGAAATCATTGAAAACCATATTGAAACAGTATATATTCATGTTTCTGGAATCAATTAATCAGAATTTGTGGTCCGTTTGACCCCGTAACCTATGGGACAAGGTCCTTAAGAGGTCAAATCTACGAAATTAGTGGAAACCATATTTTAACAGTATGTATTTATGTTTTTGGGGTCGCTGAAACCGAATCCATAGTCTGTTTGATTTCATGACCTTAGGGTCAAAGTTATTCTAAAGTTAAATCTACGAAATTAGTGGAAACCATTTTTTACCTGTATATATTTATGTTTTTGGAATCGCTGAACTCGAATCCGTGGTCCGTTTGACCCGATGACCTCAGAGTCAAGGTCATTCAGAGATCAAATCTACGAAATTAGTGGAAGCCGTATTCTAACAGTATTTATTTATGTTTTCGTAATCGCTTAATCCGAATCCGTGGCCCGTTAAACTCTATGACCACAGAGTCAAGGTCCTTAAGAGGTCAAATCTACAAAATCAGTGGAAACCATATTTTGACAGTATCCACTTATGTTTTTGGGTTTGCTGAATCGTAATCCGTGGTCCGTTTGACCCTATGAACTAAGAGTCAAGGTCATTTGGAGGTTAAATTTACAAAATTAGTGAGAACCATATTAGAACATTATATATTTATGTTTTTGGGAACACTGAATTCGAATGCGTGGTCCGTTTAACCCATGACCTCAGAGTCGAGGTCATTTAGAGGTTAAATCTACGAAAATATTGGGAACTATATTTCAACAACATATATTTGTTTTCGAAATCGCTGAATCCGAACAGGTACTCCGTTTGACCCCATGACCTCAGGGTCAAGGTCATTTGAAAGTCTAATCTACGGAATCCGTGGAAACCATGTTTTAACAGTATATATTCATGTTTTGGAATCGCTCAATCAGAACTTGTGGCCATGACCTTAGGGTCAAGATCATCTAAAGGTCAAATCTACGAAATTAGTCGGAACTATATTCCAAGAGTATATATATTCATCTTTTTGAAATCGCTGAATTCGAATCCGTGGTCCGTTTGACCCCATGACCCCAGAGTCAAGGTCATTTAAAGGTCAAAGCTACGAAATTTTTGGAAACCATATTTAAACAGTATATATTCATGTTTTCGGGATCGCTGCATTTGAAACTGTGGTCCGTTTGACCCTATGACCTCAGAGTCAAGGTCGCTTGAAGGTCAAATCTACGAAATTAGTGGAATTAATATTTTAACAGTATCTATTCACGTTTATGGGGTCGCTGAATCCGAATCCATGGCCTGTTTGATTTCATGACCTTAGGGTCGAGGTTATTTAAACGTCAAATCTACGAAAGTAGTGGGAACCATTTTTCAACTGCACATTTTTATGTTTTCGGTATCGGTGAACTCGAATCCGTGGTCCGTTTAGCCCTGATGACCTCAGAGTCAAGGTCATTTAAAGGTCAAATCCACCAAATTAGTGAGAGCTATATTCTAACAGTATATATTTATGTTTTTGGGGTTACTTAATCCGAATTCGTGGCCCGTTAGACTCTATGACCTTAGGGTCAAGGTTCTAAAATGGTTAAATCTACGAAATTAGTGGAATTAATATTTTAACAGTATCTATTAACGTTTATGGGGTCGCTAAATTCGAATCCATGGTCTGTTTGATTTCATGACCTTAGGGTCAATGTTATTTAAACGTCAAATCTACGAAATTAGTGGAAACCATTTTTTAACTGTACATATTTATGTTTACGGAATCGGTGAACTCGAATCCGTGGTCCGTTTAACCCGATGACCTCAGAGTCAAGGTCATTTAGAGGTCAAATCTACGAAATTAGTAGGAACCATATTCTAACAGTATATATTCATGTTTTCGGGGTCGCTTTATCCGAATTCGTGGCCCGTTGGACTCTACGACCTCAGGGTCAATGTCCTTAAGAGGTCAAATCTACGAAATTAGTGAAAACCATTTTTTAACAGTATCTATTTATGTTTTTGGGTTCGCTAAATCCGAATCCATGGTCTGTTTGATTTCATGACCTTAGGGTCAAGGTCCTTTAAATGTCCAATCTACGAAATTCGTTGGATCCATATTTTAACACTATATATTTATGTTTTTGGGGCCGCTAAATCCAAATCCATAGTGTGTTACCCCTATGACCTCAGGGTCAAAGTCATTTGAAGGACAAATCTACAAAATTCGTTAGGACCATATTTCAACAGTATATATTTATGTTTTCAAAGTCGCTAAATCCAAATCCGTGGTCCGTTTGACCCCATGACCTCAGGGTTAAGGTCATTTAAAGGTCAAATCTACGAAATCATTGGAAACCATATTGAAACAGTATATATTCATGTTTTTGGAATCAATTAATCAGAATTTGTGGTCCGTTTGACCCCGTGACCTGTGGGTCATGGTCCTTAAGAGGTCAAATCTACGAAATTAGTGGAAGCCATATTTTAACAGTATCTATTTATGTTTTAGGGGTCGCTAAATCTGAATCCATAGTCTGTTTGATTTCATGACCTCAGGGTCAAGGTCCTTTAAATGTCCAATCTACAAAATTCGTTGGATCCATATTTTAACAGTATATATTTATGTTTTTGGGGCCACTGAATCCGAATCCATGGTCTGTTACCCCTATGACCTCAGGGTTAAGGTCATTTAAAGGACGAATCTACAAATTTCGTTAGAACCATATTTTAACAGTATATATTCATGTTTATAAAGTCGCTCAATTCAAATCCGTGGTCCGTTTGACCCCTTGACCTCAGGGTTAAGGTTATTTAAAGGTCAGATCTACGAAATTATTGGAAACCATATTAAAACAGTATATATTTTTTTTTTTGGGGTCGCCAAATCCGAATTCGTGGCCCGTTGGACTCTATGACCTTAGGGTCAAGGTCCTAAAATGCTCAAATCTACGAAATTAGTGAAATTAATATTTTAACAGTATCTATTCACGTTGATGGGGTCGCTGAATCCGAATCCATGGCCTGTTTGATTTCATGACCTCAGGGTCGAGGTTATTTGAACGTCAAATCTACGAAATTAGTGGGAACCATTTTTTAACTGTACATATTTATGTTTTCGGTATCGGTGAACTCGAATCCGTGGTCCGTTTGGCCCTGATGACCTCAGGGACAAGGTCATTTGAAGGACAAATCTACAAAATTTGTTAAAACCATATTTCAACAGTATATATTTATGTTTCTAAAGTCGCTGAATTCAAATCCGTGGTTTGTTCGAACCCATGACCTTAGAGTCAAGGACCTTTAAAGGTCAAATCTACGAAATTTGTTAGGTCCATATTTTAACAGTATATATTTATATTTTTGGAGTCGCTGAAGATGAATCCGTAGTCTGTTTGACCCTATGACCTCAAGCTCAAGGTCATTTAAAGGTCAAATTTACGAAATTGATAGAAACCATATTTTAACAGTCTATATTCATGTTTGTGGGATCGCTGAATCTGAATCTGTATTCCGTTCGACCCCATGACCTCAGAGTCAAGGTCATTTGTAGGTCAAATCTACGAAATTAGTAGGAACCATATTTTAACAGTATATATTCATGTTTTTGAAATCGCTGAATTCGAATCCGTGGTCTGTTCGACCCCACGACCTAAGAGTCAAGGTCATTTTAAGGTCAAAACTACGAAATTCTTGGAAACCATATTTAAACAGTATATATTCATGTTTTTGGGGTCGCTGCATTTGAAACCGTGGACCGTTCCACCCTATGACCTCAGATTCAAGGTCATTTAAAGTTGAAATCTACAAAATTAATGGGAACCATATCTTAACAGTATATATATCCATGTTTTTGGGATCGCTGATTCCGAATTCGTGGTCCGTTTGACGCCATCACCTCAGGGTCAAGGTCATTTAGAGTTCAAAACTACAAAATTAGTGAGAACTATATTTCAACAGTATATATTTATGTTATTAGAGTCGCTGAATCTGAATCTGTAGTCCGTTTTACCCCATGACCTCAGGATCAAGGTCATTCAAAGATCAAATTTACAAAATCAGTGGGAACCATATTTCAACACTATATTTTCATGTCATTCAAGTCGCTGGATCCGAATCCGTGGTCTGTTTGACCCCATGATGTCAGGGTCAAGGTCATTTATAGGTCAAATCTACAAAATTAGTAGGGACCATATTTCAACAGTATATATTTATGTTAATAAAGTCGCCTAATTAAAGTCTGAATCCCTGTACCGTTTGACCCCATGACCTTAGAGTCAAGGTTATTTGACGGTTAAATCCACGAAATTAAGTGGGAACCATGTTTTAACAGTACATATTTATGTTTTTGGGATCGCTAAATCCGAATCCGTGGTTCGTTTGACCCCACGACCTCAAAGTCAAGGTCAATGGAAGGTTGAATTAACAAAATTAATGGTAACCTTATTTCAAGAACATACATTTATGTTTTCGGGATCGCTGAATCTAAATCAGTAGTCCGAATGACCCCATAACCTTGGGGTCAAGGTCATTCGAAAGTCAAATCTACGAAATTCGTGGAAACCATATTTCAACAGTATATCATTATACTTTTGGTGTCGCTGAATCTGGATCCTTGGTTGGTTTGACTCCATGACCTCAGGGTCAAGGTCATTCAAAGGTTAAATCTACGAAATTCGTTAGAACTATATTTTGACAGTATATTCATGTTTTTGGGGTCGCTAAATCTGAATCCGTGGTCAGTTCGACCCCATGACCTCAGGGTTAAGGTTATTCAAAGGTCAAATCTACAAAATCAGTGGAAATCTATATTTTAACAGTATATTTTTATGTTTATGGGATCGCTGAATCCGAACATATGGTCCCTTTGATCCCTTGACCTCAGAGCTAAGGTCATTTGGAGGTTAAATCTACGAAATTCGTGAAAACCATGTTTTAACAGTATATGTTTTTGTTTTTGGGGTCACTGAATCCGAATCCGTAGTCCGTTTGAATCTATAACCTCAGGGTTAAGGTCATTTGAAGGTCAAATCTACGAAATTAGTACAAACCATATTCTAACAGAATATATTCAGGTTTTCGGAATCGTTAAATCCAAATCTGTGGTCCATTCTACCCCATGACCTTAGGGTCAAGGTCCTTTAAAGGTCAAAGCTTCAAAATTCGTTAGAACCATATACAAGTAGTATACATTTCGGTTTTTGGGGTCGCTGAATCTGAATCCATGGTCTGTTTGACCCTGTGACCTCAGGGTCAATGTCATTTAAGAGTCAAATCTACGAAATTAGTGGCAACCATATTTCGACAGTATATATTTATGTCTTTGGGGTCGCTGAATCCAAAACCGTAGTCCGTTTAACTACACGACCTTAGGGTCAAGGTCATATAAAGGTCAAATCTACGAAATTATTGGAAACCATATTAAAAAAGGATATATTCATGTTTTTGGAATCAATTAATCAGAATTCGTGGTCCGTTTGACTCCGTGACCTTAGGATCAAGGTCATATAAAGGTCAAATCTACGAAATTAGTGGATACAATATTTTAACAGTATCTATTAATGTTTTTGGGTTTGCTGAATCCGAATCCATGGTCTGTTTGATTTCATGACCTTAGGGACAAGGTCATTTGAAGGACAAAACTACAAAATTTGTTAAAACCATATTTCAGAAGTATATATTTATGTTTTGAAAGTCGCTAAATCCAAATCCGTGGTCCGTTTGACCTCATGACCTCAGGGTTAAGGTGATTCAAAGGTCAAATCTACGAAAATATTGTAAACCATATTAAAAAAGGATATTTTCATGTTTCTGGAATCAAATAATCAGAATTTGTGGTCCGTTTGACCTCGTGACCTTAGGGTCAAGGTCATATAAAGGTCAAATCCATGAAATTAGTGGATACCATATTTTAACAGTATCTATTAATGTTTTTGGGTTCGCTAAATCCGAATCAATGGTCTGTTTGATTTTATGACCTCAGGGTCAAGGTCCTTTAAATGTCCAATCTACGAAATTTGTTGGATCCATATTTTAACAGTATATATTTATGTTTTTGGGGCCGCTGAATCCGAATCCATGGTCTGTTACCCCTATGACCTCAGGGTCATCCGGAAGTCAAATCTACGAAATTAGTGATAACCATAATTCGACTGTATATATTCATGTTTTTAAGGTCGCTGAATCCGAAATCGTAGTCCGTTTAACTACACGACCTTAGGGTCCAGGTCATATGAAATTCAAATCTATGAAAATAGTCGGTACCATATTTTAACAGTATATATTTATGTTTTCGGAATCGCTTAATCAGAACTTGTGGTCCGTTTGACCCTATGACCTCAGGGACAAGGTCATTTGAAGGACAAATCTACAAAATTTGTTAGAACCATATTTCAACAGTATATATTTATGTTTCTAAAGTCGCTGAATCCAAATCCGTGGTTTGTTTGACCCCATGACCACAGAGTCAAGGTCATTTAAAGGTCAAATCTACGAAATTTGTTAGGTCCATATTTTAACAGTATATATTTATATTTTTGGAGTCGCTGAAGATGAATCCGTAGTCTGTTTGACCCTATGACCTCAAGCTCAAGGTCATTTAAAGGTCAAATTTACGAAATTGATAGAAACCATATTTTAACAGTATATATTTATGTTTTCAGAATCGCTAAATCTGAATTCGTTGTGTGTTTGACCCTATCACCTCAGGGTCAAGGTTATTTAGAGGTCAAATGTACAAAATTAGTGAGAACTATATTTCAACAGTTTATATTTATGTTATTAGTGTCGCTGCATCTGAATCCGTAGTCTGTTTTACCCCATGACATCAGGGTCAAGGTCAGTCAAAGATCAAATTTACAGAATGAGTGGGAACCATATTTTAACAGTATATTTTTATTTTATTAAAGTCGCTGAATCCGACTCCGTGGTCCGTTTGACCCCATGATGTCAGGGTCAAGGTCATTTAGAGGTCAAATCTACAAAATTAGCGGGGACCATATTTCAACAGTATATATTCATGTTATTAAAGTCGCCTAATTCAAATCCCTATACCGTTTGACCCCATGACCTTAGAGTCAAGGTTATTTGAAGGTCAAATCTACGAAATTAATGGGAACCATCTTTAAACAGTACATATTTATGTTTTTGGGATCGCTGAATCCGAAACCAAGGTCTGTTTGACCCTCTGACCTCAGAGTCAAGATCATTAGAAGGTTGAATTAACGAGTTTAATGGGAACCATATTTCAAGAACATATATTTATGTTTTCGGGATCGCTGAATCCGAATCGGTAGTCGGTTTAACCCCATGACCTCGGGGTCAAGGTCATTCGAAAGTCAAATTTACGAAATTTGTAAAAACCATATTTCAACAGTATATCTTTATACTTTTGGTGTCGCTGAATCTGGTTTCGTGGTCCGTTTGACTCCATGACCTCAGGGTCAAGGTCATTTGAAGGTCAAATCTACGAAATTCGTTAGAACTATATTTCGACAGTATATATTTATGTTTTTGGGGTCGCTAAATTCGAATATGTGGTCAGTTTGACCTCATGACCTCAGGGTTAAGGTTATTTAAAGGTCAAATCTACGAAATCAGTGAAAACTATATTTTAACAGTATATTTTTATGTTTATGGGATCGCTGAATCCGAATCCATGGCCCGTTTGATCCGTTGACTATAGAGTCAAGGTCTTCTAAGAGTCAAATCTACGAAATTAGCGGGAACCATATTTTAACAGTATATATTTATGTTTTCAGAATCGCTAAATCTGAATTCGTTGTGTGTTTGACCCTATCACCTCAGGGTCAAGGTTATTTAGAGGTCAAATGTACAAAATTAGTGAGAACTATATTTCAACAGTTTATATTTATGTTATTAGTGTCGCTGCATCTGAATCCGTAGTCTGTTTTACCCCATGACATCAGGGTCAAGGTCAGTCAAAGATCAAATTTACAGAATGAGTGGGAACCATATTTTAACAGTATATTTTTATTTTATTAAAGTCGCTGAATCCGACTCCGTGGTCCGTTTGACCCCATGATGTCAGGGTCAAGGTCATTTAGAGGTCAAATCTACAAAATTAGCGGGGACCATATTTCAACAGTATATATTCATGTTATTAAAGTCGCCTAATTCAAATCCCTATACCGTTTGACCCCATGACCTTAGAGTCAAGGTTATTTGAAGGTCAAATCTACGAAATTAATGGGAACCATCTTTAAACAGTACATATTTATGTTTTTGGGATCGCTGAATCCGAAACCAAGGTCTGTTTGACCCTCTGACCTCAGAGTCAAGGTCATTAGAAGGTTGAATTAACGAGTTTAATGGGAACCATATTTCAAGAACATATATTTATGTTTTCGGGATCGCTGAATCCGAATCGGTAGTCGGTTTAACCCCATGACCTCGGGGTCAAGGTCATTCGAAAGTCAAATTTACGAAATTTGTAAAAACCATATTTCAACAGTATATCTTTATACTTTTGGTGTCGCTGAATCTGGTTTCGTGGTCCGTTTGACTCCATGACCTCAGGGTCAAGGTCATTTGAAGGTCAAATCTACGAAATTCGTTAGAACTATATTTCGACAGTATATATTTATGTTTTTGGGGTCGCTAAATTCGAATATGTGGTCAGTTTGACCTCATGACCTCAGGGTTAAGGTTATTTAAAGGTCAAATCTACGAAATCAGTGGAAACTATATTTTAACAGTATATTTTTATGTTTATGGGATCGCTGAATCCGAATCCATGGCCCGTTTGATCCGTTGACTATAGAGTCAAGGTCTTCTAAGAGTCAAATCTACGAAATTAGCGGGAACCATATTTTAACAGTATATATTTATGTTTTTGGGGTCACTAAATCCGAATCCCTAGTCCGTTTTACTCCATGACCTTAGGGTGAAGGTCATTTAAAGTTTAAATCTACGAAATCAGTACGAACCATATTTCAACAGTATATATTTAGGTTTTTGGGATCGTTAAGTCCAAATCCGTGGTCCATCTGACCCCATGACCTTAGAGTCAAGGTCCTTTGAAGGTCAAAACTTTGAAATTTGTTAGAACCATATACTAAGAGTATAAATTTAAGTTTTTGGGGTCGCTGAATCCGAATCCATGGTCTGTTTGACCCTGTGACCTCAGGGTTAAGGTCATTCAAGAGTCAAATCTATTAAATTAGTGGGAACCATATTTTAACAGTATATATTTATGTTTTTGGAGTCGCTGAATTCGGATCCGTAATCCGTTTGACCCCATGACCTCAGAGTCAAGGTCACTTAAAGGTCAAATCTACGAAATTAGTAGGAACCATATTATAAAATTATATATTTATGTTTATGGAATCGCTAAATCTGAATCCGTAGTCTGTTTGACTCCATGGCCTTAGGGTCAAGGTCATTTAAAGGTCAAATCTACAAACTTAGTGGAAACCAAATTTAACAGTATATAGTTATGGTTTTCGGAGTCGCTGAATCGGAAACCTCGGTCCGTTTTACCCTCGCACCTCAAGCTGAAGGTCATTTCAAGGTAAAATATAAAAAATTCGCCTAAAGCAAATCTAAATTTATGCCATTTATTTTATTACCATATCTTACACGTTTCTCGTCAAATGATCGGTGTAAAGGTCTCCTTTTACGTTTTTTCCCAGAGGTTTCACAATCTCTTTTTAACATTCAGCAGTAACTAGCCTGCATACTAGTACCCCATCTACCTTTCGACATCATACATATAATTATAACGCCAGTTGTTACGTTATTTTACTCATAACGTACGTTGATTTAATATACGATGAATAAAATCAGCATATATAATGACTTCGCCCCTTGTTCTACCTTTTGAGAAGATCGTTATGGAATAAGAAACAATCTAACGTGAAGATAAAACAAGATGAATGCCGTTTGCGTAAATACTCCGAGCTTACTGCACTGTTTCTCTTGCGCGTACAAACTCGTGGAATTAGAAGTCTTGAATTATTCAAGTAAACAAGGTTGACGAAAGCCAGACCGTACACTACAGGAACGCCATGTCCTAAAGATTCGGGTCCATTACTTTTCGTCGAACCTTTAGGTTTTATTCCTGAAAGATAAATAAGGAAGTTATGAGAGCATAAGGTATAGAGGATTCTTAATTTAGCCCCTCGTACTGAATCATTTATTTTTTCATTCAGCAATTATAAACAACGCACTTGCAAGAACGTGCTAACACTAAGCACAAAGCTTTACAATATAGCACGTCGATGCAAGGCACAATCACTAGGCACTTAGCCTCTTTAAACACTAATGATAAAGTTAATTATTTTTAAATAGTGAAGAAAATCACCACTTCATTTTTGTTTAAACTCGAAAATCACGAAGATTTAATTTATTTAAGAAAAATGCTATTCAAACTCGTGCAGGTATGAAAATGCGTACTAGGCATTTCTTTTGCTGCTATGAGAGCTTGAATAGTAATTGAATTACACAAGGACTCAGTATTTAAGTTTAAAAAATAACTTAATTGAAAGCTGATCCATACAAGAGTGATGAGTTTCACTTCTCACTGAAATTCGATGGCTCGCATTTTAGGCGCTTGATTGCGGCTTTCTTTTCCAAATAGTTGGGATCATCTCTCACCGCTCGCAACACGTACGTTTATCGACGCCGTAATATGTACATCTTATGAATTTGATATTAAGAATATATGCATGTATTACCGAGCGCGCTTACATGTGTTAGAAAATGGGGCGTATATCTGCGCGTTCATGTAAGCGCGTTCGGTTCTTACTATATCCCTACCCACGCTCACTCACAGCAATGTTTTTGCTAATACAAATTCTAATAGCTAGGTCTCAATGCCCCCCTGAAATGAAGTGACTTTGATTCTATTTAAAAATGCACTTTATTTCATAAATTTAGATGAATTATATTTTTTAACTGATAAAAAGCTTTGCTACGACTGTTCGTGCGAAATTTTACTGATATCTTTTCTTTCTTTTTACATTTTGTCATTGCCTTATTATTTAACTTTACAAACAATTTTATTTCTCAGTTTTAAACAATTAAAACAATTTACTTCTCTACATGCGCAAATTTATGTGGGCTATAGGTACCCCCCAAATAAAGTGTTTTGCACGTATTCAACGTTTGAAATAAACGTTTTTATATTTAAATTTTGATACTCAATTTATTCTTTTCCAATTTGAATAATGTTTTTGCTGTTGAGAGAAAATACGTGCAAAAAACTTCATTTCTTCAACGCATACAGACAAATTAGCCAACTAATCACTATACTTTACATTTAATTTTAATTTTACTTTCACTAGCTTTCTTTTTCTTTTTTTTTTCTTTTTGATTTTAACATTATCTAATTTATCATATTGAATTTCTTAGTTTTTACAAGATTTTTCTTATTTTACATTTTATTCTAATCTTTTGTTTTACCTTATTATATATCGCTGTCTTTTGCGTAGCCAGATGTCGAAGTTGGGTTCTGGAACTGCTAAATCTTTTGAATTGGATGCAATTCCCGTTCGCTGTAGCCGTTGGTTATAAAGTGAGTCGTCGTGGCAATGTATTAATGTAATTTTCTCTTTGTGATCATTGTAATTTAATAAGTAAACTTCTTGATCTATTTCCGTTGGTGGTATTGTTATTAGTTTTTTTGTGTTGTACATATATTCCATTTTTCTATTTTTTTCTGATGTGTTCAAGTCTTCTGTCTCGGTTATTGTTCCTGCTATTTTATTTTTGTTTTCAGCTTGTGTTCTTTCTTCTGTTGCTGCTACATTGAAATTGCTTTCTAGAGTAAAACCATTTAGCGATTTGCTTAATTTATCTTCATGATTTATGCTTTAATTTAGTGACTCATCCCATACAACGTTTAGGCTCTTAGTTTCCAACAGGTTTTCATCTACCTGCGTTTCTACATGTCTGCAGTTCACATATAAATCTGGGCTCGTTGCAAAATGCTGGAACTTGTTCGGGTGTGTTATAAAATTTATTTCCCTCTTGTACGGGTATGGGCTCACTCTGTACATTTTTTGTTCTTATTTATACTAATTAATCACTTATACTATACACAAAACTTATGCTACTATTTACATGGACAATATAACTCATTGAGAGATGCACTTATAACTTTTTTCTTTTTGGTACTTTCTTATAATATTACTTTTAATTTAATTTTGATACTTTAAAATTGTAACTGGTGGTTCTTAGAATTTTAGTTTACTTCTAAGTCTTTTCACTGTTACTTTGTCACTGAAGCAACCTTTGTTTTGATTTATGATGATACCTTGTATTTCATCATACTTCAATGTTTCTTGTTTGTGTGTTGTTATTTATTTTAATTGTATTAGTTTTCATTATAGTTTTTGCCTTATATGAATTTTAATTTTTGAAGAAAGATCTGAGGTTATTCAAAAAGAATTTTCCTCTTTCTTCATTTTTCTCATTTATTAGCAAGTACGTATCGCTTGCTATTTCATATTTTACAATAAATGGACCTTTGTATGTATGAAAAAATTTAGCTATTTTATTGTTCTCTGTATTTGATACATTTAATGCTTTTACCAAGACTTTATCATTTATTTTAAATTCGTAATGATTATTTCTCATGTTTTGTATATTTGCACGTTTTTTTCTATCTTTGTGCATGTTTTCTCTAGCTAAATAGATTTTTCTGTCATAATTCACATCGTTTTCTTTTATGTTGAAGTATGTGTGCCAGAACCTATTTGGTTTTGTGTTGAAGTATAATTCTAGTGGTGTGAATTTTGTAGTCTTATGATGAACGGAATTCATGATTTCTTCTATTATTGGCACACATGATGCCCATTTTTTGTGATTATCTGTTAAAAACGTTCTGAAGAATCTCGCTAACTCTCTGTAAATTCTTTCCTCGATATTGCTTTGTGGGTGACGAATAGATGAGAACAGCATTTTAATGTTTTCATCTTTTAGCATTTTTTTCCATTTTTTTCTGTAAATTGGGTTCCATGGTCTGTTATTATTGCCACTGGTTTACCATATTTCGGTATGTAATCTGTTAGCAATTTTTTAATTACTGTTATGGTATTTGCCCTCTTTATAGGGTACATAAGTACATACTTAGAAAAAGTATCTATTGTAGTTAATATATGCTTAATACCACTCGTAGATGTGGGCGATGGTCCAAAAAAATCTATTGACAACATTTGATTTTTATTGTTAACTAAAATTGGTTCTACCTTTGATTGATATTTTACAGTTAACCATTTTGTTTTTTGACATGTTTCGCATGTTTTAATTAATAAATATGTTTTCTTCCTCAGATTAGGAGCTTGAAAACTTTCTGATAATATTTTAAGTGTTTACTTTGGACCTATATGTCCATATATTACATGTATATTTATTACCATGTCTTGCATTAATGCTAAGGTAATATTATCTTACTTCCATTCATGGATTTCTTCATGAGTATATCATTTGACAATTCATAAGTCTTTTTTTATATTATTATTATTTTGCATTTTGTTTATTATTTTTGTACAATATGCATCGTTTAGTTTTCTTAATTTTTGTTTTGAATCATTTATAATATTCAATTTCTTTGCTATTGCAGCAATTATTATTTCATCTTTTTTATTCATGATTTCTTGTGAGTTCTGTCGACTTAAGAAATCAGTTGCATTATTTTAATTCCCTGGTATATGTTCAGGGTGTATATTGTAGTCTTGGAGAGCTAGACTCCATCTTTTCAGTCTTTCATTGCTGAATTTACACTTGTTTAAGAAAGTTATAGCCCGATGGTCCGTTTTTACAATTATATTTTTTGCGCCTTTTAAATAGGTGTCTAGCTTTTGTAAAGACCATACTATAGCTAGTAGCTCTTTCTTAGTTGTGAAATAATCAATTTCACTACTTTTTAGCGTTCTGCTAATAAAAAATATGATATTTTGATAATTGTTGTCATCTAAGTGTGACAGTATTGCTGCGATTGCATAGTCTCTCGCATCAGTAGTTAATATAAATGGCTTTGTTGTACCAACGAATTTTAAAATTATATTTTCGTCAAATAAGCCTTTTATTTTTTCAAAAGCTTTTTATTGTCTATCTGTCCATATATATGGAACATTCTTTCGCAACAAAGATATCAATGGTAATATCTCATTTGCATATCCTTTTGCGAATTTTGTGTAGAAGTTTACAAAGCCTAAGAAAACTTGTAATTGCTTCTGATTTTTCGGTACTTTGAATTCTTTGATAGATCTTATTTTATCAGGGTCTGACGCAATGCCATCAGCTGATATGAAATGACCCAAGAATTCTATTTTGTTTTTATAAAAATTTGACTTTTGAAAATTAAATTTTATATTACGTTTTGCAGCTTTTTTGAATAACTTTTCTAGATGAAATCGGTGTTCATCGAATGTTGATGATCTAATGTGTAGGTCATCTACAAAAGCTTATAAGAAATCTTGTATATCATTTATTACTTCACCAAGACCTCTTAGTAATGCTGCACTGCTGGTCTTAATTCCGAAAGCAACTATATTGAATTCATAGACTTTATTGTCTATTTTAAATGCTGTATATTTTTTACTATTTTCTGTCAACTCGATTTGCCAATAACTGTTAGTCAAGTCTAAATTTGACAAATTTCATTTTCTTGCACCGTAAAAATATTTCTTTTATCGATGGCGGTGCTTCATTATCATCAACGATTTTTTTGTTCAGCTTTCTAGCATCCAAACATAATCTTACAGATCCATCTTTCTTTATTACTGTTACAATGGAGTTAATGTATGGGCTATTGGATTTTCTAATAATTCCTGTGTGTTGCATTTTGTCTATCTCATCTAATACCTTTTGTCGGTGATGTATCGGTATAGGATATGGCTTTGAGTAGAATGGTGCATCATCTGTTGTTTTAATTTCATACTTATATGATAACAAACGTCCCAGTGCATTACTGAATACTGATTTATATTTTGAGATCAGATTTATTAACTGAATCTCTTGTTGAGGTGTTATATTTTCACCTTGTTTTATTTTTTCACAAATCTCATCTTCTGTGAGAGTGTGAGTTGAAAAATGATTTTCTATGTAAAAGAAATTCATAACTTCTCCTTTATTTTCGATAACACATGTCTTCAAGTCAATCAGGCTATCGTGTGTTTGGATTATTTGGACGTGAGCGTACTCACTGAGCTTTTGCTCATTATATTTTATATTAACGTATTCATCGTTAATGGATAATAGTATCTCTTCATGCAACGTGTTTATTATCATATGTACTGATTTTTATGTGTCATACCCTAAGATATAATCTCTTATCAAATTTGGTATTATTAGATATATGAGATTTATTTTTTGCCCATTAAAATCTGTGTTAATTAATATTTGCTGTTTTATCCTCTTTGATTTGGAGCTTGTTGCTGTTTTAATACATTTGCCTGTTATTGGTAACCTTGGGCATGTTTCTAAATGATGTAAGTTCTCATAAAAAAATTTTTCTGAAATACAAGTGACTTCACTTCCAGTGTCGACCAATGCTTGTGTAATTTTTCCTTGTAGTTTTATTTTAATTTCAGGCCATGTTGTTATTTGTTGATTTATTGTTGTTTCATCTTCTTGTTCTATAGTACTTATTTTACATTCCGGTGGTATTGGGGTATTATTGTTCGTTGTATCTGTTACCCCTTCTCTCTTATTTTCAGATACAACTTCATTCAGTCTTCCTGCTTTTTTCTCATTGTGATGTTGTCCATGTTAGGTATTTTGTCCATTTCTCTGCTTTTATTTGATCTTGATTTACTGGTTGTTTATGTACTTCGCGCTGTATATTTCTATTTCTATTAGATCTTTCAATTATTCTAGCGCTATTTATTTGTTCGTTTATATTATATGGTTTCCTGTATTCTTGCTTTTGATTATTGTATGTGTGACTACTTGCATTTCTGTTTGTATTTTCTCTTCTAGCATTGTATGTGTCTATTTCTCGGTGCTGTTGCTTTTGCTGGTTAATATTTTGTTGCTGTTGTTTTTGCTGGTTTATATCTTGTTGCTGTTGTTGATTATATTGGCTTTGACTATTTGTTTCTTGATATTGTTGCTTATATAAATTTTGAGAGCTTTTTTGTTTGTATGTGTTTCTATCTCTTTTGTTATCATCCCTATCATAGTCTACAAGTATTTCAAATTTTTCTATTTTTTATTTGTGAGCATTTCATAGCTTGCTTGATGCTTCTGTCGAAATGCTTACTTATTTTAATGGTCAATTCCTCTTCTGAATAATTTAATTGCAGTTCCTTTGCAAAGCCAAATATCTGTGTATCGTACGTTACACGACTCATCTTACTATTTTCATAGTACTGACCATATTCTACTTTTCTTTGTGTTGACCTTTGAATTTCCTCATTTTAATAAAGTTCTAAAAATATATTCTTGAACTGCTCAATTGTTTTCACGTTATCCTGGTAGATGTTCCTTCTGTAGTACAATTTGCAATAATTGTAACGTTTCTTTTTCTGTTAATCCTTTCAAGTCTATATATTGTGTTAATTCGTTTAGGAATTTCATGGGACGTTCATCACTCATGCCTTCATATTTGGGCATTGGTATTTTTATTTTTGTGTTAGGAATTTTGGTTGCTTATGTACGTGTGCTGTTTCTATTTACTATTGCTTTAAGCTCTTCAATTCTTTTCTCTTGTTCTTGTGTAGTCTCGTTTATTTTTTGTGTTAAGTTGTCTTGAATTTCATCAATTAATCTTTTATTTTCATGTTTTAATCTTTCATTTCCTTGTATTAATTCGTCTTTTTCCCTAATATATTCTTGTTTTTGCTTTATTTGCTCTTCTTTATGTCGTTCTAAGCAGTTTTCAAAATTTTTGTTTTCTTTTCGTACTTCTTTTAGAGCATCAATTAATACTTCAAGCTGATCTTTTATCGACATATCTTTTATAGTATCTTTGTCTAGGTTTACATTAACTATTCTTTCCCAATCACCTGAGCTGTTTAAGGAATTTTCAAGACTGTCGTTTTGTGTGGACAATATTTTAAGCTCTAGTGTAACTGCTTGCATCCATTTAACTGAATTGGGGTTTATCTTCTTTTTTGTTACTTCTTTTTCTTGTTGTTCTTGTATTTCTTGTAGTATACGCTAGTCAAGTACCGCTGACAACGTCATCAAGTGAGCAAAAGTTTCAATAGAGAGGTTGCATTGCAAAACTTTTTATTTCATAAGATATCATGAAGAGATCAATTTTGATTATTAATTCTTTTAAATTCTGAGAAATATTTAATTAAAGTAATTATAATAAAACAGAAGATAAAACGCCAAGCTATTCATTACAAAAAAAAAAACTAATTTAAAGGCATCACGTTTGTGTATTTAAAAAAGGACTTAGGTTGCAGACGTTATACGCAGTGTTCCGATTTACTCCAATATATAGGAATATAAATAAAGCTTGTTTTTACTATGAATAAAAGTAGTAGATCAAATAGGTATTGCTGTGTTGTTGGTTGCAAAAATTCCGAAAAAAAATCCTAAGTTGGCCTTATATAAATTTCCTGGTCGATCATATGATAAAGAGAGAAAAAAAGGTGGATAATTGCAGTACGCCGTCTTACGTAAGTAAATGATAAAATTAAAGATTAATTATTTATATTTATCGAATAAGTAACGTAAAAGTGAAGTATTCATTAATAATTATTTGTAAATTTCAATAAATATGTGTATTAAAAAAAGATGAATGTTCTTAAGTCATTACCATAAAGAAGGCTATATTTTTATAAACAAAATATTATATACAAAGTAAATTTATTGAGATTAAAGTATAATAGTAAAGTTATTCAGTAAATAAAATTAATATTTATAATACTCTAAAAAATATTGTGGAGCTGATAAAAAGCCTTGGGAACCAACAGCATATTCCAGGATTTGCAGTGCTCATTTTCTTGGTGGAGAAAAATCAGATGATCCAAGAAAAATAAATTATTTTCCAACTATTTTCCCATCTGTTTATGGAAAAAAGAAAACAAGTACCGATAGGTATTTCAGATTACAAACTAGAAATAAAAAAAAAGATATTCAAACAACAAGTAACGAGCAAACGAGTAAAGCAGAAGAATTGATTAATATTTCAGAAAATATTGATTTTGGTATCAATTATTAATTATTTTCTTTAATAATTAATTAACTGAATTATTTTTATAGCCTTTAATTAATTTTAGAAAATTCAAATACAAGTGACGCTAAAAGAACTTGTGACATTGGTATCCAAACAGAGTATTTCAACGTGGATTCTGTGCAAATGCTATGTTTATTATTTTGTACTGTAAATGGCAATGATATTTCTATTCAAACAGAGATCACAGTTTCTTTAAAATTAATAAAAACAAACAATGTGGTCGGCGAACTCGTAACTGATACAGTGAAAGCCTACAAAAATGTTGCATGTGGTGTAGATTGTACACTCAGTGTTTCTTTCTGTGGTTACGCTAGTATCACAAATGAAAAATATTTAAAGACATTAACAGGAATATCAAAATATCTATTTGTAACATTGTTAAAATTTATTCATCCTGGAAAAGATGGTCAGCCACTATTCTTCAAAAAAAATTTGTAGAGAAGATAGATTGCTGTTGTTTTTGATAAAGTTGAAATTAGGTTTGAGTTTTTCAGCTTTAGGTGTAATATTTGATATAAGCAACCAAAGTGTTTCTGTTACATTTTTGAGCATTTTACATACTTTACTTGTACACACAAGATCTTGGTTATTTTAGCCATCAAAAGAAGCTGTGAAGGACACACTGCCAGATAGTTTCAAGATGTATCCTAATTGTAGAGTCATTATTGACTGTACGGAATTATTCTGCGATACTCCACCAAAAATTGAGCAAAGGATACTGATGTACTCTAATTATAAAGGTTGATTTACAATTAAATTTTTGATTGGTATCAGTCCATCAGGGCTTATAACTTTTGTTTCAAAAGGTTACGGTGGTAGAGCCACAGACGCATTTATTGTTAATGATTCTGGTTTCTTGGATCTATTAGAGCCATGTGATGAAGTGATGGCAGACAAAGGCTTTCCTAAAATTAAAACAGAATTATTGCAGAGACAATGTACGATTGTTATGCCTCCTTTTGCGAATAATCCTCAGTTTACTAAAGAAGAAGTCATCGAAGGCTACACAATTGCATCTGTTAGGATACACATAGAACGAGCAATTCAAAGAATAAAAATCTTTAAAATTTTACAACATATCAATGTAGAATTATTTTAAAAAATTGATGATATTATGTATTTCATTTGTATCTTAGTAAATAATAAGGAACCAATAATGAAGACTTGAAATTTTAATCAAAACTTTTTTTTCTATATTATGTTTAACATTTATATACAATAAATTTCTTTTTAATTTGATGCTCATTTACATAATATATATGAACATGTATACATTAACATTTTTAGAAATTATATGTTTAAATAAAATTTACAAATGTTTGAATAAAATTCATTATTTTAAATTTATCTCATTTTAATATTAACATTCCTTTGGTGTAATATTTATAAAATAATTAAAAAAAAAATAATTCCAATTTTGGAATTACTTCTAACAAAAAATTTTCATCTTTACAAATCTTTAAATGAATTTCATCCTTACTTGAATAAATAAAAAAATGGCAAAGTTTAATATTTAAAATATACATAGAAACTTGAACTTGAGTGTAATATTTGTGTGATTTTTTAAGCTCTATATTTTCATTATTAAAAAATAAGTACGGTACATTGCTTTGCATATTGGCATAATCTAAAATTATCTTATCTTTACAACTACTCGGACATTTTATTTCAAGTAGCTCAATGTTATGGTTATTAATAATTATTCCATCTGGACTACATGCAAGAAACGGCTGTGTTATACAAATTACTAAGCCAATATCTAAAACTTGTAGACCAGTTTTGTTTTGAAAACATAACTCAGCCGTTGGTTCCATTGTCAGTCCGTAAATCATATCCTTAGTAGGTTTCCCTTTATTTTTTTGATTTTTAAACCGATTTAAAAGACCTTCAAAATTATCTACCCGTGTTTTAATATCATGAGCTTTTGAACTGCAAGTTATCATCATATACCTTTCTTTGAACCATGCTACTGAATCAGATTGTTTAATTGATTTTAAAGCTATCTGTATCCATTTTTCTTTGTCTACTTTTATTAAAAAATATTGAGTTTTATTATCATTAGAGCATTGTATTTTTTTAAAGACCATTTTATTATTATCATTCAATTTTACTATATAAGCATTAAATTTTTGAAAATCGTTTTTTGTAAAATATATAATTTTTCTAACAAGTTTATTGTAATTTCTTCCTTATTTTTTCTTTTCAATTCTCTCTTTTCTCTTTCTTGCTTATATAAATTATCTGCTTTAATAATATCACTCATAGGACTCCTATTTAATAAAAGTTGTGGAGGGACTTTAGATACTTGAGTATTAAATTTAAATATATTTACAGTAGTTTTCCCGGGAAATAACTTTTCAATGCTACAGCCTTTTTGGTATTTATGTAATTGATTATTTGATGGCTTATTCCAAATCATTGGCTCATTTGTTTTAGAATATAAATTTTCTAAATTGATAAAAATACAAATAGCAGCAGCATGTTTGCATAAGCAAAGCCCTGCTTTGCAATCACATGAAGTTGATTTTATACTTCTATCTTCAATATCCTAATATTTAAAATATATATTTATAATACTTAAATAAAAATTATTGCCTCAAGTATAAAAAATATAGTGATATTAAAAGTTTATAAAATACAAATATCTAATTATAATTATCTATTGTTTAGTGTTTCAATTGATATTTTTTGCCATATCTTTAGTTATATAATTTCCTATAAATAAATTTAATTTATTATCATAACCTGCCATTATTTAATTTACCTCAATAACCACATCATAATTATTATTATTTTTTTCGTGGGTTGCACCAGAAGTTTCTCTTAACACCCGAGCTTTTAAAAAGTTCGAATGATCATCTTGTCGTACTTCTTCAACGTTACTAACGTGACAACTTTCGACGAGCTTTTTTCTTTTAGAAAGACTTTTTTTTCTAAAAACATTAGTTTTAACATCTTAAAAACCTGCTTTAATTGTTAGGACCATTTATTTCAATAAACTTTTACTTATAAATGAAAAAATTAATAAACCAAATTGATTCTTTCTAATGTTCACGAATAGATACATGAAAACTTCTACAACCCCACTATTTAAAATTTTAACCATGAGAGGGCGTGAACTCTGCGCGCCAGAGATACTTGACAAGCGTAAAATATCTGATCTTCGTGTGAACGGCATTTTGACTAATTATTTATTAACGCAAGCGAATACAATAAAATAATCGAGTAAGTGTTTCTTAATAAAGAGTTTGAGAAAAAAAAATCAAGAATGTCTAAAAAGAAAAATGTTTAATGGTTTAAAAATTCTTAATAGATGATAAAAAGTTATGACATAAATTGAATTCTTTTCTTTAAATATAAAATCTTTTAAATTTAAAATTTAAACTTTGCTTTGTTTTTCAAATTCAATGGTTTAATTGTTTATTAATTATCAGTTTGTTAATCTTTGTTTATTTTTCTATATGTCTGAGGCGTAGTTCATTTACAATTATTTATTTTGAATGTTAAACATTCAACGTTTAATTTATCTCTATATAAAATTTAAATTACAATTTTCAAAATTAAATTTAGCTATTAAACGTTTAATGCTTAATTTATTTCTCAACAAAATTAAAAACGATAAATTTTTACTTATAGTTATATTATTTAATTATATTTTATTTAAATTGAAACTATTAATTGCTGTTGTCAATTTATTTTCTAAATATTGAGTACCACTGCCAAAGTTTAGTGTCACTGCCTTTAATTTTAATATTTTATTCTCTTGTCGTGTTAAATTTTATTCGAGATGATTCGGACTCAACATCGATTTACTTTTGGGCGTTTGTTCACTTTTGCGCTCAATGTACACGCTGTGTTTCGTATGTATCATTTGATGTGCCTTACGAAACGACTTGAACGCAAATTCTTTTCTGTACGTTAATTTTCTCTTTTCAAATTTTAATCCGTTTTCAATATACTATCGCACAGCATTTCAAATGATTTTAGTTTGATTCTCTCGAAATTTTTCTATTTTTTTTCTAGATCGCATAAATGCTCTATCAATCTAGGCATGTTATGGTTGAATCTATGTCCTATTAAATTAATTTTGTCAACTAGATCACTTTGTCTTGCTAATATTTAATTTAATTTTTCGTCTATCATGGTTCGCCTAAAGAAAGTTTAAATGAAAATGTTTTGTTGCCTCAAAATTCATTTTCATTATGATTTTTAGATATCTTAAACATATTTTGACATACTTTTTAAAATCAATTTACGTGGCCGATTCATAAAAAGTTAAGTTTAAATGAACAAATATTGTTTTATTAGGCAACATTATTATAAATATATAAATAGAAATAACAAATAAGTAAATAACTATCCCCCATTTATTTTATATCACCTGTATGTTAAAAACATTTATTTACGGTATTAATATACATTAAATCTATAATTATAAAACGACTGATATATATATATAATTACTTAACAAATGAGAAATAATATATACAAAGCTAGAAAATTTTTTCCATAACTACAATCTTAAAGTTCGTTATATTCTCACCTAATTCATTGTATACAAATAGAATAAACATTGAAAAGGTTACAGCTAACTCGATACTATTTATTATTTATAATATAAAGATCATATGTAAATACAATTTGTGGAATTTAAAGTGATATATAATCTTAAAGAAAATTTAGTATAGCATTTGACTTCGCGCAGCAACGTTCGTTCAATTTATTTAATTTCATTCAATTTAAAAATGGTGATTGTCAATTATGAACTTGCAAAGTAATTCGGCCAGAACTCACGAACAAAATCGGCATAATATGTGTTTGATGTGTAAAAGGAAGCCGAAAAAAAGCATTATAAAACTACAGGTAAAATAGGAACTCAAATCAAATTGTTATTTCCTGATTTTAATGAGATGGATTCGCGTTTACCTGCTGTAGTTTGTGGTGCTTGTAGGCTTAAAATTACAAGAGCTAATATGAATACAAGTTTAAAAAGTTCACTTCAGATGCCAGACTACTCAAAATATCATTTAAAAATGAAAACGCGCAGTACATCAAAGTCAGAAAAAGAGTGTGGCTGTACTTTATGTAATGAAATTAGATTCAGACAAAGAAGTTTTGAAATTGTTAATACTAAAAAAAAGGAACCTCGCAAACCACTAAAGAAGACTAGTAGACGATGTTCGAATTGTTTAACTTCAATAGCTAAAGGTATAAGTCATAAATGTACTTCAACAACATTCCTAAAAAATGTTCAAGAAGGCATCAAAACTCCAAAGCAAAGTGAACATTTGATTTCTAAATTATTAGTCAAAAGGAAAGTTGAAAATAAATTAAATGACAAAGCAGAAAGGACGAATGTTGCACTATCTCTATCGCAACAGCGTGGTAAACCATTAAATATTATCGTAAATGCAAAAGAAAAAAACAAATACACCAAATATCGTCTAATGATTTATGTGATTTGCTGAATGATTCAAATTTATCTGATCGTCAGAAACGTGATTTTCTTAAATTTATAAAAAAAACATGTTCACGAAATATTATTGAGCCTTATACGCGATAAAAAAATTTTCAAAAGTCTCATAGTTTGGATGAATTTTTTGAAGTGCATTCATTGGATTTCGAAATTGTAGAGAATGAGGTTGTTACAAAAATTCCAAGCTCTGCTGTTATTTGCACCGATTTGATTTTGTTTATACAACATATTATTCATAATAGAAATATTTTTTATTTTCACTTGAATTTTGATATTGATGGTGGCGGAGGTTCTTTAAAATTCACCTTATCTATTCAATTTAAAAATGAAGATAATAACATTGAAAAAAATACTTCAAAGAATTCTAAAAAATGGAAGGACACTGGAGTAAAGAAGATGTTTATTATTGCTCTTGCTCCAGATACACAAGAAAATTATAACAATGTAAAACTTTTGTGGTCAAAACTAAAAATTAATGATTGTTTGATTGAATATCCAGGAACAATAACAACTGACTTGAAACTTTCAAACATAATTACAGGTTTAACGAATAGCGCAAGTTATTGTCCATGTATTTGGTGTGATGTCACAAAAACTAATTTAGGTTTGTGTGGTACTTTGAGGACAACAACTAGCTGTATGTCTAATTATAATAACTGGTGTGATCATGGAAAGGTAAAAAAAAAGTTAAGGATTTCAAAAATTGTATCAATCCACCTTTGTTTTATTCAGATGATGATAAACTAATTTTAGATGTAATTCCTCCTCCAGAATTACATCTTCTATTAGGCTGTGTTAACACACTTTATTGTAATATGTTTAAGTTATATCCCGATATTGCTACAAAATGGGCACATCAAAGTAACGTAGAAAGAAGTTACAGTAATGGTGATAACTTTTCGTTTGCAGGAAATGCATGTAACGTATTACTGAATAATGTTGATAAACTTCAACAGATATGTGAAGTTAACATTGGAGGTCTAGCAGGTTCCATGGCATATGTAGATACTTTTGGAAAATTTAAAATAGTCGTTGACAACTGCTTTTCTCTAAATTTGAAGCTAGATTTTGAACAAAATATTAAAGAATTCAAAAAAAGTTACGAAGTCTTAGGAATCTCAATAACACCAAAAGTGCATACAATTTTTAATCACGTAGCACAATTTTGTTCAAAACACCAGATGGGTTTAGGATTTTTCGGAGAGCAAGCTACAGAATCAGTGCATTATGATTCTAATAAAAAGTG
The DNA here is from genome assembly GCA_017163975.1 of Anastatus disparis. Taxonomy (NCBI): domain Eukaryota; kingdom Metazoa; phylum Arthropoda; class Insecta; order Hymenoptera; family Eupelmidae; genus Anastatus; species Anastatus disparis. Next base: position 653,887 of record JAFFSR010000233.1, read on the forward strand.
GATGGATTATAAAGTATCAAAACAGAATGAAAATTATACAACAAAATTACTTCGAGCTGTACGTAGCTACAATAGTGCACATATATAGATTTGTATAAACTTATTTAAAGTTTAATAATTGAAGGCCCGGATGCAATAAGGGCATTTACGCTCGGAGAACGCAAAACTGAAGTCACTTGGTAGTAAAAATTTCATTTTCTTCAAATAAATATCAAAAAATTTGACGTTGTAAAACTCATCATGCCGCATCTTTTTTATATCAACAGTTTTTTTATAAAATTTTTATTTTTCAAGAAAAAAATTAAAAACAAGAAAATTTTTTACATTAAATTTCAATACATTTTTAAACTTAAATCGTTGTAATTCAAGTAAATATTAAACGATTACGCTGAAATTTGAAATATATTTTCTAAATATCATAGCGAAACTTATGATGATTATAAAAAATGTTAATTCTCAAATTGTTAGTCGCAATTGTTTATTCATTAATACAAATCACAAATTATGCGTTTATAATGTACTCGAGAAAAAAGTATCGAGGGAACTTTCAAGTACAAGAAACTTGTAGCGAGAAAGTTTTTGGTTTTTGTATAAAGAAGATTTGTGGAAAGTTTCAAATCGATTGATAAATAATTAAAAAAGATATAACGACATTTACAAGTAGAGCGCATGCGGTCGAGCGCTGCAGTTTTCTTATAAGCCAGATTCTCAGTGAATATTACGTCAACTGAATGACTCTTGGTAATATTATTTGGGAAAAGCAATAATACAAATATAACAATATGATATTTATTAAAAGTAAATAAACATATAAATAAACAAACAAATAAATACATAAACAAAAATCTGTAATGTAATTATTTAATAATTAAATAATTACATTACAGATTTTTGTTTAGTACTGATTTTTTGATTGTTTCAAAGGATTTCTTTTTTATTTTGTCTGTTAAACCTTTTTTTCTTTGGCATCAGTAATATGAGTTTTCTAAAATACAAAATGTCATATTTTTAAACAATATAATGTTGGGATTTATATTTATAAAAGTAAACATATATGCGTATGTACGTTCACTTTTAGGAATATTTGGCTACCAGTCTTCTTTTGTATAACGACTAGACTCGTAAAATTGTTCATTACAAGGAATGAAGATTATTTTATACTTATAATGGAATCAAAAAACGGTCGGAAAAGAACGATGTATCATTTCTTGTTCTTTTTTGATCGTTTTTTGATTCCATTATTCCCCATGGTGTACAATTTCACAAGTCTAAACGTTAAACAAAAGAAGACTGGTAGCAAAATATTCCTATATGTTAAGACCACAGCACTTGCCTAAATCGTGTATATATATATATATATATATATATATATATATATATATATATATATATATATATATATATACGAACAAAATTCATAATAATTTTTATATAGAAGAAGAGTGAACGTACACACGCATATATGTTGACTTTTATAAATATAAATCCCAACATTATATTGTTTAAAAATATGACATTTTGTATTTTAGAAAACTCATATTACTAAACCGAAAGAAAAAAAGGTTTAACAGACAAAATAAAAAAGAAATCCTTTGAAACAATCAAAAAATCAGTATTAAACAAAAATCTGTAATGTAATTATTTAATAATTAAATATGTATTTATTTGTTTGTTTATTTATATGTTTATTTACTTTTAATAAATATCATATTTTTATATTTGTATTATTGCTTTTTCCAAATAATATTACCAAGAGTCATTCAGTTGACGTTGTAACGGCTCATATTGATTTTGGGTATAATTATTAAATTAAACACAAATATGTCATAAGAATGACTATACTATTTAAAAGATAGAATAAATTTTAGTTATAAGAAATTTAAATTACATTAAAAGTATAAGTAGGACTTCATAGTTACCTACTGAGGTCGATAAGATAACTCAAATGTATATATATAGATATAGTAAAATGATTATAGAAATAGAATGTTCTATTTCTTTTAATAAAAAGTATTATCAATATTTAATGGTTAATAATAAAATGTAACTTTCTAAAATAATTGTGTATATATAAATAGAACATTCAATTTATATAATATGTATGAAACTGATTACTCTATTTAAAGTTTAAAGATATTAATTAAAATATAAAAGATTAACTTTTTCAGTTAACCTTTTAAGGACGGGACTGGTCGATATATCGACCACTTAAGTATCATAATATTTTTGAGTGATTTTAAGGATAATATTATGTTAAAACACTCAAAAATATTATGATACTTGAGTAGTCGATATATCGACCAGTCCCGTCCTTAAAAGGTTAATAAATAATAAAATTAACTATAAAAAATAGTTATTTGAAATGTAAAGGAAATAGAATGTTTCTTTTACTAATACATTTATCTTAATTAAATGTTTCTTTTGTAAATATCTAAAATAACTGTTATGGAACATTCTATTTCCTAAAATATAATTCTTCAATAAGAAATAGAACCTCATAGAAGGTTTAAGAAATAATATAAAAGAGCGTGTACTCAAGCAAGCTCTCTCATTATCTTTTAGATGTTCGACCATGTAACATCTAACATGGATACTATATTCATTAAATCTTATACTGTCAGAAGTATAAGATTTAAGCATTCTGTCTTAAAATACTAAGTAACTTTTGAATCTTTGTAAAATATATATTTTCTTAATTTTTTAATAAAAAGATTAAGTATTTCAAATTTAAATGAGACTGTGTTTAAAAAGTTATTGATAAAAGTATAACTCATCTCATCTCATTAATCATTTTTCATATAAATACTAAACAAATTAATTATCGCACATTGAAGAGTATTGCACTTGGATATGTCGTCGATAATAATTTGTTTATTCATTTTGCATTAAATAGAAGTGTTATTTATCGCACATCTAAGAGTATTGCACTCAAAGATGTCGTCGATTTAAACACTTTTCTACATATCTCATATAATAAAAAAGTTGATTATCGCACTCTTTAGAGTATTGCACTCAACGGAGTCGTCGATAATAACTTTTATCATTCTACCCTCTCCTCCACACGTAAAGAAAATTATAAATTATCGCATCTCCAAGAGTATTGCACTGGAGGAGATCGTCGATAAACATAATTTTCTTATACAATATTGTTGTATGCACCTTGTATATGCATGGAATTAATTAAAATAATGAAGTAAATTTAAATTCGGTAATTAAAATATTACCTGGCGACTGTGAATAAAGTCGGGAACGCTTCAACTGGCGACCGTGACAGGACATGCATTGAAGGTCATACAACAATAAATCGAGAATCTAGTATAAAACACTAGATGCTACCTCTGTATAACGGGGGGCTCTTTGAGAGCACTGATTATGCACGTGTGGAGACAGAGGAGAGGTTTGATGACTTTAACGTAGTCAAAACCAAAAAAGAGATGAGAAATAATAAAAAAAAAAAAAAATTAAATAAATTATTATAAAAATATTTATTTAATTATAAATAGTCTCATAAAAGCTAATACATCTATAGTAACGTATAAAGGCTGTATGAGAACACCTTAATACGTTTAGTGCATCATAAGCCACGTTAGCTTAATGGCACAGCTCTTGCTTTGCATACGGAGGGCGGAGGTTCAAATCCACCTTAGAGCATTAAAAATTTTTTTAATTTTTTTCTGCATTTTATTCGAATAAATGATTAAAATAAATTAATTAAATTTATTTGCAAAATTAAAATTGCAATAAATTATTAATTTAATTAAATATGAATATTTAAAAAATTTGAATTTTAAGAAATGAAAATAAAGAGTAAAGCAAGAAAGATTCAGATGTAAGTGTTAAACACACACACATACATATACGTATGTAGATGTATTAGTTTATTGAAATACAATATAATATAAAGGTTAGTTTCCACTTAGGAAATTTCCATTGAGTTTAAATCAAGTTTAAACACTTTGAAAGTGAATTCAAAGTAAATATAATTCAATACAAAGCTAAGTATTGAATTATAAAAAAGGATTTCTTCTCATTTTTCTTATTTTTTGATTTTATAATTAAATTTTAAAAATGTCGAAAAGAAGATCAATCCTAAAGTTACATGAGAAGACATCTGAAGAGCTTCTCAATGAAATAGATCAGCTCTCAGATGCAAGTTCTCCTGAAGCTATAAGGAAATCTGGCTCATGGAGAAGAGCAGTAGCTGAGGAATTAAAATGCCTTGATGAAAATCAAGATGGCCTAGAAGCTAGGATAATAAGCATCGAAGGCGATGTACAAAATCAGAATACCTTGCAAAATAATATGCAAATAAACCAAGATTCTCTGAAGGAATCATTAACTCTTTTGGAAGGGTTGATAAATAAAAAATTAGAAGAAGCCAAAGCTGAATGGCAACAAGAGATTCAAACTCTAAAAAATGAAATAGAGAGTTTAAAAGCAGAAAACAAGACTTTAAATGATCTTCTTAAAGAGAACGAAGATATTATTTCGAATATAAGACATCAAGAGATTGCTGAATTAGACGTGGCAATAAGAAATAATGAGGATGCCATGAGAAGTCTGCAAGAACAAGTAGAGAATCCAACAATGAATCAGACTGGCAACAGCAATATCGTAGCATCAGGTGATGCAACTAAAAAATTAAATTTGAGAATTTCAAAGTTTAAGGGGACTTCGGAAGAAAGGCCCATCAAGTTTCTAAATGACCTAAAAAGATACATTGAAGTCACGAAACTTTATGAGAAGGAAATCAGATATGTATTATCTCAAAGTTTAGAGGGAATAGCCCAGAGCTGGTTCAATCTAAACGAAAAAGGAATCCTTTCAATAGATGATTTTGAAAAAGAATTTAAGTTGCAGTTCTGGAATGATAACACCCAGAGGGTCATTAAACGAAAAATCGAGTTTGGGAAATATCATTCTAAGAAAAATGCAACTAGGTTAGCCTATGCAATGGACTTATTCAATTCAGCACAAGAACTCGATGAACATCGGGATGATTGTAAAATCATCAATCAATTAAGTGGTCATTTTGAAAGAGAGATTAGAAGTGCAATTCGTATACAACGGATTAAAGATAAAACTGCATTCTTTGCACTGTTATCTGAATTTGATTTTGATGATCAAGATCAAAAGGATGAGCAAGATTCTATGGAAAAGAATAAAAGCCATCCGAATAAAAATACAAATTATTATAATAAAGATTATAATAAGAATGGATATAACCAAAAACCTTATAATGCACATGAGGTAAATGAAATAAGAGTGCAACAAGGGAATAAACAAAAAAGTTTAAACCTAAAGCAAAAATCATCAAGTCAACAAGACTTCATTGATGAAGCTTGTAGAAGATATGAAGAAGATGTAGATGTTACGAGCTTATTTCCAGAAGCAGGTACATCGAAATCGGGAAACGGACAGTAGTTGCATTTTGTAACTCGGATCCAAGAAAAAGCAAAATAAATCAACAGAATGCAACTGATAAAAAAGAAATTTTCGAGATTAACACTATATTTAGTGATCCTCGTAGTGAACTCTTATATGATATTGAACCTGAAGTTGTCAACATCATAAAAAAGAAATGTCCTCAGATACCATTAGAGGTGGAAGGCATCAGAATTCAAGCATTAATAGATTCAGGCAGTGAGGTGACCTGTATTTCGGAAGAATTCTACAAGAATAATTCTCATATTTTTAATGATCGTCCAACTTTAAAAATTAATTTTTAAATGTATTATAAAGAAATGTTAACTTAAGAGAGAGGCTGTGAAAGGGCTTAGCTTAGTTGATAATTAAATAAATTAGAAAATGCGATTAGATATTAATTGTTTACTCATATCAAAAGATAGAAATTAAATTTCACTTTTTAGAGATAGAATTGAATATTTCTTGTCTTAATCAAATGGTATTTTATATGCTAAAAATTTTCAATTCTATCTGGGGGGCTATGTAACGGCTCATATTGATTTTGGGTATAATTATTAAATTAAACACAAATATGTCATAAGAATGACTATACTATTTAAAAGATAGAATAAATTTTAGTTATAAGAAATTTAAATTACATTAAAAGTATAAGTAGGACTTCATAGTTACCTACTGAGGTCGATAAGATAACTCAAATGTATATATATAGATATAGTAAAATGATTATAGAAATAGAATGTTCTATTTCTTTTAATAAAAAGTATTATCAATATTTAATGGTTAATAATAAAATGTAACTTTCTAAAATAATTGTGTATATATAAATAGAACATTCAATTTATATAATATGTATGAAACTGATTACTCTATTTAAAGTTTAAAGATATTAATTAAAATATAAAAGATTAACTTTTTCAGTTAATAAATAATAAAATTAACTATAAAAAATAGTTATTTGAAATGTAAAGGAAATAGAATGTTTCTTTTACTAATACATTTATCTTAATTAAATGTTTCTTTTGTAAATATCTAAAATAACTGTTATGGAACATTCTATTTCCTAAAATATAATTCTTCAATAAGAAATAGAACCTCATAGAAGGTTTAAGAAATAATATAAAAGAGCGTGAACTCAAGCAAGCTCTCTCATTATCTTTTAGATGTTTGACCATGTAACATCTAACATGGATACTATATTCATTAAATCTTATACTGTCAGAAGTATAAGATTTAAGCATTCTGTCTTAAAATACTAACTAGGAGAGTGTCACACCTCCGGATCACGGATTTTGCTCAAACTTCGGGATAAGTTTTCAGATGATAAAATATGAAAAAAGCTAAAGTTATAGTCATAAACACTCAATAATTCCCTAGTTACAGGCAATTGAAAAAAATCACTAAAAAAGTTACTAGATTTTTAAACGCGTATAGTTCTTTAGCATTGATAGCTAGAAGCATAAACCTTTTTTAAAATTAAAGCTGAGCTTAAATCCTTTCGAAATAGTAGTTAAAGCATGTAAAAATATTATTTTTTCCCAAAGTTATAGCGTAATAAAGATTGGACCTGAATTTTTATTTAAAAATATTAATTAATAATAAAAGCTAAAATTAGGTCCGATCTTTATTACGCTATAACTTTAGGAAAAAATAATATTTTGATATGTTGTAACTACTGTTTCGAAAGGATTTGAGCTCAGCTTTAATTTAAAAAAAGGTTTAAGCTTCTAGCTATCGATGCTGAATAACTATATGCGTTTAAAAATCTAGTAACTTTTTTAGTGATTTTCTTAAATTGCCTGTAACTAGGGAAATATTAAGTGTTTATGACTATAACTTTAGCTTTTTCCATATTTTATCATTTGAAAATTTATCCCAAAGTTTGAGCAAAATCCGTGATCCGGAGATGTGATACTCTCCTAGTAAGTAACTTTTGAATCTTTGTAAAATATATATTTTCTTAATTTTTTAATAAAAAGATTAAGTATTTCAAATTTAAATGAGACTGTGTTTAAAAAGTTATTGATGAAAGTATAACTCATCTCATCTCATTAATCATTTTTCATATAAATACTAAACAAATTAATTATCGCACATTGAAGAGTATTGCACTTGGATATGTCGTCGATAATAATTTGTTTATTCATTTTGCATTAAATAGAAGTGTTATTTATCGCACATCTAAGAGTATTGCACTCAAAGATGTCGTCGATTTAAACACTTTTCTACATATCTCATATAATAAAAAAGTTGATTATCGCACTCTTTAGAGTATTGCACTCAACGGAGTCGTCGATAATAACTTTTATCATTCTACCCTCTCCTCCACACGTAAAGAAAATTATAAATTATCGCATCTCCAAGAGTATTGCACTGGAGGAGATCGTCGATAAACATAATTTTCTTATACAATATTGTTGTATGCACCTTGTATATGCATGGAATTAATTAAAATAATGAAGTAAATTTAAATTCGGTAATTAAAATATTACCTGGCGACCGTGAATAAAGTCGGGAACGCTTCAACGTAATATTCACTGAGAATCTAACTTATAAGAAAACTGCAGCGCTCGACCGCATGCGCTCTACTTGTAAATGTCGATATATCTTTTTTAATTATTTATCAATCGATTTGAAACTTTCCACAAATCTTCTTTATACAAAAACCAAAAACTTTCTCGCTACAAGTTTCTTGTACTTGAAAGTTCTCTCGATACTTTTTTCTCGAGTACATTATAAACGCACAATTTGTAATTTGTATTAATTAATAAACAATTGCGACTAACAATTTGAGAATTAACATTTTTTATAATCATCATAAGTTTTGCTATGATATTTAGAAAATATATTTCAAATTTCAGCGTAATCGGTTAATATTTACTTGAATTACAACGATTTAAGTTTACAAAAGTATTGAAATTTAATGTAAAAAATTTTCTTGTTTTTAATTTTTTTCTTGAAAAATAAAAATTTTATAAAAAAACTGTTAATATAAAAAAGATGCGGCATGATGAGTTTTACAACGTCAAATTTTTTTGATATTTATTTGAAGAAAATGAAATTTTTACTACCAAGTGACTTCAGTTTTGCGTTCTCCGAACGTAAATGCCCTTATTGCATCCGGGCCTTCAATTAATGTATATGAAAATGAAATTGAACATTTTTATGTTTGTTTGTTAAAAAATGTATTTTTTTGTTTACTGTTAACGTGTTATTGTTCATTAAACTCTTATTTATGTACGCGATCGGTATTTTTTCATTTGCTATTATATTTAAATATTAAATGTTGGTATCCAATAACATGATAGATTTTCATTTAAACCCAAGTTTCTATAAATCTGCCACGTAAAGTAATTTTAAAAAGTATGTTAAAATATGTTTAAGATGTATAAAGATCATAATCAAAATGAATTTTGAGGCAACAACACATTTTTATTTAAACTTCCTTCAGGTGAACCGTGCTATATACTCTAAGTTTGCCTTGTTTTTCTTTATTTTTACATACGCGAAATCAATATTTTCGTTAACCTTTGTTAATATTTCCGCAATTTCGCTTGCTTCTATTATAAAATATTCTTTCTTTCTATTATCTTTTTGGCTTTTTTCTAACTTTATTTTTGTTTTTTCTAATATTTTCTCCATTTGTTTGTTTTTGTTGTTTTTTATTTCTTTCGTTTTTAAAATGAATTCTACCGCACTTAATCTCACCATTTTATTTAAAATAGATTCCTATAGTTTTTCACTTTATATTTTAAATAGCCAAATGGATAGCGAGAATAGAAATATTTTATTTGACTTATAAATCATAAACTATTTTCTCTTTTTTTAATTTTTCAAAACACAATTTAGATATTAACCTATATATGTAAGTTCAAAAGTTCTTAATACATTTTCATTTTTTAAAATCTTTTTCTCTACTAATTTTTGTTTAATAATGCGTGTTTTTATCATCTGAGTTTGAAATAAACGTCGTAAGCATCAGTCGTGATTTTACTATAGACATAACGCTTTTATACATTAAAATTCAATTTTTTCTTTATGATTTACCTATCAAACATCTATGATACGGATACAATTTAACTTTTAAAGTTTTTATTTTATAAATTACTCAGTTGTGAATTAAAAATACCGGAGATCGCCAGTTGTGACGTTATATATGTAATTATAACGCCAGTTGTAACGTTATATTACCTATAACGTACGTTTATTTAATATATGATGAATAAAACCACCATATACAATGACTTCGCACCTTGTTTTATCTTTTGACAAGATCGTTATGCAATAAGAAACAATCTAACGTGAAGATAAAACAAGATGGATGCCGTTAGCGTAAATACTCCGAGCTTACCGCGCTGTTCCTCTCGTGCGTAAAAACTCGTCAAATTACAAGTCTTGAATCATTTAAGTGAAAAAGGTTGACGAAAGCCAGATTGTACACTACAGGAACGCCATTTCCTGCAGATTTGGGTCCATTACTTTTCGTCAAACCTCTAAGTTATATTCCTGAAAGATAAATAAGGAAGTTATGGGAGCATAAGTTATAGAGAATTCTTAATTTAGCCTTTTGTACTGAATCATTTATTTTATTAATCAGCAATTATGAACAACGCACTTGCAAGAACGTGCTAACACTAAACACAGAGCTTTACAATATAGCACGTCGATGCAAGGCACAATCACTAGGTACTTAGCCTCTTTAAACACTAATGATAAAGGTTATTATTTTTAAATAGTAAAGGAAATCACCACTTCACTTTTGTTTAAACTTGAAAATCACGCAGATTTAATTTATTTGAGAAAAATGCTATTCAAACTCGAGCAGGTAGGGAAATGCGTACTAGGCATTCCTTTTACTGCTATGAGAGTTTGAATAGTAATTGAATTACACAAGGACTCTGTATTTAAGTTTGAAAAATATCTTTATTGGAAGCTGATCTGTACAAGAGTGATGAGTTCCACTTCTCCCTGAAACTCGATGGCTCGCATTTTAGGCGCTTGATTGCGGCTTTCTTTTCCAAATAGCAGGGACCATCTCCCACCACTCGCAACACATACCTTTATCAACGCTGTAATATGTACATCTTATAAATTTGATATTAAGAATATATGCATGTACTACCGAGCGCGCTTACATGTGTTAGAAAATGGGGCGTATATCTGCGCGTTCATGTAAGCGCGTTCAGTTCTTCCTAATTCGAGAGATTTTCTTTCAGGCCATTTATGATTTGTATAGTGCTTTGCACGGTCTCTACTATCCCATAAGCACAAGAAACATGGCGCCTTTGTAAATCCAGATTGCTGTCCTAACAATATTCCAGAAACTTTCAAATCGCCACATATAAGCCATTTATGCTTGTCATACTGAATTTTTTGTATTATAATTTTCAGATTGTCATATGTTTCCTTCATTGTAGTGGTATGATATTTTAGTAGAATTTGCCAACTGATGCATGGCTCTTAAAGATGAAGCTAAATGTTCTGCTCCATCTTTTGATAAGTTAAGCTCTCTAACTAAGTCTTTCAGTTTATTTTGAGACCATAACCTTACGCTTTTGTCTTTTTGGCCCGCTGGAAGGAAAAGGTTGTCATCGTCGTTATCGTCATTATCATCGCCGTTATTTTCAATTTCTTCATAACTATCGCTTTCATAAGATTCATCTTTTAAATCATTCTTATCAATTGTATCTTCATGAATGCCGTTATCGACTCCGTTGTTATCTTTATCATCATGTTTTCTACTGTCGGAATCTGATTCAATTAAAAACCTCTCAAGAAAATCTCATTCTTTATCTTTTCTCGTTTTTTCGATAGGTATTTTTACAGAAACGGCATCAGCATAATTCACATTTGTTTTATGTTTACTATCAATTTCAATAATTTCGGTGTTACAGAAGTAACAATCCTCTATTCTATCTGGTTGATACCATGCCATTGGCTATAAAATTTAACTTCGTCATCTTCTTTTGTTTTATTCCATATGCAAAGCATTTTGCGACATTGTTCGCAGATACTACATGGAGTCCACTTTTCTATATTTACATTTGTTTTCAATTTAAAGCAAGTTTCGTAAATGTTTTGAAGATTTTCATTGAAATGTCTTCGATATTTTAGCGGAGTGAATACTCCACCGACAAAACAAAAAAGATTACTGTTCTTTTGACAAATATGCCCTCAAGATGTAGAAGGTGAATGATCCATGGTCTTTAATATAACCCCGCACGTTAGGGATCCTGGTCCGATTGCAGGTAAGTCTACCACTGGCATCGTTACCACGACAAGCTTAAGAGTGGATCATTTCACACAACCCCATTTGGGGCAGTGTCACCGTCACAGTTTTTGTCGAGGCAGCAGATAAAGGTTATTTCAACGAAAAAAATTCATGTTTAAATTTTTCTTATTTATTTAAACGTATATTTATACAATCAGAAAAAACACGCTAATTTTTTACAAAATTCTTCACGTATCACAGAAAACTTTAATGCATTTTGAAATTGTATAATGTACGATCTCACAAATGAGAAAAAATTAAATATGATCTTTTATTCTTAAAAGTAACCTTGTATTCAATTGAAATTATTCAATATTTTACAACAACCCTAAGATACCCTGGATTAGGTTTATTTTGCATGAAATTGATATATTCGACCTTAAAATTACCTTTGTAAATTTGACTTCGAAATCAATTTTGTAGATTTGACCTTGAAATGACCTTGATCCTGATGTGATGGGTCAAACAGACTACGAATTCTGATTCATTAACCACTAAAACATGAGCTGTCCATGGTCTAGTCAACATGATGACGAAGCTAATAACGAAGAAGAAAATGACAAAGTTAAATTTGATAGCCGAATGGAATGATATCGAGCAGATGGAAGAGATGATTGTTACTGCTGCCACACCGACATTATTGAAATTGATAGTAAACATAGAACAAATGTGAATTATGCTGATGCCATTTCTATAAAAATACCTATCGAAAAAACGAGAAAAGACGAAGAAATAGATCTTCTTGAGAGGTTATCAATTGAATCAGATTCCGACGATGAAAAACATGATGATAAAGATAACAACGAAGTCCATGACGGCATTCATGGAGATACAATTGATAAGGATGATTTAAAAGATGAATCCTATGAAAGCGATAGTTATGAAGAAACTGAAAATTACGATGATGATGATGACGATGACGATGACAACCTTATCCTTCCAGCGGGCCAAAAAGACAAAAGCGTAAGGTTATGGACTCAAAATAAACTAAAAGACTTAGTTAGAGAGCTTGACTCACCAAAAGATGGAGCAGAACATTTAGCTTCATCTTTAAGAGCCATGGATTAGTTGGCAAATTCTACTAAAATATATTTTTACAGAACAATAAGCAATAGTTTTGAACCATATTTTCAAGAAATGAAACATGATGGTAATAAAATTTTTAGAGAACATTTAGCTTCATCTTTGAGAGCCATGAATCAGTTGGCAAATTCTACTAAAATATCTTTTTACAGAACAAGAAGCAATAGTTTCGAACCATATTTTGAAGAAATGAAACATGATGGTGATAAAATTTTATATTGTAAAGATATGAAAGGTTTGATGAATGAAATTAAGCCTAATGTATATAAAGTCGAAGAATGGAGATTGTTCATAGATTCATCAAACAAAAGTTTAAAAGCTGTATTACTACACAACAGCAACTACTATGCCTTAGTTCCTATAGCGCATAGCACTACAATGAAGGAAACATATGACAATTTCAAAATTATACTGTAAAAAATTCAGTTTCACAAGCATAAACGGCTTATATCTGGCTATTTGAAAGATTCCGGAATATTGTTAGGACAGCAGTCTGGATTTACAAAGACGCCATGTTTATGGTGCTTATGGGATAGAAGAGACTGTGCAAAGCACTATACAAATCATAAACGGCCTTGAAGACAATCACTCGAAGTCGGAAAAAGTAACGTTATAGCCACTCCATTGGTTGACCCGAAAAAAGTTCTCATCCCGCCATCACACATAAAACTTGGTGTAATGAAACAATTCGTTAAGGCTTCAAATAAAGATGGTCAGTGCTTCAAATACTTGGAAAGCAAGATTCCAAATAAATCAGATCCAAAATTGGAGGAAGGTATTTTTGATGGTCCAGATATTAGAAAAATGATGTCTGATGATCAGTTTATTAGTTCCATGATAAACATTGAAAGAGCTGCATGTCTTAGCTTTCAGGAAGTTACTGAAAACTTCTTGGGTAATCGCAGAAGCCCGAATTTTAAAGAAATTGTATCCAAAATGGTTGAGAACTTTGGGAAAATGGGTTGCCTAATGAACTATAAATTACATTTTCTATACAATCACTTGGATTGTTTACCTGACAACTGTGAAGATTATAGTAAAGAACAGAGAGAGCGTTTTCACCAAGACATTAAAGTAATGGAAAAGCGTTATGAAGGTAGATGGGATACTAGTATGCTAACTGATTATTGATAGATGTTGAAAAGAGATTGCAAAACCACTAGAAAAAAACGTGAAAGGAAACCTTTGCACCGATCATTTGACGAGAAACGTGTAAGGTATAGTAAGAAAAAATGAATGGCATGAAATTTGGTTTGTGTTACGCAAATTTTATATATTTTACTTTAAATTGACCATTACTTTGAGGTGATGGGGTTAAACGGACCTTGGAATCGGATTCGGCAACCCTAAACACATAAATATATACTGTTAAAACATGGTTCTCACTAAATTTGTTGATTTGGCCTTCAAATGATCTTGACCCAGAGGTCATGGGGTTAAACTAACCACGGATTCAGTATCAGCGATCCCAAAAACATAAATATATACTGTTAAAATATGGTTCCTACTAATTTCGTAGATTTTATCTTCAAATGACCTTGACCCTGAGGTCATGAAATCAAACGGATTACGGATTCGGATTTAGCTTCCCCAAAAACATAAGATGTATATGGTCTAGTCCGTGGGTTCCTACACATTTTTTTGTGGGGCTGTGTAATCGAACAATTTTTATTTTAGATAAAGTGTAAGAATAATTTCAAATAAAAAAGAGATTAAACATTGTTGAAATAGAATTACAAAAGAAATTATCTTTACCTAGCTTATGTCCTGTGGTCCTCTTCTGGCTTATCATTCATCTCTGTGTTTTCTGAATATATTTCTAAATAGAAACCAATAGAGATTAAATTCAATGAAATTTAAAAAGAATATGAGGCCGTGTTGATTTTAAATGTTTTAATTAAATTTAATAAATATATGAAGAAACTCGAATAGAAATGCATGGTTCAATATGTTTTTAGCTAGGGAGGTTCTCCTACTTAGATCAAAGCTAGCGGGCGACTCATTATTCGCGTTGATTTTAATACGCTGTTTCCCATTAGAAATTATTACACATGGGCGAAGCAAGGAGTAATATTGAACTCACGTTGTAGCCTTGGCCTTGCTTTTAGACATTACTCTTTCGAACCCAGTGTTTTCCATGGATTCTGAATATCAATTCTGCAGACTTGCAAGCTAAGGAAACGTGACAGGAACACGTAATCTCGGCTTGGTAAGCTTAGCTAAGGCCAAGGCTAATAACGCATTCAATATTTAATTTAGTAAATAATTTTACCTAAAAAATATGAAGTATTAATAGAATTAAAAATAAAAATTATGAAATTAAAAGTTTGTCACTTAACGATTCTAAACTGCTATATAATTATGCAAGTGGATAGAAAGTAAAGAGGGGGGGGCATATGAGGGGTAATGTAGGGGTGCATGTGGGGAATCATACTAGAACGTGGGAAGAAAGGGGGATGAAGGTGCTTAGACAAAATTGATATGTAAAAAATATCGCAGAATTCTAAATGATTTTACGTTATTTTGTCGAAGTCTCTATAAAACAGTGAACAATGTGGGGATGCTGTTAGGAATATATATATATATATATATATATATATATATATATATATATATATATATATATATATATATATATATATATATATATATATATATATATATATATATATTTATATTTCTTCCTATATTATAAAGTTATATTGAAAAATTTAGCTTCAAACCCCCACACCCTTCCGTGTTCTCCCACGTCCCCTCTTTTCCCTCACCTTTCCTTACGGCCCCCCTCCACATATTTCAGGTAAAAAAAAGGATATATGCTCAAAGTTTCAGCGATTTTTATTTTTTTACCCTTCCAGTTGGTATGTAATCTCCCACGTATATATATATATATATATATATATATATATATATATATATATATATATATACATATATGGGAGATCTCACACCAACTGGAAGGGCAAAAAAATAAAAATCGCTGAAACTATGAGCATATATTCTTTTTTTTACCTGAAATATGTGGAAAAATTTTCAAGGGTCTAGATTAAAAGGATCAAGAGCTATAAATTCTTAAAATTCAATGAATTTTTTTTTAATTTTTGAAAAAGTTCCAACTTCATCATTTTTTTTCTGAAAATCTTGATGTTTCAAATAGAAATTCATATGAACACATTTTTTTTTGTAAATAAGGTGGAGAATTAGAATGATTTTTTACTACTTTCTGATTGGTCCTTACATGCATTACATAGTAATTTGAATTACTCATCGTCTGCCAGTTTAGAAGCTGTTCTTCGAGGGCTGATTTTCTTCTATTTTATAAGAACTTTGGAATAAATCTTGGATCTTAGTGGTCAGAGCCATCAATAAGGGGTTATGACAGTTTAAAAAATATATTTTTAAGTATACTTCATTTTTCTTATTGAAAATAGCCTGTCACATATTAAATATAAACGTCTGATTAAATACCTAAAAACTGTGGAAATAAGTTCAAAAATTATATAGTAAAATGTTATTTATCAATTAGGAGCTTCATTATGAATCAAACAACACTAATTACTATTATAATTACAATTCCTTTAGTAGACAGATAAGACTTTGAGTCATCGCAAACTAAAATATTTAGTTGATCATTCTTTTAGCTATGTATAAAAACATTTCCTTCTGAATACTTAGACGAGTAGAATATAAATCAAAATTAATTTGACGTACAATAACATTATTAACATGAATGTCATTTGTAATCTTATATGTAAGACAATCTGATTCCTACCTTGCAATAAGTTGTCGAAACAAAGATCTGATAAACTATAATGACTTGTGCTATTACATTTAATGAAAGCGGTTGATAAAAATACCAAATAATATCAGTGCACTAAATCAATTTCCATTTCATATAGAGAATCATGAGGTATAAAATCCTCAATCAAAGTGATAACTTTTAATGAATATGTGCCAATAAATTGCTAGATGAAAGTTAAATCTAAAAGAGGATTTTTAAGAACTGAATAAACGTCCACATCAGATGCATAATGTGATAAAAATTATGTAAATAATTAACAATTTAGAAAACCAAGACAGTAAGCGAATAATATTGAAACAATCTTTGTTAACCTATAAAATTATATCTCCATTGAAAAAAAGCCATATAGTTTTACTACATGGTTTTTTTTTTGAAATTCTTACATTATAGATTAATAAATTAGAATTAGAATCCTATTCGAGTATATATTTCTGAAAATAAATATACTTTATATAAATTAAATTAATTTTGATTTCTCTGTTGAAAAAAAAAACATGTGGTTTTTTCAACCTCATATTTTTTTTAATATGTTGTTTTTTTAACTATGTTGTTTTTTTTAACACATGGCTTATTCAACTATGAGGTTTATTTGAACCAGTTACGATTAATTTTATTCATATGAAGTATATAACTTTAGAATTATGTATTCGAATACAATCCTCATTTTATTTTATTTTTATTCTTATTAGGGGCAAGCCCCCTGCGCGCAAGCGCCTACCCCCACCTCACATGTAAAACTTTGAAACATATCTAATACTTTTTTAAATACATTAAATTGAAATTGAAATATGAAAAAATCGTTTTTTTCAAAGTCAACTTCTTTTTGTTTTAAATATATATTTATAATTTTTTTTGACATTTGCTTTTGAAAGTTAAAAATTAAACTTTACATTTGCTTTATAAAGTTTGTGTTTTCGAAATGGTAGCTCAAGAGGATAATGACGCAGAAGTAAATATATTTTAATTTGCTGAACAATGGGTCAAACGAAAAAAATCTTCAGATTATTTTGGAATATTAGTAAATGGAACTTCTAAAGTCGTTGAAAGATTGTATTTAAAATTAATTCTACTTAGAGTTAAAGGAGCTACTTGTGAAGAAGATCTAATAACTTATAAAGGAAAAGTCTACGATACTTTCAGAAATTTTAAAAAATTTTCGTCAAGCTTGTCAAGTAATGATACCAAAGACGGAATTTTGCTTGGTTTTTAATTGCGGATAATAGTTTTACATTAGCATAAGACATTTCAAATAAATATAAGAAATATTTTCGTGAAGGTTTTTTAGACAACAATGAAAATAATGCTTTACTTGAAATTGATGAAATTTTATATACACAAAATTAAAAAACAATAGAAAATACCAAATTAATAAAAAACACACTTGCACATAATCAAACATTTCTAAATATTTATCAATTGCTAAATAATTATCAAAGAAAAATTTTCAATCATATCATTAATCCAAAACATAATGAAAAATGTATTTTTACTAACGGACTTGAAGGTACAGGAAAAACTATTGTATAATGTTTTAATTCATTATTTTTTAAGTAAAGGAATAGTATCATACGTAACTAGTGTAGGAAGTAGGTGATTCCCTCGCTTTGCTCGGGTGACAAACTTTCCGTGTGAGATCACCCATTTCCCGCAAGTGTTATGTATATTATTTTTCCACACAAGGTGTGGAAGTTCGATTGGTCTTTTACATAATATATAATTGCATTTTATAAATTAATAATAAAAAAAGAATGATTATACCAATTTCAATTAAAATTCATATTACAAAAAAAAGAATTCAATGTTGGTTAGAGAATCGAGGATGTGATAATAAAAACAAATATAATGATGTAAACTCTTTATTTATTGAAAGCAAACGTAAATCAAAGTACATTATTTGTTTAAAAACGAAATGTTGGTATTTCTATAAATATACAAATAAATCAATAAATTACATATTTAACTAAAACATCATTTAAGAGTCAGCTGTATACCGACACAGTTACCTGTTTTACCGAATCTATTTAAAATTTATTTTTTATAAAAACTAATAGCTTCAGGCAGAAATAAAGAGATGGTTTCGATTCGTGTAATAGAAAGCAATATTTTCTCTGATAAGAATAATTTATTTCCACCGCTTTATTTTCAAGAAAAGTTGGAATAACTTGAAAATCTCATTATTTGACACTAATTTCTAATTTTTTAAGTTATTCCAACTTTTCTTAAAAACGAAGCAATAAAATTAATTTATACTAATCAAAGAAAATATTACATTTTATTAAACACATCGAAACCATCTCTTTATTTTTGCCTCTTGTTGCTAATTTTGGGAAAAAAGTCAATTTTTTAATTAGAAAAGGACAGAGATACAGCGGATTCTTAATTAGATAATTTTTTCAAGAATTTATATTTTAGAATTTACATTAAAATTAATTGTAATGTTATTACAATTGTTTAAAGTCAATGTAATTTTTTATTCTTTGTTAAAATTTTAACCCCACTCTTCTGAATTTTTTTTCTGTTTAAATAATTTTCTCACTTGCAATGCATACGCGAAAATTTTAGATTTTTGTCTTTATAATATTAAACATCTAATAAATGGTATTCTTTGTTAAAATTTTAACCCCTTTCTTCTATATTTTTTCCTTTGTTTAAATAATTTTCTTACATATGCTTACGCGAAAACTTTAGATCCTCGATTTTATAATATTAAACATCTAATAAATCTATTCTTATTTATTAAAATTTTAATCCCACTCTTCTGTAATTTTTTCTTTGTTTAAATAATTTTCTTACTTATAATGCTTACGCGAAAACTCAATAATACTGAAAAAAGCTTTAGAACTTGTTGACATGCTTATAAGATATATTTGTTTAGTGGGAAAAATATTTTTTCTCCCGAATAAATTATTCATACTTGGATGTGATTTCATGCAAACATTACCTGTAATTAAACATGGTACAAAAACAATTATAATAAATGAAATTTTATGATTTTCCGATTATTAGACAAAATTTAAAGTATTCAAGTAACCAAAAAATATGAAAAATATTAATCAAGATTTCGGATTATTTTTAACCAACTTCAAAAAGGAGGAGGTTCTCAATTTGATTGAATTTTTTTTTTATCTTTATTTTAATTTTTTTTATGTCTTACCTTATAACTCCGTCATTTCTAAACCGATTCGAAAAAACTTTTTTTATCTGATAGAGGATAACTGCAGAAAGGTCCCATACGTGTCCTATAATTATTGGGCGAATATTCGGTTTGTATAAGCAAATTATAAAATTAAGAAAAACCGGGTGCTTTGTTTTCTCATTTACCTCCCTTATACTTCGCCTGCTATACTCTCTCCCTCTCTCTCTCTCTTTCTCTTTCTCTCTGTCTCTCTCTTTATCTCTTTCTGTCTCTCTCATCTGTGATTTACGTTAACAAGTACTTGCCTGCTTCATTACATAAATTGAAGCTGCGTGTCCTAGAAAAGGCCAAGGATAAAAAGTATGACTTTATTACATTTGTACGAAATGACGTGATATACACAAGAAGGAGGAGGGATAATGTGCCTGATGCTGACCTTGAAGCTTTTTTAGCAAGGATAACATCCTCCGACAACAAGAAAACAGATTGATTATCGATACTATGGTAAGTCCATACTCTTCTCCCTTCCTGACTAATTCTCTATTATCTACTAACAATTCTGTTTCATCTGTCATTACAAAACACTTCACCACTGATGACGGTCTCAGGGTTTGTCATTTTAATGCTAACTCTGTTCGTGCCCATATTGAAATGGTAAGACTATTTATTCTTGGCTTCTCACTCCTATTTTCATATAATAGCTGTGACAGAGACAAAACTGGGTCAGATTGTCTGTGACTCTCTAATTGCTCTGGATGACTATGTGCTGTTCAGGTAAGATCGTAATACTAGAGGTGGTGGTGTTGCTCTATATGTTCATTGCTCATTAAATTCCATACGCTTGTGTTCTACGAATGGTAGCTGGTGTAGCAAGCCAGGTTTACCTGAATATCTCTTTTGTGAGGTTAAATCTCCTGATGTGGTTTCTCCTATTTTTATTGGCGTAGTCTACAGGCCACCTCATGCACCATTTCTGCTAGAACTGATTTCATACCAGATTTGACATCTCATATGCAAAATTATAGTACAAAAATCATCTTAGGCGATTTCAATACTAACCTTTCTATTGATTTTGACGACTCTGTGTTTATAAAGGGTCTATTTAGGGAAAATGCACTCTTCTCTGTGCCTTACGGTGCAACTCATACTGCCACATCTGATACTTGGCTTGATTTATGCCTCGTAGATACAAGTGATTCCTTGCTTGACTATTGGAAGACCAATGTACCATTTATAGATGGACATGATCTTATTGTAGCCACTGTTAGGTCCTCTCTCTCTAAGTCTGTACTTAATGATTTCTCCTATCGAGATTATAAGGATGTTGATGATGCCAGGTTGCTCGATTATTTTAACTCACTGAATTGCTCTATCTGTAGCGGTGATTCCTCTCTTGAGACTCGACTTGACTGCCTTTATGGCCATCGAAATGAAGCAATTGCCTTATTTCTGCCTATCAAAAAGGTTCGACAGGGTGTAAATCGTCGTCCATGGATTACTGCAGAGCATCGTGGCTTGGTTCACGAGAGAGATAGGCTTTATAGGCGCTACAAACGCTCACGACTTCACTTCGACTTACTCAGCTATAGAGCTGTACGTAATCGTGCCCATGAGAGCATTGAGTCTTCCAAACTTCTTTATTATATAGACTCTCTGGGCTCACTGATTTTAAACAAATCTGGAAGGAGCTGAGGAATCTCGGTATGTGCTCTAGTGCTAATACTTCTCGTCACTCCTTCTCTGTGGACGAACTTAATCGTTACTTTTCCAGTGTAACATCTGATCAATCAGTTACATCAATCTCTGATTATTTGAACTCTTTAACTGAAGATGAACCGTATGAATCTATGTTTAAGTTTTCTGAGGTATCTTTGTTTCAGGTTGGTCTGGCTGTGCGCAGTTTCTCTTTGCAGGCTAGAGGTCTAGATACCATTCCTCAATCATTTATAAATTCTGCGTTTCCTGTAATTGGACAATTCTTACGTCGAATCTTCAATGATTTACTAAAGAAGGGTCTTTTTCCAACATGTTGGAAGGTGTCTCTAGTTAAGACTATCAATAAGGTTTCTCCTGTACCATCTATGAGTGATATTCGTCCTATTTCTTAATTATCCTTTTTATCAAAGGTACTCGAGCGTCTTGTTCATCAGCAATTGTATGAATACTTGGCTACTTGACAGCTATTGGATCCGCGGCAGGCTGGTTTTAGGACTGGGCATAGTACTCAGACAGCCTTGTTGAGGTTAATGGATGATATCAGGCTTAATATGGATAGACGCTATGTCACCATGCTCTTACTATTTGATTTCAGTAAGGCATTTGATACTGTGAGCCATGCCATTCTTCTTAAAAAAGTGTCTTCACTTGATGTCTCTATCACAGCTATCAGATGGTTTGCCTCTTAACTCTCAGGTCGAAGACAGGCTGTTCTTAATGAGGATGGTAACACATCTAATTATCTTACTCTTGATACAGGAGTTCCTCAAGGATCTGTATTGGGGCCGTTGTTTATTTTTAATTTATATAAATGATGTTGCTAATGATTTCAATTCTGGCATACAATACCTAATATATGCTGATGATCTGCAGGTATATGTCCATTTTCCTCTTGACAAGTTGGACGTTTCCACATCCATTATGAACGCTCATGCTGATGTTATCTCTGATTGGGCTACTACTAGGAATCACCTTGAGTTAAATGTTAGTAAGACTAAGGCCATAATTATTGGCTCTTATTATTATATTAATAGGTCTTCTGTTCCGACTACTGGTGTCCCATTGAATGGTACTATTATTAAGTTTGAATCGAAGGTTAGTGACTTGGGGGTTCGGCTGGACAGTAAACAGAATTGGAAGGAGCACATTTCTCAGGTTTCTAATAAATCATTTTCATTGCTTTATAGGCTAAACTTCTTTAGGAAAAACACTAATATTGCATTACGCAAACATCTTATTCAAACTTTGCTTTTTCCGCTCATAGACTAATGCTGTCTCGTTCATTGTGATTTGTCGGCTGAACTTGATTTGAGGCTTCAGAGAATCATCAACTCTGGTATTCGTTATGTGTATGGTATTGGCAGACGTGAGCATGTTTCCTCTTATCGTTCTAAGCTTGGCTGGTTATCTACCTTTGGTATAAGGAAATATTTTACATCATCCTTCCTCTACAAAATGTTTTCGACCACAGCACCTTCTTCTCTTTACTCTACATATAATTAGAACTAATCTGTGAGGACATTGAGCGGTGCTGTGAGGCCATTGATTGTTCCACCGGTTCTCATAGAATATTATGATGGATCTTTCTTGGTCACCTCATCGTTCCTATGGAATGAACTTCCTGATCCAATTCGTAACTCTCCATCGCTCCTTACATTCAAATCATCTGCATTGGCATACTGCCAATCCTTAGAGGATGGACCTCTGCCATTACGCTAATTTCATAATCTTGTTAAAATAATTTTGTTAACTGTATTTAAAATTTATCGCTGTTTTAAAGCTTTTTATTTTTGCTCATTATACAAATTTAATTCACAAAAAAATATAGTTTGTTTGTGCTGTTTACAAATAATTAGATAATCTATAATATATTTGCTACACATGTGTTGAGTTAGATGCGTAGTATGCGTATAATTATTGAAGATCATAAATTATTTGTAACTGTTAGGGGGACGCTGTATCTCTCTATCCTTTTCTAATTGAAAAATGTAAATTTTTGGGAAAACTAGTTATTATTGATAGAAATTAAGGGTTGTCCGCAACTTCTATAGTGAAAAACAATATTTTGTCTTATGAGAGCAAATTAATTTTACTGCTTTTTTTTCAAGTGAAGTTTGACATACTTACAAAGTCCTAAATTAAGCTAGAGAATACGTTATTTAAGTATGTCAAACTTTACTTAAAAAAAAAGCAATAAAATTAATTTGCTCTCATCAGACAAAATATTGTTTTTCACTATAGAAGTTGCGGACAACCCTTAATTTCTATCAATAATAACTAGTTTTC
Source organism: Anastatus disparis (assembly GCA_017163975.1). NCBI lineage: Eukaryota > Metazoa > Arthropoda > Insecta > Hymenoptera > Eupelmidae > Anastatus > Anastatus disparis. The sequence continues at coordinate 677,605 of JAFFSR010000233.1, forward strand.
CCAAAAATTTACATTTTTCAATTAGAAAAGGATAGAGAGATCCAGCGTCCTCTTAAGTGCATTTTTTTAAAGTCGGTTTTGTTTTTTGTTGAAAAATTTTTTTTATTCTTAAATCTTGGCAATGGTATTATACAAAATTTGAGAATACCAGAACATTGGAAAACAAATGATATCTATACAAAAATTTATAGCGACTCTATTGATCCAAATGAAGATTTTTATCCAAAAAAATTATTTTATCTTCTCTTAATAAAAATATTTATAATTAAAATAAAATTAAATAGTATTCGAAAAAAATATTACAGTATAAATTATGCTAAACATTAAGGTCCTGATCAAACACAAACATATATTAAATTAAAATTTTCAACTAAATATCTAAATTCTCTAAAATTTCCAGGTTCTTCGTTACATAAATAGATACTAAAAAAATATTCTATTGTTATGCTGACTAAAAATTTAAGTGTAAATGATGGATTATGTAATGGCACGAGATTAAAAATAATTGAAATGTTTAAATTCAATATAAAAACATAAATTATAACAGGAAATAAAAAAGGTTCAATAGTTTTTATACCTGACCGATTCCATCTCAAATCATGCAGACCGACTGCACCTATCTCTCTGAACTGCTTAAAAATTTTTTATATTATTCTACTTTAAAAATAAGCGTATACGTATTTTTTTATCTTTCAATATCATCAAAAATGCAGTTTTTATGCACTTTTTAAAAATGACTTATAAATTTTCAATTCTCAAAAATCGAAAATTTTTTTTTTTTTTTTTAATCGTTTTTATCCCTGTAGTGATCTTTATAAATAAATTTAGGCTCGTTCAATGCTACAGAGGATGCTCTTTTAATTCCACCGTCTTTTATTTTTTTTAACAAAAAAACGGAAGTGCAATTGCACTTTTTGTAAAAAATGAAAAATGCATTTTTCTCAAAAAAGCCATTTTTTTTTTGTCTCAAATTTTTTTTATGCATAGGTGGCCTTAAGACCTATATTTTCATCGGTGTGGAATTTAGAATATTTTGGGTTTAGTAAAAGATATAAAAAAAAATTGAGAAAAAAATTTTCATATTTACATAAATGTAAATACGTCATAGATACAACAAATGTTTCAGGAGTAAGCGCATTTCAGATATATATATATTTGTACGTACATAGCTTTTATGCAACTCATAGGTGTTGAGCTGTACATATATATATATATATATATATATATATATATATATAGTGCATAAATTTTGCGTTAAGTATAAGAAATTATGTAAAAAAAAAGTTCTATTTTTTTTTCCTTTCTTATGAGTTTTGGACTTTTTCTTATTGCGCATATTCTTCTTTGACGTAATTTTTTTTTTCTTTTTTTTCTCTTTATTTAATAATTTTGTGAAAGGATGAGCAGCAGTTCGAGCCATATACAATTTTTTCTTTGTCCCTACTTTTACTTTCCATACGTGGGTTTTTTGAATGCCGGCCAATTTAGGGGTCTTAAGCCACTCTTTTATTTTGCTTTGCCTTAAAACTTCAATATCTTCTTTTGGCAGTAAGATTAATTTAATAGCGTCAGTGTTAGGTTGAACTTTTTTTACAAAAGCATTTGCATCTTGTATTGATTCAACATGACAATTTTGAATATTATGTCTGGTTGCATAGTGTTTTACTAATCCACCGACGCCATCAACCGCACCTTTCCCATGCCCCGTAGCTGAAAACAACCATTTTTGATTGTTAGAAGCTTTTTTCATTTCATGTTTACAAAAAAAAGAAGATATTGAAGTTTTAAGGCAAAGCAAAATAAAAGAGTGGCTTAAGACCCCTAAATTGGCCGGCATTCAAAAAACCCACGTATGGAAAGTAAAAGTAGGGACAAAGAAAAAATTGTATATGGCTCGAACTGCTGCTCATCCTTTCACAAAATTATTAAATAAAAAGAAAAAAAAGAAAAAAAAAATTACGTCAAAGAAGAATATGCGCAATAAGAAAAAGTCCAAAACTCATAAGAAAGGAAAAAAAAATAGAACTTTTTTTTTACATAATTTCTTATACTTAACGCAAAATTTATGCACTATATATATATATATATATATATATATGTACAGCTCAACACCTATGAGTTGCATAAAAGCTATGTACGTACAAATATATATATATCTGAAATGCGCTTACTCCTGAAATATTTGTTGTATCTATGACGTATTTACATTTATGTAAATATGAAAATTTTTTTCTCAATTTTTTTTATATCTCTTACTAAACCAAAATATTCCAAATTCCACACCGATGAAAATATAGGTCTTAAGGCCACCTATCCATAAAAAAAATTTGAGACAAAAAAAAATGGCTTTTTTGAGAAAAATGCATTTTTCATTTTTTACAAAAAGTGCAATTGCACTTCCGTTTTTTTGTTAAAAAAAATAAAAGACGGTGGAATTAAAAGAGCATCCTCTGTAGCATTGAATGAGCCTAAATTTTTTTATAAAGATCACTACAGGGATAAAAACGATTAAAAAAAAAAAAAAAAATTTCGATTTTTGAGAATTGAAAATTTATAAGTCATTTTTGAAAAGTGCATAAAATTGCATTTTTGATGATATTGAAGAATAAAAAAATACATATACGCTTATTTTCAAAGTAGAACAATATAAAAAATTTTTAAGCAGTTCGGAGAGATAGGTGCAGTCGGTCTGCATGATTTGAGATGGAATCGGTCACCTACATTTATTTTGGACAGAGGAGAACACACATCATTACCGTTTGTATTGTATCGTAGACAATTTCCAATAGTTTTAGGTTTTGCAATGACCATCAACAAATTTTAAGGACAAAGTTTTAAATCAGTTAGTATTTATTTAGATAAACTATTATTTTCATACGGTCAATTCTATGTAGCTATTTCCAGATCGAAAAATTCAAATAAAATTTCCATGCAAAATGAACAAAATTATAAAGATGAAATTAAAAATATTGTTTGGAACAAAACTTCATAATTTTTTAAATAAAATTTTTAAAAGATTTTCTAATTGCATTATTGTTTAAAACGAAATTTTATAGTTTTTCATATAACAGTTTTGAAAATAATTTCCAATTGCATTTTATTATAATAGTTATATATTTATTTTTCAGATATAAAAATATTGTTGCATAATTTGCAAAGCTTGATTTGTAAAGTATCAATCTCTAAATAATCATATTAATTGTTTCCAGATCAAAATTAATAACACATGTAAATTATGTCATAAAATTTTCAAACATCGAAAACATTATTTAAGTCGTATACATATTAATAAAAATAAATTTTATGTGAAGTATGTGATAAAGAATTGTTAAGAATTTAAAATTTGAAAACACATTAACGTACTCAAAAATATCATTTAAATAACAATATCAAAATTAATAATACATATGGATTATATCAGAAAGTTTACAAACATCGAAATCATTATTTAAGAGATATGCAAGCACATATTAATAAAGATAAAGGGTCTAGCCTATTAGTAGGATCAAAATTGTCCCCACCGGAAACTGAAAAAATTAATATGCTATCTTTTTCTACATTAAAAAATACTCACACAAAAAAATTTTTAGCTTTTTTTAATGAATCACAACCTCAAAATTAATTAAAACGTGTTTTTTCGTTTTTTGGTGATATCTCGGCTTCTAGTGGACAAAAAATACGTTTTTTTTTAAATTGTAGGTTTTTGAAAGCCCTACAACTTGACGCAGGTAATAGTATATTACGCACCAAGGGAGGAAAGGGGGACATTCTAACCCGCGCGTATGTTATCGCCCGAGCCGAAGGCGAGGGCGATAAACGCGCGGGTTAAGATGTCCCCCTTCACTCCCGTGGCGCGTATACAATTTTTTAGTTCATTAATAAAAAAAATGTATTATTTAATCTGATAGAGTTATTCTTCGATACACTCTGTTTCAATGCACACATTTTTCATCACACACATTTTTAACTAAATAATAATATAATACAATGTATACATATACATTATAATGTATACATTTTGTTTTTTTTGTTTCAAATTTAAGAGAATTTGAAAAAGAAACAGAAAAAGATTTTGATATCTGCCTTTGTTTTGTTCTTACTATGACTTTTGATGAAGAGCAAAAAGGCTAGGTATATTAGACATTATATGGGGAAAAGAAAGAGACGGAGAGATATAACGTATGCTATACTCTGTCGTTAGCGCCTGCGCAGAACGTTCTTTTTGCTTCCCGCCCCGGCAAGAATGTAAGACTTTCGGTTGAAGTAGCGGGGATGAAAGTAGAAACTTTCGGGTTGGATATGGTAAAAAAAATAATTTTGGCGAAAAATTCAAATTTTATAAGCATTTGAAATTTTTTAAGTTCAATTTAAAAAAAAACTAAGACAACAGAAATAATCAAAAAAGATGTTGTTTTCCAACCAAAAAACTGTAACCATGAATTTTTTCAGATTTTTAGAAATGGTGCAATGACCTACAGAAGCGAAAAACCACTTTTAGTTCGATTTTTGGGCATTTTTACCTACCTTCTGTACACTAAATGTGATTATAGTATCTTACATACCCCGAAATTATTTCTTATACATAATCATTTAAAATTAGGTAAAAAAACTTTTAATTTCAGCCTTGAAAAAGTCTGATAAATGCCCTAAAACGGACGGTATGCTCATTCACAGTTACAAAATTGAAGTATAAATTAGTGAATCGTTAATAGTATGCATTCGCAGTATTAAATTCAAGTAAGCATAATTTTGTTTTTTTATTGAATTTATTTTTGATTGAATCGAAAGATACTTACGTTGTGTTTCGTAGGATCATCAGGATCAAAGATTAAATGCATCGATAGCGATATCTGGAACTAATTTTTGTGAATCCTAATCTTGGAAAATGTTCCATTGTTTAATTCATTATTTTGTAATCGAATTTTTTTACATTTTCAAAAAAATTTTATTTTCAATTGTTTTTATATTTTACGAAAACCATTCGATAGATTTGCTCCAAAATTTGTATGCAAGTTATTTGCTACTGTCTGAAAAAAACAAGCTTTGGAAAACTAATTTTTTCAGTGCAGTTTTAATTTAAGAGCATTTTGAAAATTTTCATAAAAATTTTTTTTTAATTTTTTTTGTATTTTACGTCAACTCCTCGAAGAATTTGCTTAAAAAATTGTTTGTGATTTATTTTTGACTGCCAAAAGAAGGATAACTTTTGAAAACTACAAGATATTTATCAAATAGAAATATAAGAATGTCTGACTTTATTTGCCTTATACATTTATATACATAAATCATATTTAGCGATGATAAATTGTAAAAGTCATTTTGATTTTTCTTCACAAGTTTTAATTTTTATAACACTATTTGAAAAATTAGCATGGATGCCTTTAGTATTTTGTTCTATTGATACAAACTAAATAACTTTTTGATAAAAGGACACTTATTATAAATGTGGTAGTGTATCGTCGAGAAAAGAATAAAATTAATAACTCATTAATCGCCGCTACACACGCGTAAATTCTTTTACGCAGCGTCGCGCTTCAGTGGGTTGTTGTCAAGTTTGACCACGTGTAACTTACGCGGGGCGAGAGTCTAATTTGGTCCTTGAAATGCGGGGACCTATATCGAGTCCTTTCCGCGTCGCAATTTTAATTTTTTTTTAAATTGAGTATTAATTTTTTATACCCCTAGCCAAGCAAAGCAACATGTCTCTATCGCTCTGCTTGGGGTCTGATGAGGACGGTCCTCAAAGTCGGGGTCGCGTTATATTTAGAAAAGAAATATATGAAACATATATATATATATATATTAATGAAAGATAGATATAAAATTATATATAAAAAATTAAATTAAAAAAAAAATATTATATTAAAATAGAAATTTGTTTATTATTTGGATGATCAAAAATAAGAATAAAAGATTTTGATTATAATTTTGAATTTAATGAAAAAAAGATAAATTTTACTTACTTTCAAAAAAAGGGTAGAGAAAGAAATGCATAGAGAGTTGCTTTTGACTTGTAGTGAACTGAGAGTTGCTGTTGACTTGTAGTGAACTGAGAGTTGCTGTTGATTTAAAGTTCCTGAAGAAAGTAGAGAGCGTGTTTATGAGACACGCTCAAAGGCGCACTCAAGATTTTGGGCCCTAGTTGAGGATTATATACCCTGGAATTGGGGCGTTGACTAACCACCACCGCTTGGGTAGTTTTCCAAAATTTTAAATTTTCCTATTGGTCAATTCTGTTTTCTGTCTGACACTTGGCTGTCCTAGTGTCTATTTTCTTCTTTCTTTCTCTTTTCTCTACCTTTCTCTCTTTCTACTTTTCTTTCTCTCTCTTCTGAAAGTAAGCTACATAAATTGTCTTAAATCTAATTGTTATTAAAAATATAACGAATTACGCATATAAAAAAGATAAAACTAGAAACTAGAGTTTTAATTTATAATATTTTTTCAACTAATATCTATAATAAAATAAGCTAGTTTAAATAAATCTAATAATTAGTAAATTAAATTATTTATTTGCAAAAGTGAAAACAAAGGAATAATATGAAATAGATATTAATTAAATAAACATTATCAATTAATATTCAATTAATATATATATATATATATATATATATATATATAAAGTAGAATTACGCATAAAAAAGACGCTAACGCAAGTTTAACAATAAAAAGGGTTTAATAAAAGAGGTAAAATTAATACTAATATTATTAACTTTTTAATAATTAAAACTAAAGTTTTAAATTAATATGAGTGAAATAAATGTTAAAGAAAATAAAGAAAATAAAGAAAAATAGAGAGATGCTTCACACACAAAAAAAGACGCTTGGTAATAAAAAGGACGCTTAACGTATAAAAATTATAATTAATTAAACATTTTGGTTTTGTTGTTTTTTTTTGTTTTGTTTTTTTTGTTCAACGCTTTTGAAAAACTAAACTTAATTTCTAAATTTTATTTAACAAATAAATTTAAAATAATGGAAACGCAATATTCTAATTTCAAGCGTGGTGTAGGCTTGATGCATAGGCAATTTTTTATTATTAAACATTGTTTTTAAATACTATTTAAAATTGTTATATGTATATATATATATATATATATATATTTATATATATTAGTTTTTTAAGAAAGAAAAAGAATAGAAGTTTATAAAAATTTTACATAATAAAGAATTAGTTATTTTTTATATGAATAATTTCATATCTATATACATATATCGGTTTTATTTAAAATATAACGAAAAGAAATCATATTTTTGAAACAAAGGGATACTCTTTTTAAAACTTTTTAGGTATGATCTTTAATGTTGTTTTTTTATAATAACAATTTGTTTTTATATTTATTTGTTTTTTAATGTCTATTAATTTTTAAATATTTTATTTATAGAAGAAAAGAAATTATTTATTATAATAAAATTTGTGTGTTGATATATAAAAAAAAACAATACATTATGAGTAAATTATTATTAACAAAATTTAATTATTCGCAAAAGAATATTATGAGTTTCTTAGGTAATTATGAGTATATTTTTCCTTGGCGCCTAACTTAATGAGTTTCTGTCTCGGTGTTCTAATTGATAACGGTAAAATTTTTCTGGCAGTTTCAATATACACGAAAATACGTGTGAATTTCTACATAATATTTTTCAGGTACCCAAGATTAGAGTATCCCTTAACGATTGTTTACACAGCTGAAGTATTTTACTTTATTTTATTTAAAAGGTACAATAATTACTTGTCTCAAAAGAAAATGAGTTCACACCGAAACATATACAGATCGGACAAAATAATAATGGAAAAATAATTATTTAAAAATAATTAACAGAAAAATAAAGTGTTGGTCTTATAGGAAAAGACATTGAAAGTATTTTAAAAAAAGAAATTTTCGTGAAAAGATATTAATATGAATTTTTTTGTTTAAAAGAAGTCGGCAAAATTGCCCGACGTTACAGTAGTGTGTCACCCAATTTAACTCCGTATCATTACCAAAAAATTCCTTAACAGGTTCATTTGTGAAAATTGCTGAAAAAATATTAAAACATAAATTATCTATTTTATTGAATGTTTATAATATATATTAGTTGGAATATTGATTTCAATTTACATTTGCCTAGTTAAAAAGTTGAATGAATTTTATATTCTACCACTGAGAATGATAAAGCTGTAATGTCGTGAAATTCGTGATGTTTTCGATGCCCGTCCCGACAATATTACATATTTTTTTCATCAAAAATAAAAATTTTTTAATAATTTAAAAGTATATGTTTAAAATTCTTAAAATACATTCATTTAATGATTATTTCAAATATTTTAAGGAACATTTTAATCCTTTGACTATCATGGCATTTATTTGAATAAAGTTACCGTATAAAAATTTTTGCCATGGCAATTAAAAGGTTATCAATTGAATATTTTTTGTAACTGTTTATAAAAAAATATTCTAAAACTATTTTTTAAATATTAAAAAATAGTTCTGAAATGTAGAAAATAACAAAATTAATAGCTTCTATAATGTAAAGTTTTTTTTTATAAACAGTAAGTATAGCTAAACACAATATGTTGTTGAGGTATACTTCATTATATCATTTTAATTTTTATATTCATATAGAAAAAATATATATTCACCTTCTTGAGATCAGATGAACTCAATTTTTTTACAAATTTAGGTTGTATTTGTAACATTTAAAGTTTTAATAAATTGGTAGCAGAATATTCTGTAACAAACTCAGATCTTCGTTTTATTGTTAATAATTTTCCTTGTGCTGTTTTTTTTCTTTTTCTTTCGCTGAGATTAAAGAAACGAACTGGTCGCTCTTCACATCTGTGAGCCACACGCACGGGTCACGCCGCTTATCTCCAATGACCCGCTGCGACCTATGACGCATCTACTAGCTTCTCTAGTAGTAACGCAACATTTTTTTTTCTCACCTCATAAATTAAATACTTTATGGGGTCATAAATTAAACTAGAATCATAAATTAACACTATCTGAAGATTTCTTCAAAATCTCAAATATATATATATATATATATATATATATATATATAAGCTCATAGGTCCATATAAAAAAAGTTCATTATATAGTAGTCATTTTTCTAAACTGTACGTCGCCAAGACATAAGAGTCAGTAATTCTTAAAAAGCCATTGAAGGCACAAACCAATTACAAAAAGAATCTAAGTTGTTTCATAAAATATATATACCTTCTCTGTTATTAGTCGCGTTAACCAATTGTGCACTATAAAGAAACGTCTGAATATACAAATTAATAATAAAAATTAAACCGTGTATATTTTTCAAAAAACCATATATTTAATACATATACATAAATAAGAAGGAAGCATTCATCTTCAAGATCCAGTACAAGGTACGTCTTGAATAAATTACAATTTTTTTCCTTTATTTTCCAATTCTAAAACTGGCTCTCGAGCCTACTAAATAAACGCTCCCGCTACTCTAAACTCTGCCACGCAAAATCCTCCTATTGAGTAACCGCTCGACGCAATAGGAACTGTAACGTGCGAATGAATAAGTATTAAAAATTTATTAACGTTCGGATGTTATAATTCCTTAGTTTTTAATCAATGCGATTAGGTTGCATTTAGTTTTTAGTGTACGATATAATATTAGCAGCAATTTGCACACACGAAGAATTTACTTTATCTGAATCTCCTTTAGGTGTTGTTTGAAATTTTTACCATTCGATAGATTCGCTTCAAAATTTGTATGCAAGTTATTTGCTACTGTCTGAAGAAAACAAGCTTCAAAAAACTAATTTTCTCAGACCAGTTTTAATTTAAGAGCATTTTGAAAATTTTCATAAAAATTTTTATTTTTCATTTATCTTTTTTCTTAGCGTGGTTACGATTGGAAATTTTGTTGACATCATTCCTTTTATTACTACATTATATAATTTTTTCAATAGAACAAAGTTTTTTGTATTACTTGATGCTTTAAAATACATTATAAATGTTAAAAAGGCAATCAGCTAGCATGTATGTTTGAAATTTATGAAGTACAATATGAGTAAATATTAATGTTAGACAATTTTTTATATTAAAATCACATTTAAATAAATATAAAAAAATTAATGAAACTCAAAGAGCTCTATGAGAAAGCATTCCACCAAAGCACTTGGCAGCGTTTTTTAGAAATGTATCTGCCATAAGATAAATAAAATATCACGGCTGTTACATGTGAGCAGGAACCGATTGTTCTTAAAACATTCACACATTAACAACAGTATCGCAGAATACTGCTATAACTAATCGAGTCCGGTTTATACTCAATATGACAATTGTAAGTTTATCTGCTTATGTGCTGGGAGCGAACTTGTATCTTGATTATATTATTTTTTTCTTTGCAACATTGTAAATGTATCTTATCATTTTCATTCAGCATTTCTGCTTAATAAGAAACAGCCTGCAGCATTTGGTAAGTACCTGTTAAAAATATTATAAATAATTTTCTAATAATTATAATTTAATATTAAGAGGGGGCACGGGTAAAATCTAGTTTTCCCATATGAAAATGATTTTTGTGGGAAATTGTGTAAAACTGTGAATAACTGTAATAAACTACTGTAATTAAGACATTAATAACAGTAAGAAACACCTAATAATAATTAATAATAGTTGATAATAGTTAATAATAGTTATGAATGCTAAATAACAATGATTAACCGAAAGTAATGATTACACAGGCCCACAAAAAAGAAAGTTGGTGGTTCTGGGATGAAGACTATACTTTTCTTTTGTATTTTCTCCCGCTGAATCTGAATCCAGCGTCAAAAATAAAGAGTTGGCCGCATATTTTAAACATAACCTCAAAAAACTGTCAAAAAACCGTGTTTCTGTGGAAAAACACGAGAAGAAAAAATGAAAATTGTTTATTTTTATGCATTTTGGCCTGCTAAATCCGAATTTGTTATGGAAAGTCGACCACCTAATTTTGAACATAACCTTAAAACACTACGCAAAAGTAAATTTGCACAAGAGATAAATTGACTTACGCTTGCGTATACGCTTGTCTTCGAACTTCGCTTGTCTTATTAGGTTGTACTTCTCTTTTTAGTATCCAGCAATAGTCCGTTATCATGTTTACGCTACATTTTCCTTGCCATCTACGTTCAAATTCCTTTATATCCTGATAAAATCTTTCACCATGCTCTTCACTGTAGTCACCTACACTGATAGAAGTCTTAGCGGACTGCCTGCTAAGAGGGGAGGTGTGCAGTCCGCTCATACTCAGCGGTAAACAGCAAGAGAAATGTTGGCGTTTTGAATCCCAACGAGTTGCGCGCGCACGGTCGGCTGATATCAGTTGGCTTTCAAAACGCCAACACTTTATTTCTATTAACCAAAAGTTTTCAAGCGTAATGCGCACGCTTGTAGTAAACTGCGCACTCACACTTCGGCATGCAGTATACAAAAAGTTTTTTCAGTGTAGGACTAGTGGAAATTCATCAATGTTCGAATCGAGAAAGTGGAGTTTCAAATTCATTAAGCAACCTAAATTTTTGAAATTTTGTACCATATTTTCTACGATGCTCTTGTAGTTCTCATCTTTATTGTTACCAAGAAATTTTGTTGCAACATTTTTAAAACTCAACCAGGCTGCCTTCTCAGTATCATTCATACTTGTGACGAATTCTTCATCTCTGAACATTTTGCGAATTTGAGGTTCATCAAAGATACCTTCCTTCAATTAAACCAGAGTTATATTCGTAAAGATAGTTCATAAGTATTTGAAGAATCGCCCTTCTTTTTCGAGAGTTTTAACAAATTGTTTCATCAGCCCTAATTTAATATGTAAAGGTGGTAAAAGGATTTTGCTAGGATCGACAAGAGGACGATTGATGACATTGCTGGAACCTGGAGTAAGTGATGATCTCGCTGACCACACTTTCGTATTATAGTGTTTTGCTTTATCATGACTGTCGAACATGCATAAATAGCATGGGTACTTGATAAAACCTGATTGTTGACCTAATATCACTGAAAATATTTTCAGGTTTCCGCAAATTAACCATTCATGCTCACTATACTTTAATTTTCTTAAAACGTTTTCGATGTTACAGTATTCTTCTATGAGTACAGTTGAATGAGCCAATGGTAACGGAGCATTCTCGTTCGTATTGTGAAGAAGAACTGCCTTCAAGCTTCGCTTGAATCGATAAATAACCTCCACTCTTCTGGCTTGTATAAATTTGGTTTGAACTCATTTATAAGTCCTCGTACATCGGTGCAATACACTAGATCAGATTCGCTAGTGAAGTATGATCCAAACGCTTCTTCTCGGTTTCGATAAAATGTAACTTTTACGTCCTTTTCCAATTCATTGAAAGACTTTAATTAGAAAGCCATTAATTCTGCTGCATCTTTTGCTAATCCAGCATTCCTAAAAATGTCATTAAGTTGAGCTTGAGAGATCTTTTTTTGGCTTTCCTCTTTACCAATGGGAACTTATTCCTTATCTTTCTGCTTTCCTCAACGATTCATTTCCATCAGTATTGTCTTCTGTATGGTTGTTAAGATTTTCTATGTCTTCTTCTGTACCACAAGCAGCTAGCATACTATCCGTTCCTTGTATAAAGCTGTCTCCTGAAGCCTCGTCTATCAAACTTTCGACTATTTGCTTCTGCGGACGAACGACATTAGAAACTGTCCCATACAATATATAATCTGGTCGCACTTTATTTACCCCACTTACATTTGTCACGCAAGTATAGAAATCACTTTTACCTAATGGCTTTTTTTCAAATAGCTGCTTTTAGAAACTTTCTTTTACTTTTATCTCCAGTTTTATCGAATTTATGTAACATTTCGCAAAAAATATATTCTTGGTAATACAGACTATAAAAATAACTTGAAACAACATTTGTCTGAAGACAAATCTCACGATTGCTATATCTTGAAAAGAAGAAAACTGAGAGTATTCGAATTTCACCTATTTGTAGTGTTATTTTGTGTACATTATTTCCCTCATTATTCCTCAATCTTTCGTTGTAACGAAACCAGCGAGACGCGTTGTCCTGCAGGAGAACGCTAGAACGTGAACATGATGACATAGTGTGTCCGACGACGAGTTGACATTGTCCTCGTCAAAGTCGGAAAGCTTTCATACTTAGGCCTGGAAAGGTACAAGGGTTATCACCTCTAGGACGGCTGACTTACCTGCGATCGGAACAGAAATTCTAGCGTGCGGGTTTTTCAATAAATCTATGGATACTAAAAATAATTTTGATAATATTGAGATTGCTTTGGGATCTTGCGAACAAGCTAATCACGACTGTGTAGGTGATTTCAATAGTTACTGCTATATTCGTACGGAATATGTATAGAAAAAACATAAGAAGCATGTAACCGAAAGAATAAGAGATTTATTTGAAGCATGCTTTGAAGTAGAAATTTCTCAGCGAAATTCAACCTGAGTTCCGCATATTATATGTGTTAAATGTCACAAAATGCAACGTACATTCGATAAAACTGGAGATAAAAGTAAAATAAAGTTTCTGAAATCAGCTATTTGGAAAAAACCATTAGGTAAAAGTGATTGCTACACTTGCGTGACAAATGTAAGTGGGGTAAATAAAGTGCGACCTCCCCAGGCCTAAGTATGAGAGCTTTCCGACTTTGACGAGGACAATGTCAACTCATCGTCGGATACACTATGGCATTATTTTCACATTCTAGCGTTCCCCTGCAGGACAGCGCGTCTCGCTGGCTTCGTTACAATTGGAGATTGGAAGCGAATCATTCTACACATCCCATTCGGGTAGTTGTCATTGTTCCAGTGTCTTCCGTGGCAGCAGGATTAAAAGAACTACATAAGAAATCCACTTAGTAAAAGCTTAAGCTACTCAGTGAGGGAAATAATGTATACGAGATAACACTACAAATAGGTGAAATTCGAATACTCTCAGTTTTCTTCTTTTCAAGATATAGCAATTGTAAGATTTGTCTTCAGACAAATGTTGTTTCAAGTTATTTTTATAGTCTGTATTACCAAGAATATATTTTTCGCGAAATGTTACATAAATTCGATAAAACTGGAGATAAAAGTAAAATAAAGTTTCTGAAACCAGCTATTTGAAAAAAAGCCATTAGGTAAAAGTGATTTCTATACTTGCGTGACAAATGTAAGTGGGGTAAATAAAGTGCGACCAGATTATATATTGTATGCGACAGTTTCTAGTGTCATTCGTCCGCAGAAGCAAATAGTCGAAAGTTTGATAGACGAGGCTTCACGAGACAGCTTTATACAAGGAATGGATAGTATGCTAGTTGATTGTGGTACAGAAGAAGAGGTAGAAAATCTAAACAACCATACAGACGACAATACTGACGAAAATGAATCGTTGAGGAAAGCAGAAAGTGAATTCGTCCAAAGTGAAGAAGAACTGTCTTCGGACAGTGATAAGGAATAAGTTCCCATTGGTAAAGAGAAAAGCCAAAAAAGATCTCTCAAGCTCAACTTAATGACATTTTTAGGAATGCTGGATTAGAAAAAGATGCAGCTGAATTAATGGCTTCCTAATTAAAATCTTTCAATGTATTAGAAAAGGACGTAAAAGTTACATTTAATCGAAACCGAGAAGAAGCGTTTCGATCATACTTCACTAGCGAATCTGATCTAGTGTATTGCACCGATGTACGAGGACTTATAAATGAGTTCAAACCAAATTTATACAAGCCAGAAGAGTGGAGGTTATTCATCGATTGAAGCGAAGCTTGAAGGCAGTTCTTCTTCACAATACGAACGAGAATGCTCCGTTACCATTGGCTCATCCAACTGTACTCAAAGAAGAATACTGTAACATCGAAAACGTTTTAAATAAAATAAATATAGTGAACATGAATGGTTAATTTGCGGAGACCTGAAAATATTGTTTATAAGTAAGGTTTAGTTTAATAAGCTTACTCGCTTATTAAACTAAACCTTACTTATAAACAATAAGTTAGTGTATGTTAAAATCGTACTAAATAGATAACTAAAAGTGCGATTAAAAGGTGCGTCATATACTTGGTATTTTATTTATAACAAGTTGTGACGTAACAACTGGCGCCTTCCGGTATTTCTTAACTTGCGAACTGAGATAAAAAAATTGTCATATAAAATAACATTGTATTTATTAGAGCCAAATTGTGTCTATAAAACAATTGGCGCTCACAACGTTCATTTTAACTCACGCCTGAGTAAATTAGAAATTCAAGATTTTTGTTCAAACAAACGCGCATTAAAATA
This sequence comes from Anastatus disparis, assembly GCA_017163975.1. NCBI lineage: Eukaryota > Metazoa > Arthropoda > Insecta > Hymenoptera > Eupelmidae > Anastatus > Anastatus disparis. Next base: position 692,848 of record JAFFSR010000233.1, read on the forward strand.
TATTAATTGTAGTAAATTACAAAAGTTGTTAAAAGCGCGAAAAATAAATATAAATTGAAAATATTATACATATAAAAATTAAATATTTGGCTTTGATTACAAATAATTTTACAAATTACAAATAAGAATAAAATAAAACAAATGTCAAAATTAAAAGTAGTAGATTTCATGTTGAAGTCAAAAGTAAAGATTGAAAAAGAAAAAGAACAAACGAAAAAATGAAAAGTTGCAGATTTCATTTTGAAATCAAAAGAAAAAACAAATAATATAAAAGAAAAAGAAGAAAATTTATTGAAGAAAATACAAAATAAACTAGAGAAAAATATTAAAAATAATGAAAAAACAGATTTTGTAGTATTAAGAGAAAAATAGCTGATAAAGATTCTTGAGGTAGTTAAAATCCATATAGAAAAACAAAATAGCGGCATAAATCTAATGTATTTAAAATTTGAAAAATTAGAATCTCGAATTGAAGATTTAGAATCAATAGTTAGTGATATGAAAATTAATGAGAGCAATGTAATAAAGAAATTATTAGAGGTTAGACGAAAATTTAATTATAACATGCCGAGACTAATTGAACATTTAAATGATTTAGAAAGAGAAATTAAAATAATGAGTAAAAGCCAAGAATAAAATAATAAAAAATATAGAATTTAGAAAATTTAAGAAAAGAAAAAGAAAAATTTACATAGCGAAAGGTAATTGCAAGTAATTTGAAATAAGTAAAATTTATGAAGAGTAACATTTAAATATTACTATATGATATATGCATAAAATTTGAAACGACATAAAAGTCGTCATATTTCATATTGCTTTCAAATATCTAAAGTAATCAAAGCCATAAAAGCCTAAGCGAAAAGACGCGAATGTAAACTAACGCGCCAAATTGGTTGATATGTGCCTATTATAAGGAGAATAAAATTTAACACGCGAAATAAAATGAAATTATAAGATTGAAATAAAAGTAAATAGTGACACTCAACCTAGTCAGTGACACTCAAATGAAAACTTTGAATATAATAGAAGGTTGATATATACAATCACAAGAATTATTTGTTTAAATTATTTTAAATGAAATAAATAAATTTGAGACAACACTGAATAAGTTGAGTTAGTTAATAAATTAAGCACAATAACCGATTTGACGTGTCGAACATTAATCATAGATAAACAACACAGACAATTTAAATATATAAAAAAACAATTGTGTGAAAAGATTATAAGCAGTAAAAGTTGGAATTATAATTTCAACGATTAAAATTTTAAATATAGAGAGAAAGTTTAAATTTGATGATTGAATTTACACAAATAATTATTAATAATTTACAATATTCAAAGATAAAAACAAAGGTATACATTGCTGAAAATACATGAAATTTTCTTTTTAAATTATCGTAATTAAAGTCTCTTATTTAAAATTTTTCTCTTTTAATATTTGCTCGAATTGAATAAATAATAATTAAACAAAATGCCGAAAAAACGTAGATCAGATATAATAATGCAAGAAATTCAAGAACATCAAGAGAGCTTAACAACTATTTCAACAAAACTACAAGAATGGATGCAGGTAGTTTCAACGGAATTGAAAACTTTATTTCAACAAAATGAAACAATGGAAAATAAATCAATAATTCAGCTGATTGGGACAAATTAGTAAACATAGAGTTGGATAAAGAAGTAATGAAAGATTATACAATTAAAGATCAGTTAGATGTGTTGACAGATGCATTAATAGAAGTAAGAGATGAAAACAAGTATCCACGGTATACCATAGAGAAACAAGAAGAAAGCTTCAGTAATGAAAAAGAAGAATTAAAAAGAAAAAATGAATAACTAAATAGAGAGTTAGATAATTTATAACAAGATATATTAAACGACACACACATTAAAGAAGTTCATGACAGATTAATTAAAAGAATAAATGATATTGCTGATGAACAAGACGTGAAAATAAATCAAGTTCAAGAACAAATAAATAGTAATAGTATACCAAATAAAACAAATGAACACACACAACCCAAAATAAAAATACCATTACCAAAATTTGAGGGATTAGAAGGCGAAAGGCCAATAAAATTTTTAAGTGAATTAGAAAAATACATAGCATTGAAGAAATTAGAAAATGAAGAAAAATTACAGATTCTTTAAACTGTACTACAAAAAGAAGCTAACGCATGGTGGCACATACGCCAGGATGATGTACACACGTTCAACGATTTTAAAGAATTATTCATAGAGAGGTTTTGGAATAAAGACATACAACGAACATCAAGAAGAAAAGTCGAGTTTGACCTATATTATGAAGGAAGCAGGATGTCAAGAGTGTCTTATGCTACACAAGTATTTGGATATGCCAAAGAATTAAATTTAAATTACACTGATGACGAGATAGTAGAAAGAATAGCTAATCAGTTTAACAGAAGTATAAGACAAGCTTTCCAATTTTCACAAATAAAAAACAAAGCAACACTATTAAGAATATTAGCAGATTATGACAGCGACGAAAAACAATACAAACATAAAAATCAAAAAGACAACCTACAACATCAAAAGGAAGAAAATTACCCACAGCGAGAAAATCTAAATCAACAAAAGGAAGAAGGAACAAACAAGTTTACGACGAATAATTACAACAAATATGAAAAACAAAACACTAATTCTGGTCAAAAACCAGAATATAAAGAATACAATAAAGTAAATTGAGGTATTCAACAATAATAAAAATAATAAAAGAAAATTTAGACCATACGAGAAGTTTAAAACTTCTGTGAGTCAGAAAATGCTGAAACAAAGCATAAATGAATTAGATGTTCTAAATATAAACTGTAACAGGCGGATAATTAAGACAAATATTATACACTTGTAACTTTTTGTTACAAGTACCTCACCTGTTATAATGTGATCAGGTGATCACTTACACCAGCTGCTCAGAACTCGAACTTCAACTTGAATATTAAATTTAACAGCCAACTGAACAATTGCTTTTGTTGGTACAAAAGCGTGCAAATTGTTAGTTGGGTACAGATTTTATCAAATTAATAATAGGTAACATAAAGTACTCGGGCGTGGTAATTTCTTACTACGCCAGACAAAAGTAAATAAAAGTAAACTTTGTTTAGGAAGGAAAATAAATAATTTAATTTATTAAAAGTAAAAACAGAGAATTAAAATAACAGCGAAAACTAGTAAATTTAACGCTCAGGCCGAGCTTATAAAAATTTAATTTAATAATCAGTAATCTAACTAATTACAATAATTTAATGCGCTGCAAAAATGCCAACAAGGTTAAACGCAAACGCAAGATAATGGTTGCAACCAACGTACCTTTGTCTTTTCCAAATGCACTATACAATACAACTTATAGACGCCGGTATCTCGGTCCTTGTCTCGCTACAGTATATAATACCAGTAACACGTGGCCACAAGTGCTGGTCTCGCTATAACAAAATTAAACACTATATGTTAAATTCTGTGTGCAGCGATCCACCTACACACACAGAATTTAACTCCACTACAACCAGACACTTACACACAAAACACGCGTACCCAACAATTAATAAAAATCGACCTTTTTATCTATAGAATAAAACTATGGCGAGAACGCGGCAAAAGGAACTCTCTCGACGATAATCGTGATCTTAAGAAGAATGAGATAGAAAAAGAGTGAGCTACCTACCTCCCCTTTTCTATCGTTCTTCCATGCGTGCGCCTCATTTATATTCTTGTAAGCCGGCACAAGTTGCTTCACACGTGGTTATCATAGACCATTGTGTGCTGCCCTCGTCTAACAGTTGGCACAGCATACATGACGAGTATATATTAATACTCGTTACGAAACATCGATGATGAACCTGATATAGATAATCAGGAAAACTAAATAAAGTTGTATTTCAAAATACAGAGGGGAGCAGAGATACAACGAGAATTAATACCCCCCAAAGAAAAAAAATTAAAAATTCAAATACTCATAAAATGTTAAATATGATTGTGGAGAAAGGGCATAAATCAAAACTGTTATCTATGTTAAACGACGGATGTGTCAATTTAATAAAAAATGAGCGAAAGCAAAGCGAGTACACTCATAATAAATTAAAAGAAGCACACGAGAGCAAAGACTCGAAGACACGTGTATTTAATAAAAATGAAGAGATTGTAATTTCCTCTCATAATAATAATTATACTACTACTCATGGTCTCACAAAAGATGAGATTCATGAAAAAATTAAAATAAATGGTGATAATAAAACACCAAAACAAAATTAACAAACATATTCAAGTTGCAAAGATGACACAGTTTTTGAGAATGCTACTGACTCTACAACATATAAACATTGGGTAAAACCTATAAAAAATACACCTTCTTATTCTTCAGTTGAAAGAAATAAGAAAAGCTACAAGCAAGGTGAACAGGTCTTATTCAACAAAAATTCAAAGTATAAATTAATAAATTTAAAACTCATATTGAACAGACAAAAGATGAAAATAGCAAATTCATCAATATATGACAATTTGAAAGAAATTAAGAGGAGTTATGGCCACAGTGGACAAAAAAATAAAGTATTATTAAACAATGATGAAAGCATCATCGAAGAAAAAGGACTGAAGAAGGAGAATTGTCAAGAGAATGCAATCAACACACTTAGGTAAAGAAGAACCTAAATTAAATGTAAAATAATTTTAAGCATTGAGCAAATTTTGAAAAAAATATATTTATATTCAAATTTGATTAAAAATTAAAGTATTAAAAAAATTAAATTCGCAAAAAAATGGTATTTTAATAGTTAAACTAAAATCTATGTGTAAAAATTGTCTATATGCGTTTAAAAATAAAATTGATCGCACATCAGCACTTATTATTTAATATAAAAATATTCAAAAGTTTTAAATTACAGTGAAAAGTAGAAAGGTACTTGAAGTAAGGTACTGATAATATGCGATAAATTTTATTTGGGGGGCACATCCTAGCCCACATACAATTTTGTACAAAAAATTATTAAGCAAAATAAATTTAAAATATAAAAAAGTTTAAAATAGAAATGGAAAAAAGTATAAATGCATATAAATATCATTAAAACTAGAGAGTTAAGCAATAAACAAATTAACATGATGCTTTTCTCTTTAATCATTCAAATCACAGTGTTTTCATTTATTTTTAGAAATGAAATGCATTTTTGTGAATAAAAGCCATTTCATTTCGGGGGGCATTGAGACCTCACTGGATGATTTTCATATAGAAAAGCATCATGGTAATAAGCGGCGAGAGGGGATATAAGAAAGACCCGAACGCGCAGCTACGCCCCTAATTTTGACAGCCAAGCGACTATTAATTGTAACGCGTGTACTTTCTAATGTATAATATCCCTACTCTAAGGCGGTAGAGTAGGAACGTAGCGGCAAGCGCCGAAAATGCGAAGCATCTTGCTTAACGAAGAGCTTGTGCTCTGGACTCGTGTATCATCTCTCGATTAATAAAGACCAATTAAACTAAATTGCCGAGTCAGTGTCTTTTCTCTACATTATTCGTTCACGTATGGTGGTGAAGAAGTTTGCCGAAAGAGCAGCTTCCTAACTGCGAGTGAGTGAATAACGTATTACTAATAGTTAAACGGTAATAATTGAAAATTTATCGTGATAATAAAGTGTGTGAATCGTGGTGTGTATTTATTAAATTTACCACGTTTATTAAATTAAAGTTCTATAAAAAGGGTAAAAGCCCAAACGTAATTCTCGCAGAAGCGTGAAACTTGCAAAGCGTCGCTTGGAGTTCTCACGCCGTTGCGAGAAAAATATCAAAATCGCGTAATTGTAGTAATCTCTAAGCGCGGTTGATGATGCGTGAGGCCCAATAATCCTTATGCTTCATTTCCTTTTTCCTCTTACCTTTCTTTTCAGGAAGAATCAACTATAATTTAAAAACATTCAGAGTAAGTTGGTGCACATGAACCCGAGCTTACAGAGCAAGACGTCTCTGTGGTGTACGGTTTAGCTCAAGTTACTCGCTTATTAAACTAAACCTTACTTATAAACAATAAGTTAGTGTATATTAAAATCGTACCAAATAGATAACTAAAAGTACGATTAAAAGGTGCGTCATATACTTGGTATTTTATTTATAACAAGTTGTGACGTCACACTATATATATCAAATTTTTCATATGGATAGATATACAAGCAACGTTAAAGTATTACCAAGCGTTTTGGACGAAAAATTTAACCCAGAAGTATCCTTCTATAAGCGTCTATCTTTTTTGATGATACTAGGTCAACAATCAAGTTTTACTAAGTACCCATGCTATTTATGCATATTCGACAGTCAATATAGAGCAAAACACTATAATACGAAAGTGTGGCCAGCGAGATCATCACTTACTCCAGGTTCCAGCAATGTCATCAATCGTCCTCTTGTCGATCCTAGCAGAATCCTTTTACCGCCTTTACATATTAAATTAGGGCTGATGAAACAATTTGTTAAAGCTCTCGATAAAGAAGGGCGATTCTTCAAATACTTAGAAACCATCTTTACGAATATAACTCTAGTTTAATTAAAGGAAGGTATCTTTGATGGACCTCAAATTCGCAAAATGTTCAGAGACGAAGAATTCGTCACAAGTATGAATGATACTGAGAAGGCAGCCTGGTTGAGTTTTAAAGATGATTTCTTGGTAACAATAAAGATGAGAACTACGAGAGCATCGTAGAAAATATGGTACAAAACTTCAAAAAATTAGGTTGTTTAATGAATTTGAAACTCCACTTTCTCGATTTGAACATTGATAAATTTCCACCAGTCCTAGGTGACTACAGTGAAGAGCATGGTGAAAGATTTCATCAGGATATAAAGGAATTTGAACGTAGATGGCAAGGAAAATGTAGCGTAAACATGATAACGGACTATTGCTGGATGCTAAAAAGAGAAGTACAACCTAATAAGACCAGCGAAGTTCGAAGACAAGCGTATACGCAAGCGTAAGTCAATTTATCTCTTGTGCAAATTTACTTTTGCGTAGTTTTTTTGAGGTTATGTTCAAAATTAGGTGGTCGACTTTTTTTCCATAACAAATTCGGATTTAGCAGACCAAAATGCATATAAATAAACAATTTTTATTTTTTCTTCTCATGTTTCTCCACAGAAACACGGTTCTCTGACAGTTTTTGAGGTTGTGTTCAAAATATGCGGCCAACCCCCTATTTTTAACGCCGGATTCGGATTCAGCGGGAAAAAATACAAAAGAAAAGTATAGTCTCCATCCCAGAACCACCAACTTTTTTTTTTGTGGGTCTGTGTTATTAATAGTTATTTATAGTTACTCACATTTATATACTTTTATACACATTTATTAACAGTTACTCACATTTTACAAAATTTTAGAATTGGTGAATAATTTATCATTAATTATACTCATTCATAGTTATTCATTGTTTATAGTTATTTAATTAGTTACAATGAATTATAGTTATTAACACTTTCTTACAGATATTTACAGTTTTTCACATTTATTAAGAGGCGGTCGGAACCATTTGCCGCTTGGTGGCGCTGCAGGTGAGAGAAGAATATAAAATATTTTTTATACATGGATTTACAATTTATTAAGACAATAATATACCTCTAATGTTGTCAATAACTTTTGCCATATATATGTAGAATAATTATCGATGCTAATCTTGTTTGGAAAGTCTAAAATATTTTTGTAAAGCGAAAAATGCTGCGCGTAATAGAGCCGATGTAAACATGTGAATTTTTCTTTAGTGTGACCGGGAAAGTAATACTAAAGAATGATGAATACATATGCTCACGCCGGCTCTATCTCGCGCTGCATCTTTCACTTTACAACAATATTTTACTTTTTAAACAAGATTAGCATCAATAATTATTCTACATATATATAAGGCTAGAGTTATTGACAACATTAGAGGTATATCATTTTTTCAGTAAATTGTAAATCACTGAGTAAAATTTATTTTACATTTTTCTCTCACCCGCCCGCAGCGCCCCCATGCGGCAAATAGTCCCGACCGCCTCTAAACAGTTATTAACAGTTTTCCACATTTTTTGACATTTATACACAGTTATTAATAGTTATTTACAGAAATTATAGTTTCAATATTAAAAAGGTGATTTTTATTTTTTATTGACTCATAAGACCTACAACAAAATCCATGCGTGATGTTATTTAAAATAATTTAAAAAATTAATTAAAAATTTTTCAGAACGAAATATTAAACTAAGAACTAAAGAATATCAAATATCCTCACGCACTCACTCAACGGTTTAAGATATCCTTATTAACAAGCAAAACTACAGAATTAGTAGCGAAATCACACGCAAATTGTTAGGGCTCTATACTCTACGTTGACGACAGAAGAAATGACGCGATGGCAGTTCCTTCATCTCAACTCAGCTTCGTCTCTTTTGCTGTACGCTGCGCGCCCTGCAAGAGAGAGACAAACGATCCTTAGCGGACCTTAGTTCAGCTACTCGACTCAAGCTGCTTGCTGTTTATGCTGAGTGCGTTGGTTATATGCTGCATAGTATGGGTGCTTTAGATATTCGCGCGTGCGTGCTAAACGATCTTGGATTCATATTCATAACTATTTGACTCGCGTGGTCTGCTTTCTGTCGTGCTATTATTTAGATGCTCCCTTCTGTAATCTGTATGCGTTATAAATATATATATAAGTAACATGGCCAATTTGCCATGTTACAGTGCATTTGATATGAACATTTATTTAGTTCTTAATAATGCTCTTCTGGAAGCTTTTTTCTAGCAATTTATCGGCATGTCACACATTCATTGAAAGTTATCACTTAGATTAAGGATTTCATACTTCATGATTCTCTTTATGAAATGGAAATTGATTCAGTACACTAATATCATTTGGTATTTTCATTAACTGATTTCATTAAATGTAATAGCACATGTCATTATAGTTTATCAGAACTTTGTTCCGACAACTTATTGCAAGGTGGGAATCAGATTATCTTACATATAAGATAAGAAATGACATTCATGTCAATAATGTTATTGTACGTCAAATTAATTTTGATTTATATTCTACTCCTCTAAGTTTTCATAAAGAAATGTTTCTATACATAGCTGAAAGAATGATCAAATAATTATTTGAGTTAGCGATGAATCAAAGTCTTATCTGCCTACAAAAGTAATTGTAATTATAATAGTAATTAGTGTTCTTTGATTCATAATAAAGCTCCTAATTGATAAATAACATTTTACTATATAATTTTTGAACTTATTTCTACAGTTTTTAGGTATCTCATCAGACGTTTATATTTAATATGTGACAGGCTATTTTCAATAAGAAAAATGAATTATACTTGAAAACATATATTTCAAACTGTCATAACTCCTTATTGATGGCTCTGACCACTAAGATCCAAGATTTATTCCAAAGTTCATATAAAATGGAAGAAAATAAGCCCTCAAAGAACAGTTTCTAAACTGTCGGCCGATGAGCAATTCCAATTACCATGTAATGTATATAAAAACCAATCAAAAAATAGTAAAAAATGATGCTAACTCTTCGCCTCAATTACAACAAAAAGGGTTCTTATGATTTCATTCTAAAACATCAAGATTTTTAAAGGAAGAATAGTAAAGTTGGGACTTTTTAAAAAATTTTGAATATTTTTAAATTTGAAAGATTTATAGCTTCTGATCCTTTCCATCTACATTCTTGAAAATTTTTTCACATATTTAGGTAACAAGAAAAATATATTCTCCAACTTTTAGTGATTTTCATTTATTTGCTCTTTCAGTTAGTGTAAAATCTCATATATATATATATATATATATATATATCTATATTATAAAAAGATTTCGCCGACGCCAACGCCGCCACCGTGTATAAGAATTGGATGGTCCCTAGCTAGCTAGAATTTAGCTAGAATCTAGCAGAAATTTAGCAAAAGTTAACTAAAAGTTATCTTAAAGTTAGATTAAAGTTAGCTGAAGTCAGATAAAATTATATAAAAGTTAGCTATATTAAATCAAAAGTTAGCTAAATTTAATATTAATATTAGCTAAATTTATACAAAATTTAGATAGAAATCAGTTAAAATTTAGATAAAAGTTGGCTAAAATTTATATTGATTTTAAGAAATTTTAGGTAAATTTTGGTTTAATTTTAGCTGTATTTTAGCTGCATTTTAGATCTATTAATATTATATTCTCTCTATACTATTAAAAGTATATTGCCGCTGTCGTCGCTATCGTCATCAGAAATATGCCTCTTATTTTTGGAACTACATTACAGCGTTAAATTGAGTTGGATTTAAGCTTTTAATTAGCTTGGAAATAACTAAATTAAGCTAAATTCAAGCTTTGAAATAGCTGAAAATTAGCTGAATTAAGCTGAATTTAAGCTTGTAGTGAACTTGGTAATAGCTAATTTTAAGTTTTGTAGATAACGATATATCATAACATATAAGTTTAAGATCAATGATGGATGAAAAATAGGTAGTAATATCTTTTTTACAATTGGCTAATTATCCTGAAATCATTGTGAAGTTTGATCATATAAAATAATTATTAATTTTATGATTTTATTTAAAGTATAGGGTTGAAAATAGCACTTTGGAAAACGTAAATTGAAGTATAATAACCAAATGATTAAATTTTAATTTTGTTAAATCAAAATCAAACACTTGAATATAGTCTTTATAAATTTAATTTATTTTTATTTAATTTTGTAAAAAAACATCGATATCACAGTTTTCCAAATTTTTTATCTTTAATCAAAAAATGTTTTAAATATCTCTTTATTACTGCCTTACATTTTAAAACATCGATAAAAAAAACGAGAAAAAACAATGTTTGATTGATAGATTTATAGTCTATTTTTTAATTCATTATGTTACAGTCAACGTGGGTATTCTTTTTATTTAATAATCTACATATGAAAATAATAGTTATTTTTTCTGCAAATACTTTTAGAAATTCGTGTAGATGAATAGATTCATTAAAAGATCACTGAAGATTTACCTGAAGAAAACTTTTGAATAATTGAAATTATTTAGTAAATTTTAAATGAAAGTTATTTAAAAAATTGTAAATTCTTGGATATTTTTTTAAAGTTATAAAAGCAAGATAGGGGTTGGCGCGCCTGTGCGCAGGGATTTGCTGCCTAGTATATATATATATATATATATATATATATATACATAGATATTCACAGAATTAAACAGACATACATATAAATACATTTTTGATAATACCCGTAGATAAAATTATGAAAATTTCTCGGAATTTCAATATGGAGAGTTTGAGGGAAACGGATATTAATATGAAATAGAATTCTCTACACGGAGAAAAAATTTATGCTAATAGAGCATGCGAACTGCCATTTACGTCAGTATATAAAATACTGATACAAATATGACAGGCATGAAAAGCTCTATCAGTATTGGATTACTTTATGCTAAAAAAATGGTATGGAGAGTAAATAAAACATGAACGGCATTTACTGATGACTCGCGTGGTATACTTTAATAACTGCACACTCTCATATTCTTTATTTGCTCGCGCCGTATTCTCTCTTTACTCGAGTCGCCACCTCTTTTGGGTGGCAACGCGAGCAAACACGGCTGGTCTATATCCAAAATCATATCGCAAATTTTGCTAACGTATTTTCGTTGCGTAAATCTTTTTTTCTTTTCTTTTTTTATGAGGGAAGAGACATTATAAATATAATCAGTTAAACTTTGTAACTATTATTAATTAATTTTTGACTAAAAATTTAATTATTTCAAACAGCAGGGGCTGATGAGCATGTACGATTTTACGCCAAAGATATTTTGAAGTAGCGTTGGTCTAGTACGTAACGTTCGCGCTTTTCCTTTTGAGTACGCGTGTTCAACTCTCGGCTAGGGTTACTCTTTAAAAAATTTTTCTTCATATTGTTTTAGAATTTTTTATTCCTTTTTATATCAATTTTTTTTTTAATTGTGTATTTTTTTAATAATTTTAAAATCTAATTTTTCACAAGTATGCTTGTTTTTTTTTATAAAATTTTTTTAAAAATAAATTATTCTTCATAGCAAGTAATTACAAATATTAATGAATAAATAATAGCAATGTTTAGTTTATAATACTATAGTTTAATTCATTTATAATTTAGTTTATAAAATTTACAATAAATTACAATGAATAAATAAGACTGAGGTATTCATTTATGTTCTAATTTATATTATATTGTTACGTCACGACATATCTTTTATTTCAAAATTTGTTATTTTAAAATATGCAGTTATTGATCAATTAGATAATTTAATTTAGTAAGCATATTGTAAAATTAAGTCATTTTTAAGAAACAAACGAAAGTGCAATGCGAGTTACAAAATTAACAAAACAAGAACAGTGTGAAGGCTACATGAACCAGATTTACCACAACCATATCATTCAATAAGAGTCAAAATGCATAATAAGCATTTATCCATAAATGGACATCAATTCAAATTCCAATTATAAAACAATTATCCTTAAACAAAAGCAAGGATGATCAATATCAAAAGACAGCCAAAATCAAGATTAATGGGCATTACCCCGAGTTTTTTTTTGGTAACAAGTTTATATCGCCCGTAAGTTGTTCTTATATTTCAATGGCAATTGCTAATATTACATATATATATATATATATATCTATTATTCAAATATATACGCCTATAAAAATTTATTGTAATAAAAGTGTTAAACAAGATATTAATAAACCTCGAGAATACAGACTATATATTGTGCCTATTCATTTATTTGCCCGTACCCAGCATCAATCTACTAGGACCACTAAAAGGTAATAATAAATTTTAATATATATATTTATATTCAAATCATCAAATTAAAATTAATAATTGTCCAATAGTGAGAGCGATCCCTCTCATTCAACTATTGGTGGAGCTTTTTCCACCACTAGGTTACATACATCTTCTTATTATACTTATGTTATTTAGCTTTTACTACCTTGATATTAACTTAAATATTTTAAAATTAATCAAGTTCACTCAATCAAAAGTATTAAGTTTAATATTCAATTCAATATATACAAATCTAAATTATTCCATCTATCTATAAATTATCAATCAACTCAATATTATATACATTTATTGAATTATTTATTTTATTTAATCCTAGAGAAAGCCAGGACCTAACAATATATTGATATATGTTTATAAAGACAAAATTGAACTATAGTATTGTAAACATCACTATTATTTATTAATATTTTTAATTATTTCGTAAATGAAATAATTTATTTAAAAATATTAATTAAAAAAACAAGCATACTTAATATATTTGTAAAAAAAAATAAAAAATATAAAGAATATAAATAAAAAAAGTACTAAAAACTATTGAAATGATAAAAAAAAAGTTTAAAAATGTGGTTCTCACTGACTAGGAGAGAGTTACACCTCCGGATCACGGATTTTGCTCAAACTTCGGGATAAGTTTTCAGATGATAAAATATGAAAAAAGCTAAAGTTATAGTCATAAATACTCAATATTTCCCTAGTTACAGGCAATTAAAGAAAATCACTAAAAAAGTTACTTGATCTTTAAACGCATATAGTTCTTTAGCGTCGATACCTACAAGCTTGAAACTTTATTTAAATTAAAGCTGAGCTCAAATACTTTCGAATTAGTAGCTATAGCATGTAAAAATATTATTTTTTCCCAAAGTTAGAGCGTAATAAGGATTGGACCTAATTTCAGCTTTAATTATTAATTAATGTTTTTAAAAGAAAAATCAGGTCCAATGTTTATCACGCTCTAACTTTGAGAAAAAATAATATTTTTACATGCTATAGCTACTAATTCGAAAGTATTTGAGCTCAACTTTAATTTAAATAAAGTTTCAAGCTTGTAGCTATCAATGCTAAAGAACTATATGCGTTTAAAAATCTAGTAACTTTTTTAGTGATTTTCTTTAATTGCCTGTAACTAGAGAAATATTGAGTATTTATGACTATAACTTTAGCTTTTTCCATATTTTATCATCTGAAAACTTATTCCGAAGTTTGAGCAAAATCCGTGATCCGGAGGTGTGACACTCTCCTAGTGAGAGTTGAACTCGCGCACTCAAAAGGAAAGGCACAAACGTTACGCACTAGATCAGCGCTACTTTGAGACATCTTTGCCGTAAAATCGTACATGCTCATCTACCGCCAGCTGTTTAAAATAATAGAATTTCCAGTTGAAAATTAATTATTAATAGTTACAAAGTTTAACAGACTATATTTATAATGTCTCTTCCCTCATAAAGAAAAGAAAGAAAAGATTCACGCAACGAAAATACGCTAACAAAATTTGCGATATGATTTTCGATATAGAACAGTGAAACATTTCAAAATCTTTCAGTCAAAGAGTTCTTAGAAATATTTCATAAATATTGTTGAAACATTTCGTAGCAAGATAAAACGGACGAATTGAAAGTCTTTCAATCAAATCTTTCAGCAATATTACAGTAATATTATATTAAAATATTTCATGACATCTCGATGAAATATTACAAACAATATTTCATGAATCTCTCAACAATATTTTTTGGCAAGATTATTGATTTACTTAGACTACAATGAAAAATTACTGAAAGCGTTCAAAGAAAGTTTTCACGAAACATGGTTCAAAGATTCATGAAAGATTTCTCACAGGCGTTCTCCTTGCTGTACCTCGAAACCTTCACGTAATCTTTTATAAATCTTTTATGCAATATTTCAAGGAAATATATTAGCAATCTGACAGAGAAGACTTCACGAAATATTTCATGAAGTCTTTCAACAATATTTCTCTGCGAGATTTTTGGTTTACTTAGACTACAATGAAAGATTGCAGCAAGCTTTCATAGAAATTTTTCAGGAAACCTGTTTGAAAGATTTATGAAAGATTTCTCCCCAGTTTTCTCCATGCTTTAGTCAAAAATCTTCTCACTATCTTTCATAAGATTTACATGAAAGATTTTTAAAACTGTGGTAATCTTGCAATGAAAGATTGTAGAAATCTTTCATAAATATTTTCTTGAAATATTGCCGTCAATATTGCTAATATCTTTCATAAATCTTTCATGAAAGATTTTTGTAACTCTGGTAATCTTGCAATGAGAGATTGCAGAAATATTTCATAAATATGTTTTTGAAATATTACTGTAAATATTGCTAAAATCTTTCATAAATCTTTCATAAAAGATTTTTAAAACTGTGATAATCTTACAATGAAAGATTGTGGAAATCTTTCATAAATATTTTCTTGAAATATTACCGTAAATATTGCTGAAATCTTTCATGAAATATTTATAAGTGAATGTAAAATTATGTACGTGGATATGTATTTCATGTAGAAGTATAATTTGTTAAAATATAATATAGTATTATGTAAATAAAAATTATAATTATTATGAATATATGTGTGTGTATGTGTCTGCGTATGCGTGCGTGCGCGCGCGCGTGTATGCGTGTGTGTGTATGATATATCGATATCACCGAAAGATTGTAGAAATCTTGCAAAAAGTTTTTCTTGAAATATTACTATAAGTATTGCTGAAATTTCATAAATCTTTCATGAAAGATTTATTCAATTGTTTAAATATTGCTTTGAAATATTGCATAAATATTTCTTAAATATTTATACGAAATATTTTAGAAAATATTGTTGAAATCTTTCAGAAAAATTTCATTGAAATATTTATTCGCAGTCTCTCAGGCGGACATAGCGGACTTTCAACAACATTTCCGCTTGAAACTTTTCACAAAAGGCTAATAAAAGATTTCATCGATATGTACAGTAAATATATTTCTAAAAGAAAGGAGAAACATTTCATAAATTTTTAGAAAGATTTCTATACTGGTGATGATCTTGCAATGAAATATCGCATCAACCTTTCAGAAAGATTTCCTTGAAATATTTTTATAAATATTGTTGAAACATATCATAAATCTTTCATGAAAGATTTTTAAAACTGTGATAATCTTGCAATGAAAGATTATAGAAATCTTTCATAAACATTTTCTTGAAATATTACCGTAAATATTGCTGAAATCTTTCATAAATCTTTCATGAAAGATTTATTTGATTGTTTAAATATTGCTTCAAAATATTTCCTAAATATTTATTTTTTTTTTTATTATATCTACGGGCATTACTGCCCTTTTTTAACACATAGAAATTAATTTTCAATACAACACAATTTGACGTATTATTTAACATGGTGTCAGCCCACGGCAGAGACAGCGAAAAAGTGACCAGACGGGGATTCGATCCCGCGCCAACGGGAATACGAGTCACGCGCCTTAGCCACTACTCCACTGAACTCTACATATAAAATATTTTATAAAATATTGTTGAAATCTTTAAGAAAACTTTCATGGAAATATTTATTTGCAGTCCTTCAGGCCGACCTAGCGGGCTTTCAACAATCTTTCATCGAAAGATGTGCGAAATCTTTCATTCTTTCCTTGCAAATATTTCTGAAAGTTTTCATAAATATTTCATGCTACGTGTTTGCTCGCGTCGCCACCCAAAAAAGGAGGCGACTTAAGTGATGGAAGAATGTCATAGTTAGCAATAAAGAAAGAATAGTGGACAAGCCACGCATATACTCTCGTGACGTCCCATAAGAAATTAAATTGTTTACCCTAACTTTCATGTTCTAAGTTTTTCAAGGTTTTCTTAAAAATAAAGCAATAAAATCAATTTTCTAATAGAAAAAAATATTGCTTTTTGTGATATGATTTGCGGCTTCCTCATAACTTTTTGCTAAAATTATTAGTTTTTGTAAGGAAATTAATTTCTTTATTAAAAAAGGACAGATATATTTGACCTGATATTAATTAATATTTATTTTAAGTTCTAAATCAAATAGTGATATAATTAAATGATCAAATTATTTTATAATTATTATGAATTGATTAAATAAAATGAAAAATAAAAAAAAATAAAAAAAAACATTTTGAAAACATGCTTTTATAATCGAGAAAATACACTAAAGAGTACTAAATTAATTAATTAACTTCCTTGAAATTACTTTTATACAGTTCATTGTAATAATTAAGAAAAAATCTTTGTTGTGAAATTTCCTCTTAATTATTGCAATGAACTGTATAAAAGTAATTTCAAGAAAGTAAACTAATTTATTTAATACTTTTAAGTGTATTTTCTACATTATAAAAACGTGTTTTTAAAATGTTTTTTTAAAATTTATTTACTACTTTTTAGTTAAAATTGAATTTTCTATGAGTAATTTATTTTTAAAAGCTTATATTTAATTATATCTTCTATACATTTCCCTATCCCCTATGCATTCCTCTATCCCCTATATATTCTCCTATCCCCTGTATATTCCCATATCACCTATATATTCCCCGACCCATACACATTCCCCTATCCTCTATACTTCCCCCTGTATATTTCCCTATCCTTTATATTTCCTCCTATACGTCCCCTATCCCCTATACATTTCCCTATCCCTATGCATTTTCTACAACTATTAACTCAACATCCTATCAATTCGCCTCGACCCAAAGATGCGTCCTCACTTAAACTTCCTTGGAGCTGACTTTGCACACCCGACATCACTGACCTGACAACGGATTAATGCATTGTCAACAGAGACCAAGATCTGTGTGAAATTTCAGAAATTCCCATCGACAAAAATTGCCTTAAATCGAGCATGTAAGATTTGATTACAGACAGATAAACAGACAGACGTGAAAGCTTAATAAAAGCGTGTAAAAAAGGACAAATATTATTTTTGAAATTATAATTATTAGAGCAAATTTTTAAGATTTCGTTAGGTAAGAAGACATTGCTTCTTAGAAGGGTGTTATATATATATATATATATATATATATATATATATATATATATGCATATACAGGGTGTGAAAAGAGTATGGAAACCCCTGGAACTTTTGCAACTTTTATAGTAAAATAAAACAAACAAAAGGCATACCCTAAATAATTTTAAATAAGGAATCCGATGGTGACCTTGGATTTGACCTTGAACCTCATCTCCAAGGTTATTTCGAGATCAACCTCATTTTTTTTAATTGGACCCCTACTTTTTATATCGTAATCGGAAAGAGCAGAGAATTTTACGTATAGATATGGGTTTAGGTATAAGGTTAACGTAACCTCTAGAGGTCAAATAGAGGTTAAAGTATGACTTCTTGAAAATCTCTCTAGTTTAGTGGTAAAACAAAACAAACAAAAGGCATACCCTAAGTAACTTTAAACAAGGAATCCAATGGGAAACCTTGGATTTGACCTTGAACCTCATTTCCAAGTTGGTTTATGGTCAACCTTATTTTTTCAAATGGGAACCCCTACTTTTTATACTGTAATCGAAAAGAGCGGAAAATTTTACGTCCGAATGTGTTTAGGTATGGGGTTAACGTAACCTCAAGAGGTCAAATAGAGGTCAAAGTATGACTTCCTAAAAAACTCTCTAGTTTAGTGGTAAAACAAAACAAACAAAAGGCATACCCTAGGTAACTTTCAATAAGGAACCCAACGGTGACCTCTAATTTCACTTAGAACCTCATTTCCAAAGTTATTTCAAGGTCAACTTCATTTTTGAACCCCCATTTTTGATGTTGTATCCGAAAAGAGTGGGAAATTTTACGTGTGGAAACAATTCAAATCCGAAGATAGAATAATCCCTAATCCTTCTTTTAGCCTTAGCCAGGAACGACGCCGTGGACGTAGAAGGAATCTGTTCCCTTCGGGGTGCTTTTTCACAGTGAGTTCCCCTTGTTTCTCACTTCGCTGTGCTTTTTCACAGTGAGTTCCCCTTGCCTCTCACTTCGTGGTGCTTTTTTACAGTGAGTTCCCCTTGCCTCTCACGTAAATGAATTTACAACAGATGTTCAAATTGTTCTCTATTTGCTTCCTGACAGTAACCAATCCTATTGTAAAATGATTTAGTTGCATCTTGGATCATCTGTGGTAAAATGGCATTAATTTCTTGAACTATTCTACGTCTTAATTCTTCAAGGTTTTCTGGATTATTTCTGTATACCCGATCTTTTAAATACCCCACAAAAAATAGTCTAAAGGTGTTAAGTCTGGAGATCTTGGAGCCCGCTCTACTGTACCTTTTCTACCTATCCATCTTTCAAAAAATGTCTCATTCAGGTATTGTCTAATATTAACACCGTAATGAGCTGGAGCGCCATCTTGCTGAAACCATGTATTTTCAAAATCATCATCTCTTAAGGCCTGGATAGCTGGAACAATCTGATCTCGCAAAAGTTGATCATAACTTTTTACGTTCAAATTCCCTCCGATAAAAAAGGGGCCTATTATTGTATCATCTACCATTCCTGCCCACACGTTCAATTTTTGAGGATATTGTGTGTGACTTTCTCTCATCCAATGAGGATTTATATCGGACCAATATCTAAAGCTATGACGATTGACTTCGCCATTTAATTCAAATGTCGCTTTGTCTGAAAAAACAATATGTTGTAAAAATATTGGATTTTAATTTATCATTTCCATCATCGTCTTACAAAATTCAACCCGGCGATCAGGATCATCCTCATTCAATTCTTGCTCAAGTTTCATTTTGTGAGAATGAAATTTGTTTACTTTTAAAATTTTAAGAACAGATTTTTCATCGATGTCCTGTTGCAAAGCTACTGATCGAGATGATTCATGTGGATTTTCCATAAAAAACAGTAAAACATCTAAGATTTCCCTTCATTTGTTGCTGTTCGTGGTCTTCTCGTAACAGCACGATTTTTAATAGATCCCGTTTCTTCAAAATGTCTTAAGGTTTTTGAAACTGTGGATTTAGACAAAGGAGTGTCGATATCACCGTTTCGAAATGATGCATTAAAGAGATTAACAACATTAGTATACGACCTTTGCAGATCACCCCAACCCCTCATCATTAGAAGAGATATTCACTTTCTTTCGGACAAACGTAACATTTTGAAAATTTTGAAAAAAAAATGTATTGTATTGTAACCAACAAGAAAAGGAAAAATTAAATACTTGATGAATTTCTCGAATAAGCTCAACCACAAAACACTATTTGTTCTTTTTTATTGGTCAAGTAATTTTTTATTTCAAGAGTCTGTTTAATGACAAAACTATGACAGCAAAAAATATTGATTCAACTTACAATTAGTACAAATCAAGAACAAATAAAATTTTAAAATCTGAATGATGAAAATTTTTTATTTAAAAATACATTTGTATAAGCACTTCTATTTTATTTCTAAATTTACACTTGTTTCAGATGTCTTCCAAATAATTTCGAATTTTCAATAAACAATTAGCTTTATAGCCCATGAAAGAGAAGAAAACGTGATTTATAAGTTCACCCTTCTCAAAAAAATTTTTTTTTCAAAAATAAAATAAATTAATGACAGATCTTCAAATTGCTTTTTATTAATTTTGTAACAAAAATTAACCTTGTTTTTGTATTTTTAAAAATCGTTTTCCAAAATTTTTGAACATTTATTACTTAGAAATAAATTAAAATTTTCTATTAGTAGGCTAGGAGAACTACCCCAAAAATAGTCGTTTAAAATAACTTGTTTGATTTCGAAATAACCTTGTATGACCAAGTGACCTTGGATTTGACCTTCAACTTTATTCTCAAAGTTGAAGGTGAAATCCAAGGTCACCATCAGATATCTTGATCAAAGTTACCTAGGGTATGCCTTTTGTTTGTTTTGTTTTACTATAAAAGTTCCAGGGGTTTTCATACTTTTTCCTCACCCTGTATATGCATATATATATATATATATATATATATATATATATATATATATATATATATATATATATATATATATATATATATATATATATATATATACCCTTCTAAGAAGCAATGTCTTCTTACCTAAAGAAATCTTAAAAATTTCCACACGTAAAATTTCCCACTTTTTTCGGATACAACATAAAAAATGGGGGTTCAGAAATGAGGTTGACCTTGAAAGAACTTTGAAAATGAGGTTCTAAGTGAAATTAGAGGTCACCGTTAGGTTCTTCATTGAAAGTTACCTAGGGTATGCCTTTTGTTTGTTTTGTTTTACCACTAAACTAGAGAGATTTTTAAGAAGTCATAATTTGACCTCTATTTGACCTCTAGAGGTTACGTTAACTTCATACCTTAACACATATCCGGACGTAAGATTTTCCGCTCTTTTCGATCACGGTATAAAAAGTAGGGGTTCCCATTTAAAAAAAGGAGATTGACCTTAAATAACCTTGGAAATAAGGTTCAAGGTTAAATCCAAGGTCACCATCGGATTCCTTGATTAAAATTACCTAGGGTATGTTTTTTGTTTGTTTTGTTTTACTATAGAAGTCGCAAAATTTCCAGGGGTTTTCATACTTTTTCCTCACCCTATGAGGAAAAAGTATACACATAAAAAAATAATCCTGCAAATTTTCGACATTGTTTTATTTTATTCACGAGTTTGAAAAAATTCTTAGCAGTTAAACCACTGAATGGACAATTTCCGTTATAGCAATTTTGTTCGCGAAGATTACTTGCAGAGATTTCCGTCTTTGTAGCAAAAAATATTCTTTTAGCATATATATATATGTATATATAATGATGTACAATTTATCTTTCCATACGTACTAATAACCAAAAAATTTTTTTTAATGTAGATAAGACGTTTTCACTAATAACGACAGCATTAGCCCCAGACCTCACAAAACCTGAATTCAGCATTGCTTATGATCGATTGCCAAGAAATCTTTAAAGGAATTCATTTCAGCTTTTAAGCCATCCTTTGATTTATGTATGATGATTGGTTGCCGAAAAATCGCTGATTAAAGATCAAAGAATCTTTTTTGCTGCAAAGTCGAAAATCTCCACGAGAAATCGACGTTAACAAAATCGTCATAACGGAAATTGTACATACAGACGTTTAGCTGGAAAAATTTTTTCCAAGCTCGTGAATAAAATAAAACAAGTCGAAAATTTTCAGGATTCTTTTTTTGCACTATTTCTATGCATAATTCAAGAACGATAATTTTAATGATTTTTACTATCTGAAAACTAGAAACTTGAAGTTTCTAAATGCTTACTTTGAATGCTTGATACGATCATTTTTTATAGAATAACTATCTGTCAAAAATCTCTTAAAATTTTAGAATTTTCTGATACTTTTTTAATTTTTGCAAGAAGTACATGTTTTTGCTGTGGCAAAAGTTTTTTCATTAGTAACTACTATTTGTCTTAAAGTGAATGTTTTGCAGTTTTTTAAACGATTTCCTGAGTTATTGATTGTCTAATTAAAAAGGACTTTTTTGCTTTGTTCAATGATAACTCCATGCCAAATGATTGTACAGACTTCTTTATTATGGCGAATTAAAGAAAATCGAACTGTCTAAAAAAGTCTCATGGTAACATCATTATTAAATTAAATATTCATTGAATCCCATTAATTGTATAACGAGCAATATTTTAGAAAAATCCCTACTGACAAATCTCACATGAAATCTCATGCCAAAATCTCATGTAGCTATAATCTTAAGAATTTTAAGTTCAATAATTTCTAAAAATTTATAAGTTGCTATTTTCAAACAAAACTTTTTTAATTCATTATTCTTTGTGTTTTTAGACATTTGAAACAATTTAGTTCATTCAAAATTAATACCCTGTTAATTAAATCTTACGTGAGATCTCACGTGAGATCTCATGTTGAAATTTCAAGCAAACAAATTCATGAAAATTCGTCCAATAACTTCTAAAAATTTATTTTCTAAATTAAGTTCTTACTATAAAAAATAATTTTTTCAACTTTATTTATTTTGTTTCTAGGCAATCTTGTTTATGAAAAATCAATTACTCAACAGCTTTAATTTCTTACTTTACGTGGCAAAACCAAAGTCAGATGAATATTGAAAATTTTCAAGTCCTTAGTAGCAGAAAATGACTCCAAATTCGTTGATTTTTAGTTATTGTAAATTGATTCAGCTTCACGAAATATACATTTTAACAAATTCCATTTATGACTTTTTGTGGAAAAGACAAAGTTTAATTATTTTGACTTTCTCTTAGAAAAACCATTGTATTAATAGAATAGTACATTATTGACCAAGGATGCATATTGATTATTCTTGGCGAAAGTTGCACGAGCTAGGATGATCAATATGTCATAATCATTTTGCGGCCTCGTGCAAAAAAAATTTTTTTCTAGTTTTTCATTAATTTGTACATATATGTGTGTACGTGCTTGCGTGGATAAATGGGTATGTGGGTGGCTGCGTAAATCGGTTCGTAGGTGAGTGTGCGTGTCTGTGTGCGTAGGCAGGTTAGTGGGTGGGTGTGTGTGTGTTGGTGTGTATGTGTGTGGGTTTGTGCATGCGTATGTGCTTGCGGGGATAAATGAGTATATGTGTGTGTGTATGTGTGCATGTGCGTGTGCGTGTGCGTGTGTGTGTGTGTGTGTAATCGTGCGTGTGTGATTGAGTGGATGGGTTGTTGTGTGTGTGTGTGTGTTCGTGCGCGCATGATTGAGTGGGTGTGTATATATGTACATATGTATGGATTAATTACGTCAATTAGATCTCGAAAACTACTCGATGAATTTGCTTCCAATTTTCCATACAATTTCTCTTGTCTTACTAGTGTGGAAGCTAGTGGAAATTGGTTTTCTTAGTGTAGTTTTAGTTTTAGAGCTATTTTAAAAGCTTTTTTACAATTCCGATTTTTTATTTTTTTTATATTTTACGCTAAGTACTCGATGGTTTTACTCTGAAATTTTCAGGGAAATTATTGGCGGCTGTTCAGAGAAGGAAAACTCTTGAAAACTAATTTTTTCATTGCAGTTTTAATTTTAAAGCATTTTAAAAATTATGAGAAAAATTTTCATTTTCTATTTTTTTTTTATTTTACATAAACCATTCAATAGATTCGCTCCAAAATTTGTATACAATTTATTCGCCCTTGTCTGGAAAAACAAGCTTTTGAGAATTAATTTTCTTAGTGTAGTTACAATTTTAGAAAATCTAAAAAATTTTGAGAATAGTTTTGATTTTTCTTTTTTTATTTTTTTTTTATTTTACGTAAAGTACTCGATAGATTTGTTGTAAAATTTGTCTAAAAATTATTCGCAACTGCCGAAAGATGGAAAATTTGTTGAAAACTGATTTTTCTAGCGTAGTTTTAATTTTTGATCATTTTCAAAACAAAAATTTTTTTCCTTTAAATTGTATTTATTTAGTTAATCAGATCTCGAAAACTATTTGATGGATTTTCTTCAAATTTTGCATACAATTTATTTGTTTTTCTAACCAGGCGGGAAGCTAGTAAAAATTGGTTTTCTTTTAGTGTAGTTTTAATTTTAAAACCATTTTAAAAATTGAAAAAAAAATTATTTTTCATTTTTTACTTCATTTTACGTGAATTGCTCGATGAATTTGCTTTAAGATTCGCATGTGAATCATTTGCAACTTTGAAAACCGTTTTTCTTAGCGTCGTTTTCATTTCATAAAATTTTGAACCATTTTTCTTCTATTTGACGTAAATGACTCGATAAATTTGCTTAAATATTATACAAGTTTTTTGATACTGTCTTTATTAAACATGCTTTCAAAAAATAATTTTCTTAGCGTAGCTCTTTGACCACTTCTTTAAATTTCTGATTTAACGCTTTGTTAACTCTTTTTTTTCCTTACTTCTTCTCTTTCTTTCTGTTTCACCCTGATACTCATTTTGACACTATTTTCATTTGTCCCTCTCTCTTTCTATCAAGGTCCTAATCACTCTCTCACACTCACTCTGACTTTTACTTTTTCTCCTTAATTTTTCTTGAATATTTACATTAAAATCACATTTAAAAAAATTTTTAGCAAAAAAAAACTGAATTCAAAAAACATTGCACTAAAAAATAACAAATAATATATTATCCTTAGAAATTATACGCATACTACGCATCTAACATATATGTAGCGAAAATATTATAGACTATCTAATTATTTGCAAGAGCACAGACAAATTCTTTTTTTTAATGGCGTGCGTAAAATGATTTCAGTGTGCGTAAAATCATTTTAGCGTGCGTAAAATGATTTCAGCATACGTAAAATGATTTCAGCGTGCGTAAAATTATTTGAGTGTGCGTAAAATGATTTGATCTAAGTTTTATTTTCAGTGTTATATTTCAGGAACTATACATCATAAAAGACTTTTATACATCTCATTTCAAAGCTCTTATGGTGCTTTTTTAGAATGCTATGTACAAATTTTTTTTGCGATACGTGAACTCGTTATAAAAAATTTTTAGTGCAACTTAAACTTAAAGCGATTTGAAAGGAAATTGTAAAAACTTCAAAATGCATTATTTAAAACTGATATTTGACTACGTTATAGCTGTTTTTGTAACATAATGCCAATTTTTAAAAACGAATTAGGCTTTGAATAGTATGCATTCTACAAAAAAATGACAAAAGAATAAAAAGTGGCCGTATTGTATGAAGAATCAAGCTAGAATACTTTTAAAGTGAAAACAAAGAGTACCCCCCGTTAAGATAGGTAAAATGCCCTCCCTCATATATTTTCAAACTAATATTTTTTCTTGTTTTTATAGTACTTAAGATTAGGTTTTGTTATATTTATAGTTTCCTAACACATACCCTAACCTCAACATAACCTAAAAATCACTTTTTTTATAAAATTTTTTTTTTATCTGGAAGGATGAATGATATTAATCCCGCGAAAAACATATGACTAGGTCTTAGCACTCTCTTCAACTGTGATTTTTTGCGAGTCCTAGAAAGCAGTTTTTCTAACCTAAAAATAACATTTAAATCATAAAATCTCCGTAACTTTGCTCTGGGAGGGGCTACAAGTAATTTTCTGGGCTTAAAATTTGTATTTTTGAAAAACAAATAAAGTTTATGATGACCAAAAATTCGATTCTGGCATGGCGCCATGGCGAAAAACTCGAAAAACCATTTTTTCATAGGTTTTCTGTCGGTTATTGGTCTCTAACAACTCACAAATCATTTTTAGAGAAAAAAACATAGCTTTATTGGATTCTACGTGAAAAAAAACATTGAAAATGTGCATGATTACTTTCGGAATACTTGGATGCTGTTACAAAACAATTAAAAAAATAAAATAATTCTGAAATTATTACATATCTACTTTGCATCGTTGCTGCATTTTATGTTTTTATGACTTTGGTCATCTCTTTAGAGTCTCAAAGCTACTATTCAATGTATCCATAGGCAAATTATGTCCACTACACCCGAAAAACAAAGACAAATACTAGACAGATAACGTTAACTCCTATATGTACATATATATATATATATATATATATATATATGTGTGGAATAACTTGCTATCCCTCGTATATACATAAGGAATAGTGAGTTGTTCTTAGGAAACGCAAATTATTTTTCTTATACATAGATAAAAAACCAATGTTTATCTATTCCTGTAACTATTCTTTTTATTGTTCTTTTTTAGCTTGTAAGAGACCTAACATGTTTTCTGTCCTCCATAAATCACGAACTCGGTAGATTTGAACAATTAAATGATTCTAATTAGGTTCCAAATTTAAAAATTAAAAGATCATCATCTCTTTAGAGTCATAAAGCTACTATTCGATGTATTTACAGCCAAATTATGCCTATTGCACGCTAAAATAAGATTTTTAAACATAACTGAAGTAACGGTCGTATCATCTGTCTTTTTGTATTACAGTCTTCGAGCATATACTACTGGAGGAAGCCTCCGAATGGCAGCAAGCGTTACAAGGCGAAGAGAGAGAAAGCCTCTATTTTGGTACGTGCTGTCTCTCTCTAGCCTGATTTGATTGGCTGCTGCTGTTCCCCACTAAGAAAGTGAGAGAGAGATAGCACATACCAAAATAGAGGCTTTCTCTCTTCGCCTTCTGTAACGCAGTTAATAGCTGGGAGGCTTCCTCCAATAGTATATGCTCGAAGATTACAGTAGACTCTGGATACAAGAGAATCAACGGGCCTTCAGGAGAGGAATTTTCTTGAAAATTCTTTCATACAAAAAGTCCCCAACACGCTTGAGTCAAGAGTGATACCCACACCTACTGTTTTGTTGTGTGAGTTGTATCCAACATGCGTGTATATTCTGTCTCTCTCACTTTCATAGTGGTGGGATAACGCAAATACTTAGGCTCACGCCCATATTTAGAAGAAAGAGCTCGAAATCTCTTATATCGCAATCTCTTGTATCGAGAGATCACTGAATCATTAGAGAGACAAAGACGGAATAAGGTTTTAGTAACAATCGTGTTGGGTCTATAAATTCGAGCCTGAAAATACACTTCTATGTAAGCATTTATATTCTTTGTTAGAACTGCCACAATTATGATTTGTCTTCAGGCCATTATACGCAAAAAATAGAGTAGCAACCGATATAAGAAATACATTGCTTCTACATATATGAGAATCAAGCGCGTTGTTTCTAGCAACAGCTCACTATTCTTTGTATATATATATATATATATATATATATATATATATATGAGAAGCAATAGCTCCTAGAGTTCCTAGCAATAGCTCACTATTCTTTGTGTATATATATATATATATATATATATATATATATATATATATATATATTGTTACTAAAACCTTATTCCGTCTTTGTCTCTCTAATGATTCAGTGATCTCTCGATACAAGAGATTGCGATATAAGAGATTTCGAGCTCTTTCTCCTAAATATGGGCGTGAGCCTAAGTATTTGCGTTATCCCACCACTATGAAAGTGAGAGAGACAGAATATACACGTATGTTGGATACAACTCACACAACAAAACAGTAGGTGTGGTTATCACTTTTGACTCGAGCGTGTTGGGGACTCTTTGTATAAGAGAATTTTCAAGAAAATTCTTCTCCTGAAAGCCCGTTGATTCTCTTGTATCCAGAGTCTACTGTAATACAAAAAGACAGACGATACGACCGTTACTTCAGTTATGTTTAAAAATCTTATTTTGGCGTGCAATAGGCGTAATTTAGCTGTAAATACATCGAATAGTAGCTTTATGACTCTAAAGAGATAATGATCTTTTAATTTTTGAATTTGGAACTTAATTGGAATCATTTAATTGTTCAAATCTATCGAGTTCGTGATTTATGGAGGACAGAAAACATGTTAGGTCTCTTACAAGCTAAAAAAGAACACTAAAAAGAATAGTTACAGGAATAGATAAACATTGGTTTTTTATCTATGTATAAGAAAAATAATTTGCGTTCCCTAAGAACAACTCGCCATTCCTTATGTATATACGAGGGATAGCAAGTTATTCCACATATATATATATATACAAATATATATATATATATATATATATATATATATATATATATATATGTATGTATAGGAGTTATAGTTATCTGTCTAGTATTTGTCTCTGTTTTCCGCGTACAGTGGACGTCATTTGCCTATGAATACATTGAATAGTAGCTTTGAGACTCTAAAGAGATGACCAAAGTCATAAAAACATAAAATGCAGCAACGATGCAAAGTAGATATGTAATAATTTCAGAATTATTTAATTTTTTTAATTGTTTTGTAACAGCATCCAAGTATTCCTAAAGTAATCATGCACATTTTCAATGTTTTTTTTCACGTAGAATCCAATAAAGCTATGTTTTTTTCTCTAAAAATGATTTGTGAGTTGTTAGAGACCAATAACCGACAGAAAACCTATGAAAAAATGGTTTTTCGAGTTTTTCGCCATGGCGCCATGCCAGAATCGAATTTTTGGTCATCATAAATTGTATTTGTTTTTTAAAAATACAAATTTTAAGCCCAGAAAATTGCTTGTAGCCCCTCCCTGAGCAAAGTTACGGAGATTTTATGATTTAAATGTTATTTTTAGGTTAGAAAAACTGCTTTCTAGGACTCGCAAAAAATCACAGTAAAAGAGAGTGCTAAGTCCTAGTCATATGATTTTCGCGGGATTAATATCATTCATCCTTCCAGATAAAAAAAAAATTTTATAAAAAAAGTGATTTTTAGGTTATGTTGAGGTTAGGGTATGTGTTAGGAAACTATAAATATAACAAAACCTAATTTTAATTACTATAAAAACAAGAAAAAATATTAGTTTTGAAATATATGAGGGAGGGCATTTTACCTATCTTAACGGGGGGTACTCTTTAATAAATAAAATTTTAGATAAATTTCTAAAAATTTTAATATTTTTTCTTGGATGAGCTTAAATTTTTAAGTTTTGAGCGGCAGTGTAATTAAATTTTCCTGAAATTGAAATCTAATTGTTATTGATTGTATTTTTATATTAGAAATATTACTTTTTTTTGAGGCAAGGGAGCTCTGTCCCTATACCTTGTCCTGCGCCCCGACTTCAGCTACCTTTTATAATCTTGATGGCCTTGGAACAAGATTGTACATGCTATCACAGACGCAAGTTTATCATTGTTAGAATTTTGCGCACTTGTTAGAAAAAATAATATACGCAACTTATGCGTAAAATGATCATCGCACTCGTCTCATTTGTTGTCCTTGTTTCTTACGGGCGACAAACCCAACTCGTGCAATAATCACATATTTTACGCACTCGTTGCGTAATGTACTATTTTATTAGGCTGTTCACAAAGAAATTAGGTGGTAGGTAAGACAATATATAAATAAAAATACTAAAAATTTTGGAATCGGTGACAGCCTAAAAAAATTGCCTTGAATCTAAAAAAAATTTTGAAAGTGAACAAAGGAAGCGATAGATACGTAATGAAACGTTAAAAATTATCCAAAAAACTATAACTAAAATATTTTTTATCATTTTTTTTTAGATTTAAGGCAATTTTTTTAGGCTTGCACTGACTTAAAAAATTCTAATATATTTATGTATAGATTATCTTACCTATTAGCTAATTACTTTGTAAGCAGTCTAATGAAAAAATTATTTGTTCGTGCTCTTGCAAATAATTAGAATGTCTATAACATGTTCGCTACACATATTTTAGATTAGTAGTATGCGTATAATTTTTAAGGATAATATATTATTTGTTATTTTTTAGTGCAATGTTTTTGAAGTCAGTTTTCTTTTTGTTAAAAATTTTTTGTTTCCTACTTTTCAGTGAAACTCCTTACCAAAAAAACAAATGTAGGTAGACCTACTAATCAAATATTTAACGCTAGTCTAAAAAAATTGCATCAAATCTAGAAAAAAATGATAAAAAATATTTTTATAAATAATTTTCTTAATATTTTTTAACGTTTCATTAGGTATCCATAGCTTCCTCTGTTTACTTTCGAAATTTTTGTAAAAAATTTGTTAAATATTTTTTTGACACACCCTTCTTTATAAAAAAGAAATTTCATACAAATCGATTAATTCCTTCCAGAGTTATGCACGGATATAGTAATTTTTTTTTTTCGAAAAAGTTTTTTTGTTTTTAAATAATTTGCTCGTACTAACCGAGTATTAGCTCAGTACTTATGACACGTATAAGACCTTTATGGAGACATCATCTATCAGATAAAAGAAGGTTATTTCAGATCAGTTCAGAAATGACGGAGTTTTAAGATAGCAAACATAAAAAAAAGTTTTATCGAATTAAGAATCTCCTCCTTCTCTAAAGTCGGTTAAAAAAAATGAAATTACTCTAACTCAATGAGCTCTCTGAGAAAGCATTGCGCCAAAGCACTTGGCAGCGTTATTTGAATTCCTAACTCTTAAGTAGAAATAACAGCTTACACAAGCCAATTATTTTTACATCCATATATATTCTGTAATAATTTAACTTGTAAATAATGAAGTTTCACCACTTATAAAACATTCTAGCCTAGATATTGTACCAAAAATGTAAATAAGTTCGTCTCTTATACTCGACGCAGGCAAAGGGGTTTGTCTGACTAGCCTAAAAGAGGCGCTGTGGAACAAAAAGGCGCTAAAAAGCGCAGGAATCATGCTCAATGTGCAGCTTCATCTTTCAGACCTAACTCAAGCATGGAAGCTTGTCTGATTAGCCTAAAAAAAGAGAGCTGCTGAAAAACAAAAACGCTGCTAAGTGCTTTGGCATAATGCTTTCTCATAGACCTCATTGGACTTAAATAATTTAATTTTTTCAAATGTGATTTCAATCTTAAAAACTATTTGTCAGCAATATTTCCCAACATCTTTTATATATTCGAAATTTAATTAGCTCATTGATACTACCTTGCATCTGCTAAAATTGAAAATTTTTTTATTTATTATTATATTAAAATTTTTAATGTAAAAAATTTTATCAGTTTTAGGAAACAATTTTAAAATATTTTTTCGTTTTGGAAATGTTTCTTTTCCAAAATTTTGATGCAATAATTCAATCTTATTTCTTAAATATAGGGAATTATCATTTAAATTATAATTTATTAATTTGCATTGCAGACTCTTTGAAAGGAAATATTGCTGTTCATCTTAATACAGAATATTTACTATTTTTAAGATATCTGGTTAGATAATAATTTTATTGTTGCTGCTTTTCACGACTGTAGGCCAATGATATATAAAATGTTCAAGACTGGTAAATTGAGTTTTGCTGTTGAACTTGATAATACTTTAGAAAAATGAAGTTGCTAATTTTTAACAATTAATTAAGAAACATTGACCACAATCTGGGTATTTATTACTCAGTTAATGATTTCTCTATCTATTACCAATTTTCAATAGCTACCTAATTGGAATTTAAAGTGTCATGGCGATTCAATATGGCTGACACCAACATGATCGAAGCACAGCAGTAACTAAGTACAGTATTGCAGAGAAAAAATATTGAAAATTTTCTTTTTTATTTGAAATATGTTCCTTTCAATGAAAGATGTGTGTGAATTCGCAAAGTGTAGCCCTTCTAGTAGAAATTACATGGAAGGTGAACATGTGCTAAACTCAGGACATTTATTATTTTGTGGGAAAGATATCTATAAAAGCATAGCATACAAAATCTATGGCTACTGCTTACAGACTTCTAACATGCGAGAAAAACCGCATGAAATAGAAGGCATAATAAATAAAAATGGGACAATTGGATCAATGAAATGTTCTTGTAATGCTGGACTTAGCGAGAAGTGCAAGCATTATGTTTGCGTCTTATTATATCTGAACAGGTTACGTTATTATGTTTGCATTGGTCTTTAGCAGTGATATTTATATTTATTTTTTACTCAGTTTAAAATAAACTTTATTTTATATTTATTTTTACAGGAATGAATTTTCTAATTTAAAGGAAGTTTCTTGTACAGATAAAAAATGTCTGTGGAAAAATCCACACAAAACTGCTTTAGATAATTATAATCCAACTTCTCTTGATCAACATAATGGATTTAAGAATAAATTGCTTTGCGTAACACCTATAAATTTAAACACAGATTTAGAAAATAAAATTAAAACTAAATTGTTTGCAATAAATGAAACTTCTGCTTTAGCTAAGCATGCGTAAGAAATTTCAAATTTCTTTTTTTAAAAATGAAATTTGTTTTACTAATCAAGTTATTGAGATCTTTTTTTACATATATAATGAATTTTTTAATTTTTTTATGATATTTAGAATTAATTTTTTTATTCCTTGCCAGTATTTCGGTACAACTGAATATATAATTTGATAAATAGTTATATTTTCTTATTGAATTTATAGGGCTGGAAGACACAAACCATTTAATAATTTGTTTTCTAATAATAATATTTCAGAAGACTTTAGCGAAGAAATAAAAAGTTTATTTTCATTTCAAGAATCAGAAATAATAAGAAATTTATCTGAAGTTAAATTGAATCCAATTAAATCACGTTGTCATTGTATTTAAAAAAAAAATGATGAAGATTTTTTTTAATAAGTATGAGAACAAGAACATTTAAAAGTGAATGGACAAAACAGAGAGAAAGTTGCATAACAGGATCTCGAGCATATGAACTATTTACATACTACAAAAATAAGAATCCTGATTAGGAAAAAAAAACTAGAAATTACTTTTTCCCAAAACAAGTATCTAATAAATTTGTTAAGCATGGCATTACCAGTGAACCTCTAGCAAGAGCTGCATATAAAAAAGTCAAAATGTTCAGGTGATTCCATGTGGATTAATAGTCTCAAAGTTAAATAAATGGTTAGGATATTCTCCAGATGGTGTCGTATTTCAAAATAGAAAACCATGGAAACTAATAAAGATCAAATGTCCTCATGATGGTAAAACTATGACTATTAATGAAGTAATAAGAAAACTAAAATGGATAGAAATCACAGAAAACCAAATTGTTTTAAAGTACCGTCAATATTACACTCAAGTGCAGTTTGGAATGGCTGTTTTGAATTTAAAATTAACAGATTTTATTATTAGTACCTTTGACAATACTTTAGTAATATTTAATATAGAAATTGATTTAAACTATTGTACAACATTATTTTCAACTTTAAAATTAATCTATTTTGATAAATTTTTACCTAATCTTTGTAAAATACTAAATGATAATATTGATAATACACAAAAATAAATAAAAACCTTTCACAAAATTCAAGTTAGTTGTGTTTACTGTACAATAATATTTATACAGAAGTTTCTATAAATAAAGATAGTTATGTTATATAGTTATATTATATAGTTGTATTATAAACCTATATTATAAATCTAAGTATCTTAAAAAAAAATAATTGATAAAAGTTATGTTTTATTTAGAGATGCATACTGTGGGTGAAATTTGTAATTGATTATCAAGTTTCGATTGATTTTTTTATTGTTAATTGATAATTAAGTTTGTTGGGCTAAGTGTGAATATTTTGTTTGAAAAAAATTGACTTTTTATAAAAGTGACAAATATTTTTTTTATAAAATGAAGGATAAAGATATCACAGTGGAATAGCAAAAAAATTACTCTTATTTCAATAAAAACTTTTTTCTCATAGTGTCAATAATATTTTTAAAGTTTTTAAAATTGAATATTTATAAAATTTTAAGTTACAAATTTAAAATTACAAATACATTTTTTTTAATGTATCTTTTTTTATCACAATCAGTTCTTAAATCAGTGTTAAAATTAAAACGAGTCTATAAAAAATTTATCATTTTTCAGGATCGGTACACTAAGATTGATTGTTCCACATATAATTGTAATAATTGTATCTATTTTATGTATTAAGCCAGATAATAATCTAGAATCTACAATTTGGAAAGCTTTTATTCTTTGGTTATATCTCTCCACATGTACCCCAGCAGAAGAAATCGATGCATTTAAAGTAGCTTCATATTTGTCAAACTGTTTCTTTTCCTTTAAAAATGCTGGGCGAATAAGTTTCACATCAAATTTATCACAAATCTCACTAATTAAAAAACCTTTATGAGCCATAATACCATCACCTTTATCCAAAAGTTTTATAAAATTACTTTGTTTAAGTATAGATTTATCAGAAGTTCTGCCTCCATAAGCTTTGCTCCGATAAATCAAGTGACCACTTGGACTTACAGCAGTCATAATTTTACATGTATAAATTCCTTTGTAATGTATGTATAAATTGATTTGGCAACATAAATTTTTTGGCTTTTGCGTAGGCACTTCTGTACAGTCAATACTTGCACGAACATTTTAAAATGGCTCAAAACATAAAGGAATATTTCTAGAAAATTCATCTTTAGTTGGAAATACAATTGCATAATTTAAAATTTCGTTTTAAACATCTATTAACTTTAGAACTGTGTTTCGACAATTTTGTACGGTGCAACACTTAAAAAGCACATTCAAGACTGCATATGACATATTTTGCTTTAGCTTCATGTATGTCATTATGATTTTGTCTTCGAGATAGATTTTACTATTGTGTTGAATATTAGGTACTACTAATTTCACACATTCAACAATACCTTAAAAAATTTTGAAGCTTGAAATTCCAGTGAGCGTACTCAGTTCAGCATCACTTTCAATTCTTTTATAAAATGATAGATATTTAAGAACTCCATTAGGTGGAACTTGTACTTCCTTCTCCTCAAACAATTTAATTTTTTTATGTTCAACCATTTCTATTTGATTTGTCACATCTTCAGAGGTAGATGATTCATCTACAAAATTTTTTTCATTTCTTTCATTATTAGTTGATTCTACTACTCCATTATTTGTCAGTAAACTATTTTGTACACGCTTTTTCTTTCTTTGTAAAACTTTTGGATATTCTTTTGAAGCTTCTCTTCTTAATTTTCTTTGCAATCGTTTATTATTATTTAATGCTTTATTTTCATCCACATACTGCAAAGGTAGGTTGACTGACGGTATAGTATTTTTTTTCAAATATCTTTTTGTTGTGACAACATCTGCAAAATTTATTAAATTATTATTAGAGCAAGTTTTACAAATGTAGAAAATTTTAATCATTATTACAAAACAAAGTACTTACCAGGAAAATAAAAGTCATCTTTTTTAAAATGTTTTGAACAAACTCTCATGTGATCTGATGGTTCTTTGCTCATTTTTAAAATTAACTTTTTCTCTTATTCCTAAGTTTGTTTCTATTACTCCAAATTTATCTTTTTTCGGAAAGAGATGATACGAAATATTTGTTTTGATGGCTGCTTTACTTGAGCAACCGTAAACACAACAGGTCACTTTGTTTTTCTGCAGTATCTTAAAATCTACCGTATCTTCCTTGGTACTACCCATTCTTACGATAAAAGCAAAAATATTATCACAATATATTCACAACAGTTTAACTATTACAATATTAAACTTGGCAAGAAATTCGAAAATATCATTTTTTTCAATGCTTACACAGCAAACTTTACTGCTTTGTTTCGGCCATGTTGGTGTCGGCCATATTGAATCGCCATGACACTTTACATCCCAATAACATTGCCAGCTTTTTGGATAACTATCGTCAACTGGCATGTGTTGGCATTCTGCTGACTCTGTACTGTAACAATGTTATCTGGGACTATTTAATGAAAGAAATTAGTTATATGTCAAATTTTAGTTTAAATACAGTTTAGTTATATGTCAATTATGTTAAAACAAATCCATACAAACATTTTTTTTAATTTTCAAAATTCGCTAAAACCAAAACTATGCTAAGAAAATCAGTTTTCTGAAGATTTTTTATATTGGCAATAACATATAATTTCCATGTAAATTTTTGAGCAAATTCATGGAGTAGTTTTAGCGATCGCAAACAATTTCCATGTGAATTTATAAACAAATTCTTCGAGTACACTGAGAAAAAAATGCAATTGATTTAATTCAATTAGAATTCAAATTAATTAATTCATTTATAATTTCTTTAAATCGATAAAATTATAATTAGATTACATCAAACATTTTTTCAATTATTTTCAAATAAACAAACTTATTTATTTAAGAACTGAAACATTTGAATTAAATAAATAGAAAATTGAAACAATTCTGTAATATTATAAGAATAATTAAATTATTTTATTTCTATCACAACAGTAATGGCCACTTTATTAATTATAAAAGCAGGCTTAAAGTAAGATATGACTAACTTCTAAAATATTAGTGGGAGTAAAGTACTTTTACTTTACTCCCTCAAAAGCGGAAATAAAGTTTTTTACTCTCGCATTTGTAGGAGTAAAAAACTTTAACACTTCATTCGCGCTAAATGAGAAGTTTATGAATTCGAATAATTTTCCTTAAGATATTTGAAAAAATTATGAAATAAAATGAAAAAATTTTATTTAAAAACCAATTTTTTATAAAAATTATTATTTTGAAAAAACTTTATTATTACATTTTAAAAATAATTTAAATATAGAAGAAATTTTTTCTTAAAACATATTCATTTGACATTTTAATTTAAAAATTACAATATTGGATTATTGCATTATTGATAATTTTTATTAAAATATATAATAAAATATATAAAACTTTAAAAATAAAAAATTTAAATTTATTACAGTTACTTTAAACTTAATGTTTCAAAGATTTTATTTATAAAAATAAATATATTTGAATTGAGCCCGTTTTTATGAAGTTAATAAAGTGGCCACGGGTGGAGTAGGAATAAAGTAAAATATACACACGAGAGTAAAGTCTATTTCTCCCTCGGGAGAAATCTGCAACTTTACTCTCTAGTTGCATAATGTACTATTATTCAACGGTAACTTTATTTTATAATAAAATTTTTATTTTTACCAATATAATTACGAGGTTTCGTCAATAAAATAATAAATAAACCCAAAAAGTGTTCCTTGTAAAATCAAAGAAATATTTAAATTAATTAAAAATTGATCAGTTGAATTATTTATTTCAATAAATCGAATATAATATTTAATTGCAAGGTATCAATAAAGAATTTTATTATTTTAATTACGGAAACTCAATTATTCTAAGCGGATATTTGTTCGATGGAAACAAATAAAATATTTGTTTGTCTTGTTTAAATCACGTTGGTCCTTGAGTAACTTTGACCGTAAAGTTTTTGCATTTATGTGTTTTATTATATGTTTTATTTATTTATAAATGCATTTGTATGTTTGCATTCGTGCATTTTTGTATTTGATTATGTATTATATATTATTTTATGTATTACACACTTTTTGTAAAATTTTACAAAAGAAATATATATCTATCCATCTAAAAATGTTAAATTAAAATTTTTTTGTAAAACATAGTGATAAAGACCATGACAAATGATACGTTTTTAAATTATTTAAAGATGGCACTTAAAGTAGTTGTGATTAGAAAATACTGTGTATTAATATTCTATAAGAACACTGCATGTACTTTTGGTATTTCAGTAACACCAAAAGTACATTTTCCATGTTTGGATTTAAAGCTATCATGGTAAACGTTAGACATTGTTGAAAGATTATTTTCGGATTTCGACCGTGTAAGTTGTGGTTTAGGATATCGACCGTTGTAATGTTCACAAAACGTTGATATACCAAACCATAACTTACACGGTTAAAGTCCGGGAAAAAAAATTGTTAAATAATGTCTACATTTTTCATGTAAAAAATAGTATTGCCTAGGTTTTTACAGTAAACTGACTATGGAAGCGGTACATTTTGATTTTTCTCCAACATGGGCTAAGATAAAGTATCGTGAAATGATTCTAATTATGCAGATAAATTATTAAGAGCAGTCTGCGAATATAATTCACTGTTTGTAACTTGAGTAAAAACTATGTATATATTATCTGTTTATATATCTGCATAATGAGAATCTTTTTATAATACTTTGTATTAGCCCATGTTGCAGGGAAATCATAATGGACCGCTTCCGTAGCTCGTTCGCTGTAAAAACCTAGGCCTCGATTTAATATATTTAATACAATCTTTCACGTGGAAATTGTACATTTGGTGTTACTGAAATACTAAAAGTACACACAGTGTTCTTATGTAATATTAATACACCGTATTTTCTAATCACAATTATTTTAAGTGGCGTCTTTAAATAATTTAAAAACGTATCATTTGTTATAGTCTTTATCATTATAATGTTTTACAAAAAATTTTTAATTTAACGTTATGCTTACATTGTTACATAACTTTAGATTTTCCTTAATATATTTACAATAATATTTGCTTAAAATATGTGAATAATTCATAATTCTATTTGAAAACGGCATTCTAGAAATTAGGCTCATAAATTATCAATAAAAAAATTTTTTATTAAATAAATAAAATTTGAATCAATAAAAAAGTGTTCATTCTTCGATTTGGGTTTTTGTTGGAATTTGATCCTAAATGTGCCTAGAATCATATCCAGAAGGAAAATCTGAGATGTTAAAAGTTCATGGTCAAATTTGCTCGAGGACCAACGTGTAAATATTTTTTTTCAAGTTTTGAATAATTTTATAAATGTAAATTGATAATCAACCTAATTAATTAAATATATTTTGCAACATTAATGAAAACTCAATTGATAATGATATTAATTTGAATTAAATAAAAAAATGTAATGGAATCAAAAAAATTTTAATTATTTCAATATAAACATTTATTTGTAATATATCAATAGAATATGTAATTATTTTTATTTTATTTAAATAATGCACTTATTTGAATCAAATAAAAAAATAAATAATCAGAACAAGATATTTATTTGCTTTGACTAAATTTTTACTTCGTTGCTTAGTTACCCTGGTAGAAAATTTGTCTAGTTTTATTGAGGCCTCGATTATTTAACATACAAAACTAGACAGATCTAGACAGATCTAGAGTAAATTTCTACCAGGGTGATAAAGAAAATAAAAAAAATATTTAATTTAAACAATTAAATATGAATAATATCACGCTGTAAGTTTCTTTTTTATTTACTAGATGTCTCTTTAAATCTCGCAAGTGGTGAGATGTTCATTAGTTTTGTATATAAGGAAAATGAAAAGGTGAAACATCCGAATGTGACTTGCGAGCGATTGCGTTTTACAAGTAATATAGCGTGCTTATTAAAATTCAGTATGATTTGCGAACTTCTTCTAGTGTTAAAAATATGACGTTAATAAAATAAATATTGAAAGTAGCCCAGCAGTATTAGTATACCTGAGACTCACAACTTTAAAGGTGAGTAATCTATAAAAACAATTGACTTGTGTTTGCAGATTTCACCATCAAAAATAATATGTTTGAAATAAATATTTTGTTGAAACAAATAAATGTTATCTTTTTTAATTAAATATTAAATTAGAATAATTCAATATTTTATAAATTCTATAAAACACAACAATTTTGTTAAATGATTTGTAATTACCACAAATAAATATTAAGAGTAGATCGGATTTCTCTGTCCTTTTCCAATCAAAGAATTATTTTTTTTGCAAAAACTAATAATTGTAATTGATTGATTGATAGTTAATTTTTATTGGCCATCAGCTGTTAGGCCTATTTCAGCCATTCCACAATTGCAGTCCATCGATGATCCTCAGGAATCCCTCGATGATTTTTTATTTTCACATCTATTTCATGTAAATTTTGACCAGTAGAACTTCATTACACATCTTCATCTCCCAGTAGGTCTTTTAAACATCTTCATCGCCCAGTGAGACTTTTAAACATCTTTATCGCCCACTAGGACTTTTAACAACACACTCATTTAGCCCCAAGAGGCTTTCTATTAGCATTTTCGTGGTCTCCGTGCTCTATTTCCCGGAGAAAAATCAGAAAAAGTTCTTCCGAAATTTTCCCGGGGAATCGAACCCCGGTCCACTAAAGTGCGAGCCAAGAGCCTTAACTCCTGCGCTACCGCCGCTTCCTAATAATTGTAGCAAAAAATAAGGAGTTTTTGCAAAAAAATGAATTTTTTTCATTAGAAGTGGATAGAGGTATACGGCCTGCTCTTAAATTGATAGAATTAAATATTTTTTTTAATTTCATTTATTATTTTAACTACGAAGTAAAAATTCAGTGAAAGCAGTGATTCGTAATCTCAGGGTTCTTGAGTTCGAATCCTGCTCTCGGCAGCCGATTGATGTACCCTGTTGAAAATAATTAGGTAACTTTATTATGTAACAAAATCACATACCTTGTCATGTGACAAAGCGTCCCAATATATCACATGATTATGTTATATGATTTTGTTATTTGACAAAGTTATGAAATAAAAACACATAAGATCTTATGTGATTTTATTCGAGAATGAAGTAACTAGCTAAATATATAGTATTTTCATAGAAAGCAAAAATAATAGAAACGAATAATAGTTACAAATACTGGTTAAAAATATTGATATATTTAAATGTATTGTAGCTGTATTCATGTATACTTTACTTATATGATTGTACATTTACGAAAGAAATGCAGATAATAATAGCTTCCATGTCATGTGGGCTGTTTATCTAGTTTTTTTAAATATTATTTATGTTTCATAGTAGAAACAGTTACAATTCTATACTTATTCACTTGTTTCCCAGATGTACATGAAACTTCATTTTATAAGAATTTTATGTGATTTTGCTACGTAATTTTATAACATGAATCTATTAAGTGACAAAGTTATGTAATAAAATCACAAATCAGAATCAGGTAAATAGTGAAATTTTTATGGACCTTTTATAAAATACTCAAAATAGAATTACGAATAATAAGTGAAAATGCGGTATAAAAATATAGTAAATAGGCATATTAATACGTATTCCAGCTCGATTTATTTATATTTTACCTGTATGATCAACTAAACTTGACAGCGGTATTTCCTCATTATCTTCATTGAAATTAGTGTAACGCTATTTTTAAATAATAACATTGTTGATGAATGTTCAACTACCTTTAACATTTTTATATTTTTTATTCAGTTAAAAATTAATGCATTTTGTTTATATTATAGTTAATAATTAAGGTGGATTATCCATTCCCAATGATATTTTGTAAGCCTAAAAGTTTTTTACGAAACTTTACTATAATAATCTTGAAATACCCATCTTTTCATTGGTATAATAAAAACATAAGGTAAACCATCAAAATCTCAAGTAATCAATGTCTGAAAAAAAGATATTATACACACGCGTAAATGGAAAAAATTATGATTTATGCATAAAGTTGATTATCACTATTTTGTTACTTTCAAGTTTTTTTTATAAGAAAAGTATGTAAGACAGACGATTTAATAACGATTATAATATGATCGAGGATAAACGGAGTAAACGATGTAAATAAAGAGAAATTAAGTGTAAAAGTTTAAAATATTAGAATAACGTAGAATCGAGTAAATCAGCTGGTATATACTGCGCATGCGTGATGATCCTAAGACGCTTAGAGTGCATGTGTATATATTACGTAGTCCGCTGTATAGTGCCGTATATGAGTAAATAATCACAAGGGGCTTTTCAAGAAAAAAAAATTTTTCCACGCCTTTACTTATGCAATGATTTTAGTTTTCAAAATATTAATAGTTATAATTGAGACATATAGAGTGTATTAATTTATAAAAATTTGCAATAATACAAATACCACCAAGGCACCCAAAACACGATACGGTCTTAGATGGATGATCCACCTCAATGTAAAGATTATATATATTATAAGACATACAATGATATGTTATTATATACTTTACAATGAGGTCTACGAATTAAATTATTTTATCTTCTTTACAAACATATACCTGATGATTATTTTTTCGATTAGTTTCATATTAGAACCTTAAATATTTTATATTGCAGATATTAGAAAAAAAAACAAAATTAAGAAATATATTTTATTTCAGAACTTTTATATACTTATATAAATTTTTATAATTCTTAAATTTTTAATTTGAACTTTTGTAATTGAATTCTTTTGTAAATGTACAATCATATAAGTGAAGTATACATGAATATAGCTACAATACATTTAAATATATCAATATTTTTAACCAGTATTTGTAACTATTATTCGTTTCTATTATTTTTGCCTTCTATGAAAATACTATATATTAAGCTAGTTACTTCATTCTCGAATAAAATCACATAAGATTTTATGTGTTTTTATTTCATAACTTTGTCAAATAACAAAATCATATAACATAATCATGTGATATATTGGGACGCTTTGTCACATGACAAGGTATGTGATTTTGTTACATGATAAAGTTACCTAATTATTTTCAACAGGGTAAGCACCACTGTACCTTATACGTGCTTTGTTAGCAAACATACTTAAGATCTACGTCGTTGATTAGCATAGCAAAATAGCATAGCATAAATATAGTGACATTAAAAAAAAATTAGGTGCATTATTTACACAAAATAATTATTTCATTGATTTTACTCTCTGACTTCACAGAGAGTAGACGTGTTTACAGAGGCTCGCTTTGCTAAGTAAACAAAGCGTTTATATAGTTGGTAAAGTTACACAGTGCTTCAGCGTCTTCTGCTCCAACGCGAGTATATTAGGCTTAACAACCTAAAGAAATAGTTGAATGATCTGACAAACCGGATTATTCAGCTAACCAAGAGTACAGTTACAAATGATAGTTTTTAAAAAAATGATAGTTTGAATAAAGTAAATAAAAACAGTGTTAGTGTAAAAATTCCGATAGTTCAAACAGTGTCAAGCAAGACAGTTACTCAAGAATTGTTCAACGAAATCTTTTTCCGAAAAATGACCAAGAACTGTTATTAGACTGCATCGAAGGTTTAAATTTAACCAACTATACCGTAGCCATTAACAGCATGGTTCAAGCTCAAAATGTCATCTACTCTTCTAGAATTTTAAATAACTGCGTGAGAATGTATTTGTCTAGTAAGGAACTCTTTGATTAAATAACTGATAAATACAAGTATTTAACAATCGATAAACGTAAAGTCCCTATAAGACCTTTGGTGTTTAAATTAAGAAGAATCATTTTATCCGACGTGTGTCCTAGCACTCAGCATCATGTATTCAAAGACTATATCGACAATTTGAACATTAAGAGAGGATCACCAATAATAACCTTAAAAGCTGCAATAACAAATAATAATTACAAGCAAGTAATGAGCGATAGAAGACAGGTATATGTAGACCCAGAGGATATATCCAAATTCCCCGAGGTACTAAAAATTAACTACGAAGAGGACACATATTTTATATTCCCGAGTACAGATATAATAAAATGCTCAACTGTAAAAAAAAGGGACACATAACACCAAAAACCAAACAAATGGAAATTTAAATTCGATGAGTTTGAAAAACGATCACAACAATATTGAGAGCTCAGGCAACAAAGCTAACAACTCCGAAAATGTAAACACGATCTCACTGAGCGCAACAAATTTTTTTTAACGTACAAGTTAATTTAATTCAAGAAAACACAGAAAATAATATATTAACTGATGCTGTAACATTTAAAAGACCATACCCCGAATCCATGCCATCCTCACTACCATGCAAGACTACAGAAATAATAATAGGAGTGTCAGAAGTTGAAGCTAGTTCAGATGTCTTCTTTGAAGAGAGAGGATCATGAGATAAAGTTATTAAAGGAATTTCAACTAAAGTGAAAAAAAAGCAAAGAAAAAACGTAAAATCTCCGCGACTGCATCAACACCCCCCGATTTAAACGAACAATTATTATCTTTGGAAAAGATAATTAATGACAAAACATCAGAGTTTCCTCAAAATTTTTTAAACTTCAAAAATTTTCTCGATGAATCCTACTTAAGTAAACAAACTATAGAAATCGCTAAAGA
The DNA here is from genome assembly GCA_017163975.1 of Anastatus disparis. Classification (NCBI taxonomy): domain Eukaryota; kingdom Metazoa; phylum Arthropoda; class Insecta; order Hymenoptera; family Eupelmidae; genus Anastatus; species Anastatus disparis. Next base: position 736,889 of record JAFFSR010000233.1, read on the forward strand.
ACATACAACTAACATTGTAGACTTAACTACGATGCTTAAAACCTTGTCCTTCACTTGGAGATAAAAGGTATAAAAATAAAGTTTACGAAAATTATTTAAAAATTACAACAAAATCTCTCTGTAGAATCTTCGAATCAAACTTCGGGAATAAATAATACTCAATAATACAATATAATATATTAATGGAAAATGACTATAAAAATATAAATTAAATAAAAAAGACAATATTGCAGTGGAACCTTAATAGTTATTACAAATGTTCAGAAAATTCACAGAAAATTATATATGGAAGACCGCCGGCATTATTATGCCTTCTAAAGACTCACTTCAAACTTGATCAGCATGCCAGACTCAGAGGCTACAAGTGCTTCCATACTAACTGACTATTTAACCATGCATGGCAACGTACATAAAAAACTCCATAAATAGTAGAAAAAAAACCTCTTAATACAGAATTAGAAGCAATTGACGTAAAATGTTTTTTTCCAAATAAAGTAACTATGTGTAATGTATACCTCCCCAACAGCCAGCAACTATCAACTGATATACTAGTTAATCTAGAATCTCAACTTTCATCTCCATCGATAGGAATAAGAGATTTTAACGCTCATAATATAATTTGGGGCTCCTTAAACTCAAATCGAAGAGGCAAAATAGTAGAGGACTGGACAGAAGAATCAAAATTTAACATATTAAATCTCAGACTTCCAACTCACTTTAATGCATCTAATGGTACCGAGAGTATAAAAGACCTCTCGTTAGCTTCGGCTGATATTACTGAAAATCTTGACTGGGAAGTATGTGATGACCTATACGATAGTGACCGCTATACCATTATTCTACATGCTGGCCTGGTGATCTTATTCAAACCTCATAACAGCAGCATATCATATGAGCCATGTAATTTCAAGAAAGCTGATTAGAGTCTTTACCAAGAGCAAATAGAAATAAACATCCATATGTTCACAAAATTCCAGCAATAGTAACTACTCTTAAGAATTTTGAGATTATAAAAATAATTTCAATCTTAACCAAGAAACCTACGAAGAGATTCCAGATATCCCACTAATAAACGCATCAATCGAATTGAAAGAAATAACAGAAACTCTTAACAGCTGCAAAAACTTTACAGTCCAGTAGAATTAGCTCGAAAAACCTTAAAATTTGACTTAATTAGTAACAGGCAACTGAAGTGAAAAATGAGTTCATTAAGTCAAAAGATATTAAAATTTAGAAAGACCCTCAAAATTTGGGCTGGCATATTTTTTTAAACAACGTTTTTATGTAAAAAATTGTGAAAAATCGATGTTTTTTGGATCTAGCTCTTTTCGTTTTTTAATAGGGTATATGAAATTTATAATACTTATAAGGGTCTTCAAGACGAATAGTTTAAGCCCTATTACATTAAATTTCGTCAATAATTTATTTAAATAATCGCAAAAATATAGTAAAAAATCGTTAAATGTTTAATAATTTTTTATTTCATAAGAAAAAGAGCTACATGCTTGTAACTTTGTAAAAAGTTGCTTTCTATCATCCTTAAGTTCCCATAATTTCTTCAGCAAAAAATATTAATTTGTTCATGAGATATTCAATTTGTTCACTAAAAAGAGGTAAAATGTAGGCCTCAAATAGACCCTATTGCGGTCATTTTAGAAAAAAATGACCATTGTCATTTATGCTCTTTGACACTTATATTTAGTGAAAATAAAACGTTCGATTGATATTTTTATTATTTTCGCTGTTTAAATGGCGATCGGAAAAAAAAAATTTTTTTTCTTAATTGTTTTTTAAATTTATGTATGAAAAAATGAAAATATTTAAATGCAACTTTTTTATTCTTGTTGCTTAAATTTTAACGCTTATTTTAAAAAAAAAAACGTTATTCTGCGATAATTAGGAGCTGAGATAATTTTTTTTTTTTTAAATTCGCCATTTGTTTATTTACAAAGATTAAGGAATGAAATTTTAATGACAGATCCTTTAATACTTGAATTTTGATATAAGATCATTTCTGATATTAAAATCAGTTTTTTAAAACCTTAAAAGATTGTTTTTAAGTATGTATAGTTTCAATTCTTTTTGAAGAGGGGAGGAACGCGTCATCTTTCGCAAGTACAGAAAAAATTTTTTGATTACTTCAAATTTGTCTTGTGAAAAAATTTTCTATATCTCAGTGAAATATTAACCGATTTTGATGTTTCTTTTTTTAATCTGGGGTAGCGCGAGATAATATTAACAGCCGTTATACTTGTTTAATGATATAAATAAATTAATTTGTTATAAACAGTAACAAAAAATATATGCATATTTTTTTTCATTTTTTATATACTTGTAATGTTTATTTTTATAATCTAATAAATAAGTTTCATTCCTTATATGAAAAAATTAGATTATTTTTTTTTTTACAGGCTAATAATTATTACAAACATTGCTCTTATCATAAAAATCCTGACATTATTAAAAAAAAGCTTCTGACCTTGAATATTCAATGAATTTAACGTTTCTTTTTTTGACCTAGGGTTGTGCGAGATAATGTTAAGTACCGTCATTTTTGTTTTATTTAGCAAAACAAATTAATTTATTATAAACAATATATATGGAAAAAATAATTTACTTCATATTTTACGTTAATGGAACGTTCGTATTAATAATTTTATGAAACATAATATCTTTTTCTCTAAAAAATTTAATTATTTTCTCTTTTAAACAATATTATTAATAAAAACATATCTCTTATCATAAAAGCCTTCACATTATTTTTAATAATGTCAAGATTTTTATGATAAGAGCAATGTTTGTATTAATTATTAGCCTGTAAAAAAGATAATAATCTAATTTTTTCATAAAAGGAATGGAACTTATTTATTAGATTATAAAAATAAACATTACAAGTATATAAAAAATGAAAAAAAATATGCATATATTTTTTGTTATTGTTTATAACAAATTAATTTATTTATATCATTAAACAAGTATAACGGCTGTTAATATTATCTCGCGCTACCCCAGATTAAAAAAAGAAACATCAAAATCGGTTAATATTTCACTGAGATATAGAAAATTTTTTCACAAGACAAATTTGAAGTAATCAAAAAATTTTTTCTGTACTTGCGAAAGATGACGCGTTCCTCCCCTCTTCAAAAAGAATTGAAACTATACATACTTAAAAACAATCTTTTAAGGTTTTAAAAAACTGATTTTAATATCAGAAATGATCTTATATCAAAATTCAAGTATTAAAGGATCTGTCATTAAAATTTCATTCCTTAATCTTTGTAAATAAACAAATGGCGAATTTAAAAAAAAAAAAAATTATCTCAGCTCCTAATTATCGCAGAATAACGTTTTTTTTTTTTAAAATAAGCGTTAAAATTTAAGCAACAAGAATAAAAAAGTTGCATTTAAATATTTTCATTTTTTCATACATAAATTTGAAAAACAATTAAGAAAAAAAATTTTTTTTTTCCGATCGCCATTTAAACAGCGAAAATAATAAAAATATCAATCGAACGTTTTATTTTCACTAAATATAAGTATCAAAGAGCATAAATGACAATGGTCATTTCTTTCTAAAATGACCGCAATAGGGTCCATTTGAGGCCTACATTTTACCTCTTTTTAGTGAACAAATTGAATATCTCATGAACAAATTAATATTTTTTGCTGAAAAAATTATGGGAACTTAAGGATGATAGAAAGCAACTTTTTACAAAGTTACAAGCATGTAGCTCTTTTTCTTATGAAATAAAAAATTATTAAACATTTAACGATTTTTTACTATATTTTTGCGATTATTTAAATAAATTATTGACGAAATTTAATGTAATAGGGCTTAAACTATTCGTCTTGAAGACCCTTATAAGTATTATAAATTTCATATACCCTATTAAAAAACGAAAAGAGCTAGATCCAAAAAACATCGATTTTTCACAATTTTTTACATAAAAACGTTGTTTAAAAAAATATGCCAGCCCAAATTTAAAGGGTCTTTCTAAATTTTAATATCTTTTGACCTAATGAACTCATTTTTCACTTCAGTTGCCTGTTACTAATTAAGTCATGCAAAAAGTCTAATTCTACTGGACTATTAGTGGTGCTGAACGATGCCAACGATAAAAATAGAAATAGCCGAAAACTGAGGGAATTAATCGGTCCCTTAAGTATTTAAAATAACGAAAAAAGTCTAATGAAAATGATCCTCTAAACCATTTTTTTTTGCTATTGAAATAAAAATGAAAGAAAAAAACAATTTTCATTAAATAATTTTAATAATTTTTTTTTCGAAGTGACGAACTTATAGTACTCAAAATATTGGAAAAGTATTCAAGGACTCCGGAGTTGATAAATTTTTATTAATTGATATAACTGAATTTTCTGAAGAGAATCACGGAAATTTATCCATATTATGGAATTTATTGCAATTGAAATAATTTCAAAGATCCATTGCAGCTGTTTCAAAATTAACAAACATTTTAGTTGGCTTAATGTCACATAGCAGTAGCTATCCATGTACATGGTGTATACTATTCAAAGGAAAACTCGATTCTGTAGAGAAACTAAGAACAATCGGAAGTTATGTTGTAATTTATAAAGCTTTGATAAAAAGTTGTGGCAAGAAAAAAAAATTGTAAAAACTTTTATAATTGCTCACATTTACCCATAATTTCGTCCGATCGAGATAAATTGATGATCGATTTGATTCCACCACCTGAATACCATTTATTAATTGGAGCTGTTGACTATTTGTTCAAAAACATGCAAAAAATTTTTGAAAACATTGATCAGTTGTGGGTCAAAAAATAAAATTCTTTATGGAAATTCAGAATTTTCCGGTAATTCTTGCAATCGATTAAAAGCTAATTATAGTAATAGCATTTTTTCGGACCAGCTATGTTGATTTAAGTATATTTGTTACACCGAAAGTTCACACGGCTTCTTAGCACATCAATGATTTTTGCATAGAACATGATAAAGGATTAGATTTCTACTCCGAACAAGCTGTTGAATCAGTTCATGCTGATTTGAAAAAATTTGAGAAAGCGCAAACTTAAAAAATTAAATGAAAGATATTCTGAAAATTTACTGAGAGCGATATGTAAATGTAATAGCCGACATCTTTAGAACATTATTTTCAATTATGAATGTAAATTTTGGAAATATTGTTGAAATTTGTTAGGTACTTTGTTGTAATAGAGTTAACAACAAAAAAAGATTGATACTTAAAGAGTTAATATATTCTGATATTTTGAATTGTTCTTAATACAATTTTTTAGTAAGTATTCAATTAATAACTAAATTCCTGCAAAAATATGTTGAATTTTTATATAATTGTAACGCTATGTGACTTAAAATGTAGTTTGTTTATGTTTACATGTTAATATATCAAAATTTCTTGTAGAAAAATTTTTTTTTTTATTGCACCTAAAAAAACGGTTAAGAGGATCATTTTCATTAGACTTCTTTGGTTATTTTGAATTCTTAAAGGACCAATTAGTGTTCCCAGTTTCCGGGTATTCCTATTTTCTTTCTTAGCATCGTTTAACATCAACTGTGGGCCTCGATGATATTTTCAAAATTTTCTTGAAAAATCTTTCTCTTTCGGCCATTTATTACATTCACAAATTTTTAACGTCATCTGGCAACTCAACGTATTCGCCAACCAGTGGAAACTCGCTACTATTATTCCGATAAACAAACCAGGAAAAGATTCTTCATCTCCTGAAAACTGCAGATCAATCTCTCTGACGAGTAACATCTGTAAGTCGATGGAAAAAATATTGAATAAAAGATTTAAAATGTTTCTTGAATCGAAAAACAATTTCTTTCAGTAACAAAGTGATTTCAGACAAAACAAATCCACTAATGATTACCTTATTTTGTTGAAATCTGAAATTCGCAATGCGTTTAGAAAAAACCTCCATCTGGTAGCAGTGGCGTTAGATATGGAGAAAGCCTATGAAACTATCTGGAAATACAGAATGATTCATTTACTCAAGAGACAAATAAGTGGTCCAATACCTAAATTCATAGAGAACTTTCTAAAAGATTGACGTATCAAAGTAAAAGTTGATAACGTACTATCTGGTAGAATCCTTCAAGAAAATGGCGTGTCACAATAATCAGTCCTTAGTGTCACCTTTTTTCTAATAGCAATCAATGAACTAGCTACTTGCATAGAATTACTAGTTCGATTCTGTCTGTTTGCCAACGATAAGACCGTCTACGCCACAGGGAATGACTCCCTAATTACTGAAAAAATTCTACAAAATTCAATCAACAAAATCTTCACCTGGTCCACAAACACAGGATTTAAATTTTCTCCAACAAAAACTAACTACATTATTTTTTCACCGAAATAAGAATATTTTGAAATATCTTGACCTAAACAACTGTGAAATTCAAAAAATCGAAGAAATCAAAATATTAATCCAGATTTTCGATAAGATACTTACTTGGAAAAATAACATTAAAAAATTAAAACACGAAGCCCATAACAGATTAAAATTAATAAAAACTTTAGCAACTAAAGCCTGGGGAGTAGACAAAACTATATTAATCAATACATATAAAGCCACAGTTTTAACGAAAATCGACTACGGTAGTATAATTAACGGTTTTTCCGAAGACTTATACTCTTTGGACCCAATCCACAATAAAGGCATAAAAATCTCTTTTGGTGCTTTCCATACTAGTCCTACAAACAGTATATTGGCAGAAAGCAACATGACTCCTCTAAACCTTAGAAGAATAAAATTAATGATTAACTACGCCTGTAAAATAGCTGTTATATCAGGAAACCTAACATATTCTATCATATTTGAAAATGAGAATGTAATCTTTCGAAGTTTTTCAAACGGTTCTATTCCATTCACTAACAGACTGCATAATTTTTCACTAGATATCAACGTGACCATACCAGAAATTATCACTCATACTTCAAGCCCACACCCAATAGACATTATTCAAATCAAAATACTAAATATAAATCAAGAAAACAATACAGTGGAAATAGAATCCCATCTCATACATACTTGTTGTCTCAGTTTAAATAATAAAATTGGTATAGTCATTATATCTCGCAATAAAAATATTTAACCATCTATTCCTAGATTACACTCCACCAAATACGCTAATTACTGGTCAATACTTAAGGCGACTACGGAAGTTCGGTTTGATTTCATTTTGTAGTTTACAAATTACTCTTTCAGTTTCTAAAATTTTTAAAATTTTACATATTGAAAGAGTAATTTGTAAACTCAAAAATAAAACCTAACCTAAAATCCGAAGTCGCCTTAAAGCCATGGAAATAATCGGAAGTTCAAATAATTACAACTGGAAAATATACACCGATTTAGTCTGCACCATTAAAAATTTCAACAAGCTATACTCTACGAACACTTTGGATAACCTAATTCAGAACAAGATAATCAACCTAAAAAATAAACACATAGAATTTATAAGTATTCCAATAAACCATAACGGATTTCTCTCTCAACAAGTCAACTTAATAACTACAGAAGTTTCTCTATTTAACATATAGCTCACAAATGTTCTTCTACCATCAGCTATAGCAGCCAGTTTTATCCATAAATCCATCCTAGATGTATGGAATAAGATCTAGATATCTAGCAAACAGATATACTTTCACACTATCAGAGACAACATCTCAACAGAAACAAACAAACCATAGTCACAAGGACCCGCATAAGTCAAAAAAATGTTAAATCGAAATTTTTGAGAAATTTTTCAAACGACTCTAAAATTATGACTGCACTAAGAAAACCAATTTGCTATAGGTTCCACACCAGTTAAACAAAAAAATAAATTGTAAAATTAAATCAATTTTTAAAAGTTAATTTTATTTTGACAATCCAAAATAATATCCATGCAAATTTTAAGCAAATTCATCGGATAGTTTATGTAAAATACCAAAAAATGAAAAATTGAAATTTCTTTTTTTTAAAGGACTAAAATTAAAATTGCGCTAAAAAACCAATTCTTAATAGCTTTCCCTCAAGCTAGAAAAAAAAATTAAATTATATGCAAAATTTGAAGCAAATCCATCGAGTAGATTTCGAGATACGATTGGGTAACTGAACACACACACACGCACACACGCACGCACGCACGCACACACACACACACACACACACACACACACACACACACACACACACACACACACACACACACACACACACACACACACACACACACACACACACACACACACACACACACACACACACACACACACACACACACGCGCGCGCACGCACGCACGCACGCACACACACACACACACGCACGCACGCACGCACCCACATTCTCTAGAAACCACTTTTTCGACTCTCTGAGTCCTAATATGAACAAATTAGTAAAAAATAGGAAAATAATTTTTCTATCAATGCAATGTTTTTGCTGAAAGTAATAAGAGTGCAAAAGTACAAAGAAAGCGCGCCATTTCCCACACTTTTTTATTTTTTAGCGTCTTTCTCTCCTCAGGCTAAGTAGACAATTTTGCATGCTTGACGGGGGTCTAAAAGATTAAGCTGTTCATTGTACACAGTTCTCGCGCTTTTCCACGCCCTTTTTGTTTTACGGTATCTCACTACTTTTAGGCTAATCGGACAAACTCCCTTGCCTGTGTCGGGTATGAGAGACAAACTTATTTACACTTATTTACGTAAATGGTACACTATAAAGGCTAAGCTTTCTTACAAGTGGTGAGACTTCATTTTTTTACAAGTTAGATTGTTATAGAATGCACACAGATGTAAAGATAATTCTTTTCCATAAACAGTTGTTCCTATTCTACTAAACTTAAGAATTTAAAAAAATTATTCAACTTTGTCTTTTTCATAATAAGTCAAAAATAGAATTTGATAAAATGTATATTTAGTGAAGCTGAATCAATTTAGAATAACCAAAAATTAGAAAATTCTAAGTTTTAGAAGCATTTTTTTCTACTAAAGACTTGAAAATTTTCAATGATCGTCTGAATTTGTTTTTGCCACTAAATTTAAAAAATTAAAGTTGCCAAGTTATTAATTTTTGAGAAATTAGAAGTCCATATTTGAAAAGTAAACTCGAAAACCTACAATTGGCTTGCTTTCATTTATCGTAGTGAGACTATTTTCTTCAAAATGACTCTGTTGAAAATCATCTGAAAAATTAAATTTTTTCTATATCCTTTCATTCATATGACTACACAGTAAGGTTAGGGGGAAAGTATTCATATATACGAAAAGTAAATACGGAAAGGGTAGTATTCCATAATTTTTATAATAACGACATTTCCCTATACCCTCTCATCTGCACTTACTGATTTCGTATGAATACTTTGTGAACTTTTCTCGTAACCTTACCCTCGTCGAATCCTTATATTTTATATATTTTATGTGTATCATATTATTTATCAACATCATAAATTTGCTTTATTATTATTTTTTTTTTCATTATTTTATCATAAATATTTTTATACGTGCTTATATAATAAATTATTGAAAAATGTGATATTATAAAATAGAGTTTTCCCTTAATACCTCACACATTGTACTATTTTTCAAAAATGAAATCTTAATATTCAATGATTTTATTAATACTATGTGCATTGTCTTTTATAAAAAACAGAGAAGATATATAAAGTTGAAAAACGGCTTTTCACACCACCTTAAATTTTAAAGCTTTATGAATTATTTGTATTTATAATAAATTGCATTTATTTCTTAAATTTAATTTTACAAATTTAATAAATTTTTAAATATACTTAAGGCGACTACGGAAGTTCGGTTCGATTTCATTTTGTAGTTTACAAATTACTCTTTCAGTTTCTAAAATTTGTGAATTTTTTAATTTTCCACCATTTATTATAATCCGTAGAATGGTAGAAAATTAAAACATCTGAAAAATTTGACATATTGAAAGAGTAATTTGTAAACTCAAAAATAAAACCTAACCTAAAATCCGAAGTTGCCTTAATAAAAATATTTTTGATATAATGAAATCGTCATTTCTACTCATTTGATCTTTATTTAATTATTACAAATAAATATTTGAATTTTTTAAATTTTAATCGGCTTAATTTTATTAATATAACTATATAATAAGAGCAGATGTACGTATATGTGTCAATCCACGTCAAACGGATAATGGCTCTGTCCAAAATTGTAGATCACCAAAAAATCGTGAATGGGCTCAAAATTTTCATCTTACGCTCTACTTTCTTTTGCAATGTGGCGATTTTAAAAATCCAAAATGGTGGCTTCAATATGATGGCTCAAACCTAGAGATTTCATAAAAAATTTTCGAAAATTGATTTTAATTCATTCAAATGTGATTATACGTATTTTTTTATATCAGAAATCAATTTAGCGTTCAATTTTACATAGAAATATAGTATTGCTCTCAAGGCAAAAAAATTTACAATGTCATCGGAAGGTCATATCGGGAAATAATGGTTATTTTTCGAATTATTCATTGATCAATGTTGATTAGTGAGGAAATGAAGATACTGATAGGTAACTCGAGTCACTGAATCTAAATCTGATATCTGCTCAACCCTACCAGTCTCCATCAAGGATTAAGTTTTATGTGATGCTGGATCCGAATTCCAGGCCCGTTGGAGTGTCAAACAGCGTAATTACAGAAAAATTCGTTTCAAACTGTGGTTTCTTGAAGAACAAAATTTTCTGTTATTCAGTATTAATTAATTTTTACGTAATTACGTCGTTTGACACTCCAACAGACCCCAGATTCGGATTCAGCGACACGTAAAACTTGAAGGTGTCCTAATCTTATCAAATAATAAAAGGTATTCGCGATTTGACCTTCAAATGACCTTGATTGATTGATCAATGAGTGATTCGAGAAATAACTATTATTTCTCGATATGACCTTTCGATGACATTGTAAATTTTTTTTACCTCGAGTGCAATACTATATTCCTATGTGAAATTGAATGCTGAATTGATTTCTGATATAAAAAATACGTATAATCACATTTGAATGAATTAAAATCAATTTTCGAAAATTTTTTATGAAATCTCTAGGTTTGAGCCACCATATTGGAGCCGCCATCTTGAATTTTCAAAATCGCCACATCGCAAAAGAAAGTAGAGTGCAAGACGAAAATTTTGAGCCCATACACGATTTTTTTGGTGACCTACAATTTTGGACAGAGCCATTATCCGGTTGACGTGGATTGATATATAACATATATAACTAATTCCGCGAAACCTTTAATATTTAATTTATAAAGAAATTAATTTTTTTTTCATAGCACCCCGTTCTTAAGTTTTTTTCACACTTTTAAATAGTTTGAAAAGCAATAATTATATAGTTTCCCTCAATTTTCAAAGAACGCTTTTTTCATATTAGAAATATTTAGAATTTCCAATGTTAAAATAATCATGCTATTTTTCGAAATAAAACTTAATTTTTTTGTTTTGTTTAATCATTTCTGAAGACCTATACTAAAATAGCAGCTTGTGGATAGCATCATAAATTCAAAAATATAACAAACAAAAAAGAACAATAGGTTTTTTAGAATTTTAAACTGTATTTATTGTGTGCCAGCAAAAAATTGCCAAAAATAAGAATAATTAATACGAGGGGCGCACACAGTAATGTATTTCAAAAACTTCACTACTTTTTTTCATCAAATCGCACGCTGATGTAATAGCTCTAGTTTGATTCGTTTTAAGAAATAGAAAATATTCTCGCTTTCTTATTTTTTAAAAATCAAAACGCATTTTTTTTAAACGTTGGAATGTAAAAATAAATCCATTTTTCATGAAAACGTGGTTCCTATTTTTTTAAAAGTTATATATCGAAAAATAATAAGAAAAAGTTTTTGCGAGCCTTACTCAAAACGCTCTTTTTTTAATCATGTAAAGGAAAAAAATAGGGACCAGTTATCTTTGCGAAACTTGAAAAATGACGTATTTTATATTTTTTTATGCGAAAACAATTACGTTACATCAACTATAACTATCTTAAAATACTTTTTTATATTTATTTCATATAAATAAAATTTTTTTTACCCATAAATTACATTAAACTTGTAGCTTTTATGTACAGTTCCCTAAATATTAAAAGTTTTACGGAATCATTCATATATATATATATATATATGTGAAGGGGTACTTTTAAAGATTGCGATGTTGCCTGAAGAAATATCTTTATGTTCCTTTTCTACTACTTTAAGAGCAGGCCGGATTCGCTGTCTTTGTCTAATTGAGATTTTCGTTATTTACTCAAGTATTAATCGGTGTATCTGCAAATTGAAGGTTGAGCGCAGTAGATATAATTATTACAAATATGTATCCACAAAAAAACAAAAATCTACCGATTTGTTTTTGAGAAAAGTAAGGAACGCGAAAATATTATAAACATAAACTTTCACCTCGGCGTTCCTTACTTTTCTCAAAAACAAATCGGTAGAATTTTTTTTTCTTGTGCATGGATGTTCATTATAGTAATATCTATTGCGCTCAACCTTTAATTCGAAGATACACCGTTTAATACTTGAGTAAATAACAAAAAACTCAATTTTTACTCGGTCAGTATCAAATTCTACTCCGGCCTGCTCTTAAGAAGAGAATAACGTTAAGTTTGAGAAATCTTATCACTTCAAAGTGACTACGCTTTCGATGACCTTTTAAAGAGATTTTCGTACACATTGTATTTTATATACATGACAACACTGTTGTCTCTTTAAAAATACCAATTTACATAAATATTTGTTTATTTTATTATTCATAATGAATAAAATTTATTAATAAATAAAATAAATTAACTCATTATAGAAAATACACCATCGGATACAAGCGATGTTTGGTTACCCTCACTTGCTCGTGAATCCGAAAATTCCAATTCTCATTCTAGTCAGAAGGCTTCAATTATTAATTGGTCTAAGGAACATGTAAGATGTACATTTCTTTACTTTTATTGTCGAATCAAAATAATCTATGCAGATCATTTTATTGGATATCTATGTAAATAATCATTTCTAGTGTATGCTTATAATCATCACATGGATGGCTTCCTCAGCTTTAGACATTAATTATAAAAATTATACGCATAAAACTTATGTAGTTAGATATTTATACATAAACATTTTTAGATATTCATATAGATAATCTTCAAAGATTTTTTTACCTGAACCTGTCAATATGTTGTGATTATGATAATATACTATTATATTTTTCTGTGTTTATAAATTCTTAATTAATATTTATTATTAGGTGCACCAGTGGTTAATAGGTATTGGATTAAAAGACTATGCAATCCGATTTCTGGATGCTAATATTAATGGTAGCAATCTTTTAAGTCTTGAATCTCGTGATTTAAAAATATTTGGCTTATTTGGTAACGAAAAAGCACACTTCAAACGAAAATTAAAGGAGATACGAATTCAATCAGATCGTGAACGGAAGGAACAAAAGGAAATGGAAAGAATTCGCCGAAAATTCGAAAAAGCAGCGAAAAAAAAAATTTGATAAATAAAATATAATTTTAATTTTTTAATAAATAGCAGTATAGAGATTAATTTATTTGGTTTCACATTATAAATAGAAAATTAAAAATATGATTAACGATGAAGTAAGCGAGTATTATTCAGAATATGTTTTTATACTCAAGGTGGCTCAAGCGATTTATTCTAAAATGATTTCAACTCCCAAAATTTTCATAAAAATATTCTTTAAACTCTAATCTTTCGATCTAAATTTTGAAAAATATGGGTTGACGAACTATTTTTTGAGAAAAAGTTATTATGAAAATGATAATAAATGTACGTTCTCTTATGGGACTGAATCGTAAATCTGATTTTACTCTATTATAAAAACATGCAATGTAAAAAAAAAATTATATACCTACAGTTCATTTCACGGAGATGACATTTGTAAAAGAAAACCAGAACTTGACGAAGAAATACAAGAGAAAATAAATCTAAAAGAATGCAAAATAGAATTTGCTACACATAATGGCAGCTTCTGCGCATGCGCGTCAGATACAGACGCCATACGTAAGGCTAACGTGGGTTCAGAGTGCTCGTAACCAACAAAACAGCAGAGACGTACCAAAGTAAAACTTGTAATGAGAAACAAAACAAAATTTTTTTTTTTCTTTTTTATTACTTTTGATTACTTTTTTATTAATTTTGATATTTAATATTGTTTTCTTATTATAAGAAATAATCAATAATACTATTTAATTAGTTATAATAGCTCTATCAATAAAAACATTTTGATGTCGCAGACAGAGCCCCGCTGGATACGGCACCAAGCGCTTGAGCCACTTTAATTCCATTACAGTCTCATAATCATTTTAACCTTTGAATTACTGGCTTGGCTCATAAACCTCTCTGATCTTTAATACTCATCTGGACTTATCTGATGTTCATATATATAAATTACACCTTAAATAATATCGATTTTAAATGTAAAAATTTTTGCAGCTTAAAAGTGAAAATTCATGTTGATTTGTATTAAATAATAGATAAGATGTCTTATGTATATCCTTTCGTATGGGTGCATAGATATACGCGTTTGAGCGCGAATATACATATATATCTTTATATGTGTATCACTTGCTTATATCTATGCATGCATGTGCATGTATCTATTGATCAGTACACATCAATATATATATATTTAATTGCACGTATGCATAGATTATCAAAATTAAATAAATATTACTAAAGTTTTTAGTATTATATGAAACTCTGTAAATATATTTATTGTAACAAAAATCTTAAACCACACAAATTATTCAAATTGTCTTCGTACTCTTCTGCTTTCGATCACTAAAAATAATTTGTATCTAAATTGAATGTATCCATATCATAACGATGAACTTGGTAATCAGCTTATACAATTTAATAAATGTCTTTTGCATGATCTAATTTCTGAAATCTATAATTTTAAATATAAATCTATTTAGAGATGGAACATTTTGAAAACCATCACTTATTTTAAAAGTTTCATAAAATTGGAATTATTTAGCATTTAATCCCGGAAGTTAATTAAAATCATAATAAAAATACAAAATAAAAAGTAAGTTTAAGATATTAAATGTTTAATTAAATTATAAATTATTTCTCATTACGTCTAATAATCTTTTATTAAAATTAAAATATATAAACATGGAGAATATGATCCTAATGTATTTCCAATATTCTTCACGCTTTTATTTCAAATTTAATTTTATTATTAATGAGTATAATGTAGAATAGTACATTATGTACCAAGGGCACGAGATCGGGAATTCAGGCCCAAGTGTCAATTTGTCGCCCGAGCAAAGCTAGGGTGCCAAATTTACATAAAGGACATAAATTTCCGTTGCACCCGTAATCCATATACTATTTTTTAAGCCGACGGAAGCAAAGAAACTCTTTTCTGCCCGCTTAAAAGCAGATTGAGTATATCTGTCCTTATCTAATCGAAGAATTGATTATTAGTTTTTGAGAGTCGCGGTGGCTCAGGGGCTAGAGCATCCAACTCTCACGCAGAGGGCCGGGGTTCAAATCCCGGTGAGGTCGGGATTTTTTCTCCAGTTTTTAATTTAAATATTGAAAGTGAAGGATATCCCGAACTCACTGACACCGCGGTGGACCACCCCCGCGAGACTTTTTTCGGTTTTCACTCAAGGGCCGGTAAGGCAGAACGCGACTGTTCCACTATTATACTTGAGCCGGACCGTTCTGCCGGGTAGGTGTTGAGCTCCCGATGCGCTAAAAAGGATGGGTTGAGCGATGCTCCCCGCCTAAGTAGGCCTGCACGATTAAGCACCACCTACCGAAGTTAGGGAAAATTGAGGTATGGTTTCGGACGCGAAAACACCAGAACACAAAGGTGGTCGAGGTGTCACTTACAAGGCCAAATAGGCTGTAGGTGGTTAAACCCCAAAGATAGATAGATTATTAGTTTTTGCAAAAAATTAATTCTTTGATTAGAAAAGGACAAAGATACGTGACCTCCTCTTGAGCAAGCAGGCGGAATCATATAACGATTGTGTAATAATACAACTGATTGATGAAATATCATTATATAGTCCAGGTGGGATCTGTTTTGGTCTGGATGTTAAGTATATACTCGCTAATTTTTGCTTGAATGTCTTCTAAATTATGTAAGATATGATTATTTCGATATGCGCCAGACAGTGTACGATTTTACCATGCTGGTGGTCAAAATCGTATAACTCGCGATAGGAATAAGATAGAGACATAGAACATAATGGAATTCAAAGGTAATAAGGATACCAATAGGGGAAAAATAGTCCTATTGGATAATAATCACAAGGATGTACAATTTAGGTGAGAATCACTCATATATTATTTATATAAGAACCAGTGAGTGAATGCGACTCTAACATGAGCGATAGATGAAAATCTTTGTATACACTAAATTATTATAATAATTTTAATTATAAGTATACGCGAAATTATTGAAATAATTTCAAATAAAGTAACACACGAACTTCAAATAGAAAAATAGAAGTGAAAAAAAGTGTTAATCCTTTTTCTAACGACGGATTTAGATTCTGCGGTTGAAAATGTATAAAAAATGTCTATAAAAAGTAGAAAAAAAATTTTTTTTCTGGGGTAGCCAGCAATTAAAGAATTTCTTTCACCAAAAATTCATGTTTAAACCACGTTCTCCGGGGGGAGAATGTGAAATATTATCCAATGAAACTATTTTTCCCTTATTGGCATCCTCATTACCTTTAAATTCCACTATGTTTTATGTCTCTATCTTATTCCTATCGCGAGTTCTACTATTTTGACCACCAGCATGGTAAAATCATACACTGTGTGGCGTATATCGAAAAAGTTGTGCTCAATTCGCTATTACAAATTGATAAATATTTAAGTAAACGAACTGAACTGAAACGACGACAAAACGCGACTTGACTTTTTTCAACTGTCTATTACAAAATCTCAATAGGTGGCGACACCTAGTATGAGTGTGTATATTTCTAACACTCCCTCCCGCACTCATACATATTTCAATTAAAAGTGTTGTAGCATCTCTCTCGTTCTTGTTTCTGATCGTTCATTTAGTTCCTGTAATATAGAGAAAAAGTTTGTTAATAACTTAACTAAAATACATATCAGAAATATAATCAGTCAATATTATCAGTCATTAAATATTTGTTTGGTCAGTCGTTCATGTAATTCAAATGACAAAGGTTTTGTGAATACATCAGCTATCTGATTTTTAGAAGAAATCCAACTGACATTTATTAAACCTCTAGTTACACATTCCTTTACATAATGTTCTTTTATTTTGGTCATATGTCTTAATTTGTTTTCGCCTCCAGTCTTAAGAGCAGGCCGGATTCGCTGTCCTTGTCTAATTGAGATTTTTGTTATTTACTCAAGTATCAATTGGTGTATCTGATATTTGAAGGTTAAGCGCAATAGATATTATTATTACAAATATGTATGCACAAGAAAAAAAAAATCTACTGATTTGTTTTTGAGAAAAGTAAGGAACGCGAAAATATTATAAACATAAACTTTTACTTTGGCGTTCCTTACTTTTCTGAAAAACAAAGCAATAGAATTTTTTTTTCTTGTGCATAGATGTTCATGATAATAATATCTATTGCGCTCAACCTCTAATTTGAAGATACACCGATTAATACTTGAGTAAATAACAAAAAACTCAATTTTTACTCAGTCGGTATCAGATTCTACTCCGGCCTGCTGTTAACACTTGCTTCTGCTGCCTTATTATCACACCGTAATGACATAGGTGCTAATTCTCTTTGTAACAGCTCTTTTGATATTAGATACAATGAAACTAATTCCTGAGCACACTCGCTCATTGCAATATACTCCGCTTGACATGTTGATAATGCTACATATCTTTGTCGGTGAGTTTTCCAGGCTACAGTGTTTCCAAACAATTGAATTGCATAGTTACTAGTTGTTAATAAACCCTTGCAGTCTCCAAAACTTGCATCTGAAAAACCTTGAAAATCTTCAGCCTGTCCTATGTATTTTAATTCAAGATTTTTAGTACCTTTCAAATACTTAAAAACTCGTTCTACCATTTTCCAATTTTTCTCAGTAGGATTGTTTTAATGTCTACTAAGTACGTTCACTGCATAGGTGATGTCTGATCTACTTGCATTTGAAAGATACATTAAAGTGCCCACTACTTCTCGATAGGGTATATTGTTTGCATTTTCTGTCATTAAATTTTCTTCAGTCTTTTCTGTTTCTTCTCGTTGTCTTCTTTCTCGATTTGCCATTTGGTTAGTTGTCATTGGAGTTCGTTGTGGATATGATTCATGAAATCCAAATTTTTCCAGCATTCTATTTATATATTTTTCTTGTTTTATACTTAGAATTTCTTTCTGTCGATTTCTTTTGATTTCTAAGCCTAAAAAGTTTTTAGGCTCTCCGATTTCTGTCATTTCAAACTCACTTTTTAAGTTTGATTTCATCCTTTCTAGCATTTACATACCATTACATATTAACAAGATATCATCTACATATAAAATCAAAAACAAAAACTGCCCTTTTCTCGTTTAGTAAATAAACATAGTTCATTGTTAAATGGTTTTAATCCATATTTTTCAACTGTCTCTTTGAATCTTTCATTCCAATATTTTGGACTAACCTTTAGACCATATAATGCCTTTTCCAATTTGCAGATTTTATTTCTTTTAATTTCTTCTGTAACTTTCATTCCTTCTGGTATTTCCATGTATACTTCACTGTTTAAGTATCCATTTAAAAATGCTGTCTTTACATCCATTTGACATATTTCTAAATCCAATTTATTAGCAATATCTAGTATTGATCTGATTAAAGGTAAACGAGAAACTGGTGCGTATGTCTCTTGTAAATCATAAATGTTTCTGTCTTAAAATCCACGTATTACTAATCTTGCTTTATATTTTTCTTTGCCATTCGATTCTGTATTTCGTTTGAATACCCATTTAGAATCAATAATGTTTGGCTTTCTGTCGTTATTCAATACAGTAGATTTGTCTACTTGTTTCCATACATTATTCTTGTACATAAAATGTAATTCTTCGTTAATAGCTTCTGTCCATTTCTGTCGTTTTTTTGATTTCATTGCTTCAGCATAAGAACTTGGATCTCCGTTTATTTCAGCCAGTCTCATAGTTTTCTTTAAATTTTTTTATTAGTGAAATCATATTATTAGTTGCATGAGGTGTCCTATTGTATACATATACAGCTGCACTCAATGCTAAATCCCACATATTTTCTGGCAAACCAGAATCATACATGAGTGCCCTGACTTTCTTCTGTATCGTTTGGTTAAACCTCTCTGCAACTCCATTAGGATGAGGCGTATCTGGGCAAGCTATTTCATTTTCTGCTCCCAGTTTTTCCAATACTTCTTTTGTATATCCACCGGTGTATTCAGTCCCTTGATCTGTTCTTAAATAACACACCTTAGCATCTTTGCCCAACAAATTTCTGGCGCTTTTTACAAATGACTCTAGACATTTTCCTGTCTCATCTTTCGTTTTCATGGGATAAGCCATGGCCAGTCTGAAATAGTCGTCAATAAATACAGAAATATATCTGTATCTTTTTGGATACGATTTCGGACTAATAATACCCATGGTCTCTGAATGTATTATTTGTAAGGGTTCAGTTGCTTTCTGTCTAACTGTCTTAAATGGCAATTTATTGAATTTTGCGATCATGCAAACTTTACAGTTTGTAACTGCATTATCAAATACAGCAGTTTGTAAAGTCTTGATTTCTGAAAATTTTTTCTGTAATATCTTAAGATATTCAACTGATGCATGACCCATTCTGACATGCCATAACATTGCGTAAACATTTAAGTTTTTATCATTTAACTATTCTGTTTCTTCAATTTTACATCCAGGTTCTTCATTTACTTCAATATCATTTGGTTTATGTATTAATCTGTCTGAAATTGTATTTTGGAAATCTAAGTATTTTTCAGTATTTATAACTGTTTGACTTTCTTGACTTTCTTCAAATTTACTAACTTGATCATCTTCCTTTTTTAACTTCCTTTTTGTCATTCCTCTAGTCATCAAGTAAGCTATTGTCTGTCTTTGTTTTATGTTTTTATTTTCTTGCTTATTATAATCTGTTTCGAATTCGATTAGCCAATATGGTTTTTCATAAATTCCTGTTAAGAAAGACTCATTGGAAACTGGATCATATATCTATAATTTTGTTGTCCAAATCAATACTTAATCCTTCATCTGCAAATTTACGCAATGACAACAAATTTTCATTCGAATTTTCTGCAAAAATTACTCCGTCTAAAATTATATGCTTATTGTCTGTCATGTTGAATTGAACACTTCCCTCTCCCTCCGATTTAAGAATTGCTTTTCTGTCTTTGTTTGCGCATTGGATTTCGTCTGGTTGTTTCGTAAAAGTCTTGAAAATCAAAATCGAGTTTGTTAAATGTTCTGTCGTGTCACTGTCAGCTATGAATTTAGCCAGTATTGATTTGTCCAATGTTTCATTGTTTATATTCGTTATGATAAACGAAGTCATTTGCTTACTGTCCTTTTCAATTGCTTGATACTCACCACTCTGTACATTAGTCTTCTCATTTTCAGGTTTTATTTGATTCAGACTGTCTTTCTTTTGATACTTTCCTCTGTTGTATTTTATATGATTTTCTTGTCTTCTTTTACTGTCAAATTTCTCTCGTTTTTGATTGTCATGGCTACTTGAGTTAGTTATTTTACGTTTGACTGCTGTCTGACCTGTACTTTCTTTAAATTTATTAATATAATGTTTTGTTTCATACCTTTTACTGTCGTTCTGTCTCCAATATCCCCGACGTTTTGGACATGTTGCGGCCACATGATCACGTGTGAAATCCTGGCAATATAAGCATTTTTTCATGCCGGATCCTTGACGTGAGCAGTCGTTAGCATAATATCCATAGCCATCACACTCGTAACATCGTACCTTTTGTATGGCACCTGTGTTAGCTGTCGTAGCTGTCGTTGGAGGCTTATCTGTCGTCTGACGGCTTTCGATCTGCATAATAAGTAATTTTAATTTATCATAAGATAAACCTTTTCCTGTTACACTTTCTGTCATAAAATCCATTTCTTCTACTTGATTTACTTTACTCATTATAGCATTATAGAAAGCGTCTCTTTTGTCTTCTTCAGACAATATTTTAACTTTTGGCATGTTATTATAATTTCTTACTATTTTTTCAAATCTATCAATAAAATTTACTGCCTTTTCTTTCACTGGATTATATTGTATGCTGTATAGTTTTTTCTTTATACTAGATGGAGTCACCACAGTTCACCTGAAGGAAGTTTAAATAAAAATGTGTTGTTGCCTCAAAATTCATTTTGATTATGATCTTTATACATCTTAAACATATTTTAACATACTTTTTAAAATTACTTTACGTGGCAGATTTATAAAAACTTGGGTTTAAATGAAAATATATCATTTTATTGGATACCAACATTTAATATTTAAATATAATAGCAAATGAAAAAATACCGATCGCGTACATAAATAAGAGTTTAATGAACAATAACACGTTAACAGTAAACAAAAAAACATAAAAATGTTCAATTTCATTTTCATGTACATTAATTATTAAACTTTAAATAAGTTTATACAAATCTATATATGTGCACTATTGTAGCTACGTACAGCTCGAAGTAATTTTGTAATATAATTTTCATTCTGTTTTGATACTTTATAATTCATCCACTTTTTATTAAAATCATAATGCACTGATTCTGTAGCTTGCTCTCCGAAAAATTCTAAGCCCATCTGGTGTTTTGAACAAAATTGTGCTACGCGATTAAAAATTGTATGCACTTTTGGTGTTATTGAGATTCCTAAGACTTCGTAACTTTTTTTGAATTCTTTAATATTTTGTTCAAAATCTAGCTTCAAATTTAGAGAAAAGCAGTCGTCAACAACTATTTTAAATTTTCTAAAAGTATCTGCATATGCCATGAAACCTGCTAGACCTCCAATGTTAACTTCACATATCTGTTGAAGTTTATCAACATTATTCAGTAATACGTTACATGCATTTCCTGCAAACGAAAAGTTATCACCATTACTGTAACTTCTTTCTACGTTACTTTGATGCGCCCATTTTGTAGCAATATCGGGATATAACTTAAACATATTACTATAAAGTGTGTTAACACAGCCTAATAGAAGATGTAATTCTGGAGGAGGAATTACATCTAAAATTAGTTTATCATCATCTGAATAAAACAAAGGTGGATTGGTACAATTTTTGAAATCCTTAACTTTTTTTTTACCTTTCCATGATCACACCAGTTATTATAATTAGACATTCAGCTAGTTGTTGTCCTCAAAGTACGACACAAACCTAAATTAGTTTTCGTGACATCACACCAAATACATGGACGATAACTTGCGCTATTTGTTAAACCTGTAATTATGTTTGAAAGTTTCAAGTCAGTTGTTATTGTTCCTGGATATTCAATCAAACAATCATTAATTTTTAGTTTTGACCACAAAAGTTTTACATTGTTATAATTTTCTTGTGTATCTGGAGCAAGAGCAATAATAAATATCTTCTTTACTCCAGTGTCCTTCCATTTTTTAGAATTCTTTGAAGTATTTTTTTCAATGTTATTATCTTCATTTTTAGATTCAATAGATAAGGTGAATTTTAAAGAACCTCCGCCACCATCAATACCACAATTCAAGTGAAAATAAAAAATATTTCTATTATGAATAGTATGTTGTATAAACAAAATCAAATCGGTGCAAATAACAGCAGAGCTTGGAATTTTTGTAACAACCTCATTTTTTACAATTTTGAAATCCAATGAATGCACTTCAAAAGATTCATCCAAACTATGAGACTTTTGAAAATTTTTTTCTAAGGTATAAGGCTCAATAATATTTCGTGAACATGTTTTTTTCTTATAAATTTAGAAAAATCACGTTTCTGACGATCAGATAAATTTGAATTATTCTGCAAATTACATAAATCATTAGACGATATTTGGTGTATTTGTTTTTTTCTTTTGCATTTACGATAATATTTAATGGTTTACCACGCTGTTGCGATAGAGATAGTGCAACATTCGTCCTTTCTGCTTTGTCATTTAATTTATTTTCAACTTTCCTTTTGACTAATAATTTAGAAATCAAATGTTCACTTTGCTTTGGAGTTTTGATGCCTTCTTTAACATTTTTAGGAATGTTGTTGAAGTGCATTTATGACTTATACCTTTAGCTATTAAAGTTAAACAATTCGAACATCGTCTACTAGTCTTCTTCAGTGGTTTGCGAGATTTCTTTTTTTTAGTATTAACAATTTCAAAACTTCTTTGTCTGAATCTAATTTCATTACATAAAGTACAGCCACACTCTTTTTCTGACTTTGATGTACTGCGCGTTTTCATTTTTAAATGATATTTTGAGTAGTCTGGCATCTGAAGTGAACTTTTTAAACTTGTATTCATATTAGCTCTTGTAATTTTAAGCCTACAAGCACCACAAACTACAGCAGGTAAACGCGAATCCATCTCATTAAAATCAGGAAATAATAATTTGATTTGAGTTCCTATTTTACCTGTAGTTTTATAATGCTTTTTTTCGGCTTCCTTTTACACATCAAACACATATTATGCCGATTTTGTTCGTGAGTTCTGGCCGAATTACTTTGCAAGTTCATAATTGACAATCACTATTTTTAAATTGAATGAAATTAAATAAATTGAACGAACGTTGCTGCGCGAAGTCAAATGCTATACTAAATTTTCTTTAAGATTATATATCTCTTTAAATTCCACAAATTGTATTTACATATGATCTTTATATTATAAATAATAAATAGTATCGAGTTATCTGTAAGGTTTTCAATGTTTATTTTATTTGTATACAATGAATTAGGTGAGAATATAACGAACTTTAAGATTGTAGTTATGGAAAAAATTTTCTAGCTTTGTATATATTATTTCTCATTTCTTAAGTAATTATATATATATCAGTCGTTTTATAATTATAGATTTAATGCATATTAATACCGTAAATAAATGTTTTTAACATACAGGTGATATAAAATAAATGGGGGATAGTTATTTACCTATTTGTTATTTCTATTTATATATTTATAATAATGTTGCCTAATAAAACAATATTTGTTCATTTAAACTTAACTTTTTATGAATCGGCTACGTAAATTGATTTAACGGGATGTCGTAGTTGTTGGAATCGAGTTTTGCTTTTTTTATCTTACTGATATCTTTTTAAATTCACTATTTGGACAAATATAATGACTTGTCCGCGCTAAAACTATATTAATACAATAATTTTTGTTAAATTAAAAATTCAATTTAGCTTCATATTTTTTCATGAACTTTGAATGAAAATTAGATATCAAGCTCGATGAACCTAACCTCAAAATAGTATATATCGAAAGTTTGTTTATAACTTTTTATGTATATTATTTTGATAAATTTCTTGACTTGTCCGCGCTAAGGATTGATCTTACGAATTTTCTTACTGAAGTGAAAGAATTTGATTTAACGCACTGTTTACTCATGAACTTTGAATAAAAATATTATTAGGAGGAGCAGAACTACGATATCCTCTTAAAAAAGTATGTCAAAATATGTTTAAGATATCTAAAAATCATAATCAAAATGAATTTTGAGGCAACAAAACATTTTCATTGAAACTTCCTTTAGGCGAACTGTGTCACATTTACTTTACTTACTTTAATTTCTTTAATTTTATTTAACAATTCAATTGGATCTTTCATTTCCATTACTCTAGCATGATAATCTTTTTCAATTCTATTAATTAAAATATCACGTACTCTATATTTGTGTTTTTCTTTTATACTTTCTGATAAATTTTTATTTACTACAGCTGTACTGTCTACAACATACAACAAATCCAATGATCTCAATTCAGACAGAAAATAGTCTAAAAAGTTTTCATATTTAATTTGAGTAGTTAGTTTATAGTCATGTTTTATTGATCCGTCTTTTCCAGTCACTCCTGTTTTAATAGTTTCTGTCAACTGTTTAGAAATATTCAAAATACTATTATTTTCTATATGTCTTTTATTAACCTCTGTCTGAATCAAGCATGATAGTTCCTGTTCATCTAAGACTGTCGAATTCCTGAAACCTTCATTATTAAATATATCATTATCAAATTCATTGTTTACTTTAACTGTCGTCTTGCTTTCTTTAATTTTATCCGTCGTTCCTGCCATATCATCTGTCGTCATTTTTCTTTTAAATTTTGCTCTCATTTTATCTAACGTTTCAGAATTGTAATTCTGCATTGCCTCCCTTTCTTTAATGATCAAAGCAACCAAATCATCTGTTCTTTACTCGTCTATTTTTCTTCTCTTCTCTTCACTTTTCTTTCTTCTTGCCATTTCTAGCTTTGAAGAAGCAATTTCAGCCTTTAGTTCTTCCACTTCTTTAGTTAAGCCTAAATCAGAATTTTCATTTTTAGAAATATATTTCTCATAAAATTTATTGTCACCCTTTTCAATTTGTTTCAATGATGAAACATTGAAATTTCTATTTATATATATTTTATTTGTTAATAGTTCATCAGATTTTACTACTATTTGTTTACCTGCCAATTTTGCTTCTGTCGTTCCACTCGCTCTATCTTCCGATTCCGTCTCTTTCTCTGACTTATCTGTCTTTCTGCTATGCCCATCAGTCTTTTCTCCGTCTTCAACTCAAGTGATGTCAATTATATTTTAATTAATTAATATTAATTATTATTTGAAATTATTTTTGAGGTTAAATTCAGGTACCATGCCGAACACAAGCCTTAACACCAGAATTTGTCTCAGTTTTGGTTCAATACATATGAATTTGCTCACTTGCTCTTTGTATATATGACATACTGAACACAAGTAGATCACACTTACAACGCAATTGTGAGAAATTAGCTATAGCTTTTTATTTAATTTATAAAATTTATTCAATTTTATATGTAATATACCGAACACAGATATTATAACATAATAGAGAATGTAAAATTAAATTATAAATTTAATCTTATTCAAGGTACCTAGTCCATATTTGACTTCTGACTCAGTGACGAATAGTATACTTTTTTCTGTACAAGTATTTTTTCATCGCGATGTTTCCATCTGAGATCGAGTATTGCCTCTTGCGTTTTAAGAAACAATAACAGGCTCGTTTCATCTGTTTACATAACACACTTTATTTATTATATTTTCCTTTTAATTAAAAACTAGATTTAATTTATTTAAATTTATAGGTTGAATTTTATTAATCTATGTATATTTGCAACCTTCTATTTAGTCTTGTGCTGCAGACACAAAACCAATATATATCTGCCTTAAACATGGATACGCGGCATACACAAATTCATATTTACACACACATACATGTCAGCCATTTTCATTTTGATAATTTTATTAACAGTCATTCATACACAATCACGATTGTAAAATAAAAAGAAAATTCAGACTCAAGTTTCTATCGGTTGCATACACTAGTCATATTATATATATATATATATATATATATATATATATATATATTTCAGTCTGTACTGTCATAAATTCATTCAGACTCTATGCGCGCATTTATATATATACATATATATTTTTTATACACATACATATGTTGAAATAATAAAAATTTTCTTTTACTCTATGCCGTCGTTCATCATTTTTTTTTTTTTTTTAATAATCATAATTATTTCGTATGTGCACGGTCCTCTTCCTTCCTTACATGTATATACATATATATATATACACATATACATATATATGCATGTATACAACATAAGAAGATCGTACAAGCACGCACGAACCTGTCACTTTACATCGCGTCATATCATCCAACATGGCGACTCGTTTTATTTCTCTCTCACTTTCTCTCTATAGACTAGCCCACGACGCTATCTATTCTATGTCTTTTTCTTTCTTTCTATAAGCGTGCATGCGACGCCATTACTGCCATATAGCATTAAGAGAGAATTAAAAAAAGAAACTCTTACCCGGAGTCAACTCCTTTCTTTCTCCCTGCTGTCTTTCATCCTATCTTTTTGCTCCTCCACTTGCCATCTCTGACGCTTCCACTAGGAGACAAAAAACAACAAAACAATTAACCAAACAGACCGACACACGCTCCAAATTACACAAACCCCTTTCTCAATTTTATTATACAAAACGCGCACTTAAAAGCACTCTGGGCTCATAACCTGATAAATATTTAAGTAAAGCAGAGCATAATTTTAAATTAAACAAAAAGTCTTTATTTTATATTATACAAGAATACTTCTAATTAATAGGATTTTTCTATAAGACACAAGTTCTTGCTTTTACAGACGGACTTGAACTGAACTGAAACGACGACGAGATGCGACTTGACTTTCTTCAACTGTCTATTACAAAATCTCAATAGGTGGCGAC
This sequence comes from Anastatus disparis, assembly GCA_017163975.1. Lineage (NCBI taxonomy): Eukaryota > Metazoa > Arthropoda > Insecta > Hymenoptera > Eupelmidae > Anastatus > Anastatus disparis. The sequence continues at coordinate 764,332 of JAFFSR010000233.1, forward strand.
ACCTAGTATGAGTGTGTATATTTCTAACACAAATAGTGAAAAGATTTTATAAAATACGATTTTTTTCATCCTTTTTTTATTTATAGCTCCTTAAATATACATTTGAGAGAAAAATGTAAGAGAAAAAAAAGTTAGGTGATACGATTTCACATAAAATAATGAACTTTTAAAATAAAAAATTTTATTTTTCATGTTGTAAAAACTACAAAAATTGAGAAAAAACTGCCCAGAAATTAATCTTTTGTTAAATGATTTTTCTAACTATTTAAATTTATCGTATCATCTTAATATCGAGCCAAGGAAAACTTTTTGATATAATAAAACAGTCCATCAAATTTTATTGAAATTCGGCCTGTTAGTTGCTTCACAATAATTTAACAATTAAGCATCCAGCAAAAAAATTCAAAAATTTTAAAACTGTATTCCAAATAAAATAATGCTTTCAGGTAGGTGCTGATTTTTTTACATATAGCAGACTAAAAAGGCTTTAGAATGCACTTTTAAAATTCGTTAATCAGGTAAATTTAGGGAATTTTCCAAAAAATATATTTTAATTTTCGCTTATAAACAAATTGAATATTTTCTTAAATTTTAAGGAGGCTCATCATGCTCGGACCGTATCATGTTTTGGGTTCCTTGGTGGTCTTTGTATTATTGCAAATTTTCATAGATGAATACACTCTATTTTTTTAAATTATAATTATTATTATTTCAAGAACAAAAATCATTGCATAAATGTATGTTAAGAAAATTTTTTTTTTTTTTGAAAAGCTCTTGTGACTATTTACTTATATACAGCACTATACAGCGGACTTCGTAATATGTATACACGCGCTCTGAGCGTCTTAGAATTATCACGCATGCGCAGTATATACCAGCTGATTTTTTCGATTCTACGTTAATCAAATATTTTCAGCTTTTACACTTAATTTCTCTTTATTTTGATGGCTTACCCTCTTTTTTCTTCATTGCATTGTAATCCTTATTAAAAAATCTATATCCCTCTAGTTTTTTATAAAAAATCTTTGCGTAGAGATTTAATTACGATAACATTTGTAGTTCCATCGTGCATTTTTCACATAAGGCCTGTGTATAAGGACAATGATTTGACACATTGATTTCTTTAAATTTTGATGGCTTACCCTATATTTTCTTTTAAGGAATGAAAAGATGGAAGGTCAATGAACATTTTTTCAAAGTTCCATAAAAATCCATTCAGTTTAGAAAATAACATTGAAGACTGAGGAGCCTCCTTAAATTAAATGAAACCCAAAAACTTTTATTTAAAATTACTCTGAAAGACGCTTATTTAAAAACAAAGAAAAGTCAAATTCTGCTCAATAGTTATTGACTATTGCTCGCTATGGTTAAATTGTGATCATTAATAAACAACATACAATAAAAAGTCAATAAGATCGATATTTACTTTATTCGTCCAAGCACTTTTAGGTAAAAGTTTTCAAAACACGCGCTCTTTGAAAACTCATAAAAAACATTGATTTAAGTTACTCTGATCACTCGAAAAATCGTTCGAAACGCAGAGGTCACGTGATGGAGCAAGTTGATTGAAAAGTGGAATCAAGACTTTAAAACTGCAGCGCGCTCTAAAAATGCGATTATGTCGGTATTTGATAGTCCAATTTTGATCTTTTTTTGCTTTCTCATACACGGAAAAAGGAAAATACCTGAAAAGAATGTACTAATTTGAGTCAGTACTAGAAAGAATATTACCAGTCGTTTTTTAATTGATACTCAGTATATATTTTAAAACGACCTATATAAGTACATTTTTTAACGCGACTCGTCCCAAGAATTGTGTGGTATAGTACCGAATTTTTCCGTACTACGGGACTAAATTATCTTTTACTAACATAGTACCTATACAATATTTACTGCGGCGCTGTCGAATATGAAACTTCAATACAGCTAATTTATCATAATGTAAAAACCATTAAATTGCATAAAAATTTTTAGCAATCAATAAATATAATATCGATCATATAATATGTAAAAATTTCAAATTACTAATTATTAATTTTAAACTTAAGTTGATTATTATAAACGGGAAAAAGCAGATGAATTTTTTTGCTACAATAAAGAAATTTGTAAGATTAAGCTTGAGTGCGGACAACTCATGAAATCCACCGGGATGCTATACATAAAAAGTTATATACAAACTTGCGATGTATAGTATTTCGAGGTTAGGTTTGTCAAGCTTGATCTAACTTTCAATCCAAGTTTATAAAAGAAATAAATTCAAATGACTTTTTATTTTAACAAAAATGATTGTACTAACATAGCTATAGCGCGGATAAGTTAGAATATTTGTTTGATTAATGAATTTAAAAAGATGTCAACAAAATAAAAAAAGCAAAAATCGATTCTAACAGCTCGGACATCCTGTTAAGTTGAAAATTAATTATTAGTAATTTAAAAGGGTTATATATTATAAAAATGATTTTAGAATCATCAATTTTTAATTCTAGTATGGAAAAATCAGTTCTATATATAGCAATTATATTCTCTGCAAAATTTTACCCCTGGATCGAATAGGTGAAATATCAGTCCTAGTACCGAAAAAATAAGTACTACGTAACGGAAATTCATGCACTCAGTTCGTAATATAGTTATGCCAGCATTAGTAGTTAAAATTTGAAGTATAGTATTGATTAAAATTATACTATTACATTTTTTTTTCAATACTTTATCACAGAAATAATACATACTACGTGTAGTATTGATTTTAATGGTATTTACTTTTCTCCGTGTAGAGAAAGCATTGTATCTATAAAAAAAATTTTTTTCTTTTTTTCCATTAATTTGTACATATTTAGACTCAGGGAGTTGAAAAAAGTGGTTTCCAGAAAATGTGTGTGTGTGTGTGTGCGTGTGTGCGTGTGTGCGTGTGTGCGTGTGTGCGTGTGTGCGTGCGTGCGTGCGTGTGTGCGTGTGTGCGTGTGTGTATGTGCGTGTGTGTGTGTGTGTGTGTGCGTGCGTGCGTGCGTGCGTGCGTGCGTGCGTGTGTGTGTGTGTGTGTGTGTGTTCAGTTACCCAATCGTATTTCGAAATCTACTCGATGGATTTGCTTCAAATTTTGCTTGGCATTTATTTTTTTGTTTAACTGCAGGGGAAGCTATTGAAAATTGATCTTCTTAGTTCGGTTTTTTTTAGAGCTATTTTAATAACACAGGTCCACAAAATGAAAAAAAATGTCTGAACTTTTGACCGGACATACATATTCCCATGTATTTTTCGACGCTGAATCCGAATCTGTAATAAAAATATAGGGTTTTCCTACCTTTTCTCAGAGTTTTATTGAAAAAACCTCATTTTTTACGGTTTTTTTGCGGTTTTTCGAGTCTAGAAAAAACAAATCATGAGATACGGTTAATTGGACTTCAAAATCGAATTCTACGGGAAAAAATACACGGGAAACCATACCTTCAAATTTTTTTAACGCGATTCTAGTCCTCTGTATGGGGCTGAAAAAATGAGGAAATCGGTAAAAGTCGAAATTTTGCCTAAAATGGATTTAAACAATATTAAAATTTAATCATGCGTCTTTTGAAGAGTCGATAAACATTGGAAATACTATCCTGGGGGTTTTTCAGATTGCTGATCATGAATTTGAAGTCAGATTGTGTAAAAACTACTTCTAGAGGACGGTGACAAGAACTGTATATGGTAAATTTATCGATTTTTTAAAAATTTTACGTCTGAAATACTAATTTTAGAGTCTTTCACAGCATTGACTGTAAATTCAAGATATTAACTTAGCCTATTGTGTACGTTAAACTTAACATTTTGTCTATGTTTGTCTCTCTCTCTCTCTCTCTCTCTCTCTCTCTTCCGATGTTTTTTTAAATTGGCTTACGCTTACGTACACGTTTCTCTTCGAATGACCGATGTAGTGGATTTCTGACACGTTTTTGTCCTTTTTTCGCAGCTGTTTCTCTTTTTATCATCCAGCAGTAATCTGCTAACATGTTGATACCCCAGTTTCCTTGAAATCTACGTTTAAACTCCTTTAAATCTTGGTGAAATCATTCACCATGCTCTTCACTAAAGTCTCCGTTATTTTCAGGAAACTGATCAACGTGTGAATCAAGAAAATGAAGTTTTAAGTTCATTAGACAACCCAATTTTTCAAAATTACGTACCATTCTTTTCACAATAGCTTTATAATTCGTGTCTTTGGCATTACCCAAAAATTTCGTCGATACCTCTTTAAAACTTAACCATGCTGCCTTTTCAACATCAGTCATGCTTTGTTCAAAGTTTTCGTCTCTAAATAAAGTTCGGATTTCAGGACCATCAAAAATACCTTCATTTAATTTAGCATCAGATTTATGGGGAAATACTTTGCTTATATATTGGAAGCATTGACCGTCCTTGTCCAAAGCTTTAACTAATTGCTTTATCAATCCAAGCTTTATATGCAGAGGCGGTATCAAAATTTTCGAAGGATTAACGAGTGGATCTTTTATAACATTCTGTTTTCCAGGTTCAAACGATTCTCTTGATGGCCAAATTTTCTTTTTATAGTGTTTTTCTCTATCTCTGCTATCAAACATGCATAAATAACATGGGTACTTCGTAAATCCAGATTGTTGTCCAAGTATCATAGATAAAATCTTTAAATCGCCACATATTTGCCATTTATGTTCTCTATATTTTATTTTCGTTAAAAGTAGTTCAAGATTGGAATACTCTTCTTTAAGTACTGTTGAATGTGCTAATGGTATAGGAGCATATTTATTTGTGATATTGAGGAGTACTGCTTTAAGGCTGCGCTTTGATGAATCAATGAATAGTCGCCAATTTTCAGGTTTGTATATGTTGGGTTTCAATTCATCAATAAGACCTTTCACGTCCGTGCAATAAACCATATTAGAATCATTCTTGAAATAATTTCTAAAGCGCTCTTCTCGATTACGATATGCACATACTTTAGTACCCTTTGTCAACATATTTCGTCTCTTAAACTCTGAAGCCATAAACTCTGATTGTTCCTTAGATAAACCACTCTTTCTAAATAAATCGTTCAGACTTTTTTGATCAAACTTTTCAACAGTTCGATCTTCACCCTTAGGAATATACTCTTCATCACTATCCAGAGAATGTTCTTCAGGTGAACTTAGATCTTCTTCATTTGATGAGCTTCCGTCTGCGGCAATCAGATTTTCAGTTGTTTCATCTGTCGAGTTTTCATCTACATTTAGATTCCCTAAGCCTGTTGTAAAACTATCTCTCGAATCTTTATTTTCAAAAATATCTATAGAATTCTTGGATGGAAATTCTATACAAGAAGTATTAGGATATACTATTCCTTTTTTCTGTATCTTGTCTAAACCTTGTATCTTTGTTAAACAAAAATAGCAATCATTTTCATCTTTTGGTTCCTTCCACTTTGTAGGTATAGTAAATTTTAATTTGGACCTAGCCTGACTGGTGTTGTATTGATTCATCATGGCATAATATGAAGCACATATATAATGAGGAACCCAAATTTTATCCTGTTGAGAAATCTCAATATCAAAACATTTTTGATAGATAAAATTAATATTATCTGTGATTTTTCTTTTGTTTTGTTGTCCAATATATTCTGAACATACATAACAGAAATTATCTTGAGATCCATTACACGTATGGTTAAAACTGTTATTGGATGTACCAGCGCAGTTTAAAAAAGGTTGAAAATTTGAATTAGCCATATTGTTGAATTAAACCCCACACACTAGGAATCCTGTTCCGATCGCAGGTGAGTCCGCCGTCCTAGGGGTGATAACTCTCATACCTCCCCAGGCCTAAGTATGAGAGCTTTCCGACTTTGACGAGGACAATGTCAACTCGTCGTCGGACACACTACGGCATCATTCTCACATCCTTGTGCTCCCCTGCAGGACAGCGCGCCTTCGCTGGGTTCGTTACTGCAAAGTATTGAGTACACCGAATCATTCTACACATCCCATTTTCAGGGCAGTTGTCATCGTGACCAATACTTCGCAGCAGCAGGTTTTTTTTAGGTACCCTTATAGAGTACTGATATATATATAGCTTTGGAAAAAGATCATAAGTCCCATTCGTTTATAAACAATGCTTTAAGATCAATGACAGTGTACAACAGTGATTAACTGAACGGAGCTTTAAAATGAAACCGAATTCATTTCTAAACAACAGTACCCAGTTTTACAACAGAATAAGTATAAATAAAAAATTGACAGATCAAATTGTCTCTGACACAAACACACCAAATGAAGAAGATCTAAGTTCACCTGAAGAACATTCTCTGGATAGTGATGAAGAGTATATTCCTAAGGGTGAAGATCGAACTGTTGAAAAGTTTGATCAAAAAAGTCTGAACGATTTATTTAGAAAGAGTGGTTTATCTAAGGAACAATCAGAGTTTATGGCTTCAGAGTTTAAGAGACGAAATATGTTGACAAAGGGTACTAAAGTATGTGCATATCGTAATCGAGAAGAGCGCTTTAGAAATTATTTCAAGAATGATTCTAATATGGTTTATTGCACGGACGTGAAAGGTCTTATTGATGAATTGAAACCCAACATATACAAACCTGAAAATTGGCGACTATTCATTGATTCATCAAAGCGCAGCCTTAAAGCAGTACTCCTCAATATCACAAATAAATATGCTCCTATACCATTAGCACATTCAACAGTACTTAAAGAAGAGTATTCCAATCTTGAACTACTTTTAACGAAAATAAAATATAGAGAACATAAATGGCAAATATGTGGCGATTTAAAGATTTTATCTATGATACTTGGACAACAATCTGGATTTACGAAGTACCCATGTTATTTATGCATGTTTGATAGCAGAGATAGAGAAAAACACTATAAAAAGAAAATTTGGCCATCAAGAGAATCGTTTGAACCTGGAAAACAGAATGTTATAAAAGATCCACTCGTTAATCCTTCGAAAATTTTGATACCGCCTCTGCATATAAAGCTTGGATTGATAAAGCAATTAGTTAAAGCTTTGGACAAGGACGGTCAATGCTTCCAATATATAAGCAAAGTATTTCCCCATAAATCTGATGCTAAATTAAATGAAGGTATTTTTGATGGTCCTGAAATCCGAACTTTATTTAGAGACGAAAACTTTGAACAAAGCATGACTGATGTTGAAAAGGCAGCATGGTTAAGTTTTAAAGAGGTATCGACGAAATTTTTGGGTAATGCCAAAGACACGAATTATAAAGCTATTGTGAAAAGAATGGTACGTAATTTTGAAAAATTGGGTTGTCTAATGAACTTAAAACTTCATTTTCTTGATTCACACGTTGATCAGTTTCCTGAAAATAACGGAGACTTTAGTGAAGAGCATGGTGAACGATTTCACCAAGATTTAAAGGAGTTTGAACGTAGATTTCAAGGAAACTGGGGTATCAACATGTTAGCAGATTACTGCTGGATGATAAAAAGAGAAACAGCTGCGAAAAAGGACAAAAACGTGTCAGAAATCCACTACATCGGTCATTCGAAGAGAAACGTGTACGTAAGCGTAAGCCAATTTAAAAAAAACATCGGAAGAAGAGAGAGAGAGAGAGAGAGAGAGAGAGACAAACATAGACAAAATGTTAAGTTTAACGTACACAATAGGCTAAGTTAATATCTTGAATTTACAGTCAATGCTGTGAAAGACTCTAAAATTAGTATTTCAGACGTAAAATTTTTAAAAAATCGATAAATTTACCATATACAGTTCTTGTCACCGTCCTCTAGAAGTAGTTTTTACACAATCTGACTTCAAATTCATGATCAGCAATCTGAAAAACCCCCAGGATAGTATTTCCAATGTTTATCGACTCTTCAAAAGACGCATGATTAAATTTTAATATTGTTTAAATCCATTTTAGGCAAAATTTCGACTTTTACCGATTTCCTCATCTTTTCAGCCCCATACAGAGGACTAGAATCGCGTTAAAAAAATTTGAAGGTATGGTTTCCCGTGTATTTTTTCCCGTAGAATTCGATTTTGAAGTCCAATTAACCGTATCTCATGATTTGTTTTTTCTAGACTCGAAAAACCGCAAAAAAACCGTAAAAAATGAGGTTTTTTCAATAAAACTCTGAGAAAAGGTAGGAAAACCCTATATTTTTATTACAGATTTGGATTCAGCGTCGAAAAATACATAGGAATATGTATGTCCGGTCAAAAGTTCAGACATTTTTTTTCATTTTGTGGGCCTGTGTAATTTTAAATAAATTTTGAATTTTCATTTTTTTGGTATTTTACGTAAACTACTCGAAGAATTTTCTTGAAAATTTGTATGGACATTATTTGCGACTGCCAAAAGAATAAAAACTTTTACCAACTGATTTTCTTAGCGCACTTTTAATTTTAGAGCAATTTTAAAATTAAAAAAAAAAAATTTTTTCTTCATTTTTCTTTTATTTTTGAAAACCATTCGATAGATTTGCTCTTAAATTTGTATGCAAGTTATTCGCTATTGTCCGAGGAAAATTAGCTTTGGAAAACTCATTTCTTTAGTGCAGTTTTAATTTTAGAGCATTTATAAAATTTTTGAAAAAATGTTTATTTTTCATTTTTTTTATATTACACAAAAAACAATCGTTAGATTTGCTATAAAATAATTATGAAAATTATTCGTCATTGCCTTAATGAAACAAGCTTTGGAAAACTTATTTTTTTAGCGCAGTTATAATTTTAGAGCATTTTGAAAATTTTGAAAAAAATTCATTTTAAATTTTTCATTTTTTTGGATCTTACGTAAACTACTCTAAGAATTTGCTTAAGAATGTTTATAGAAATTATTTGATACTGTTAAAATAATAAAAACATTTGAAAACTGATTTTTTTGGTATACTATTAATTTTATTATTTTTCTATTTCACGGAAATATGAAAAAATTAATGAAACTCAAAGAGCTCTATGAAAAAGCATTCCGCCAAAGCACTTGGCAGCATTTTTTAAATCAATGTGTCGGAAGTCAAAAAATTTAAATATTTCATGATAAATAATCAATTATGCGTATAATTTGTTATAATAACATAACTTGAAATCATAAGATGAAAGATTTGTATTTTTTAAAAATTTATTCGTCTATTTGATATGAAAGGTAATCAATCAGACGTGATTTTATCTACTGAATGTGAACTTACGTGATATTTTTTTTAATATTGTTTAAACAAATTAAACCCTTTAAAATTGTAAAAAAATTGAAAAAATGTAAAATAATTTTATATGCACTTTCTTAACTCGTAAAGCGGGCTGAAAGTAAGATATAACTGACTTCTAATATATTAGCGGGAATAAAGTACTTCATTTCCGCTAAATGAAAAATTTGTGGATTTGAACAATTTCTTTAAAAATTTGTTACAAATGAATAAATAACTTAATAAAATTAATAAGAAAATACTATATATCAATAAAAATGAGGTAGGAATAAAGTAAAATATGCAATACGAGAGTAAAGTTTATTTCTCCCTCGGAAAAAATATGCGACTTTACTTTCTAATTGCATAATGTACTATTAAAAGTATAATTATTTCTATTTTAATGTCTATAATAAACGAAATGAGAATTCCGTATTTTTCATTGATTTGTTATAAACATTACTAATTTATTTATCAAGGAAATTCTTCATATGAATTTTGTTCATTATAGAAATTTATTATTATCTATAATGAACAAAAGCATAACATGCTTGGTTACGTCATTTACTTTAGTATTGCCACGTGTTAATTCTTTATAAGTCGCGCTCAGTTGTATGCGTTGGTACATGATCAGCCAAGCTAAGTATTAGATATACGTAAGACGCGAATCGACTGCGCATACATTAACAGTACGTTAGACGCATTAGAGCACTCAACGAAGCAGTAGCTAACGCGTACCCGCTCTTATCTTGTACTTTCGTAATCGTAATTAATCAGTGCGATTAAGTTTAAATTTCAATACCAATTAGTTCGTAATCATTAAATAGAACCTTGTAAACATTTCTACGTGAATATTTTTGTAATTAAAAGCCATTATAAGCTGTAAAATAGTGTCTAAAGTGATTTCATCATACCTGTACCTACTGCACCCACGTGCTTCTGCATGATTTGTGTTAGATTAAATTAATATGAAAGCATTTAATCATTAAGCACAAATTATACAGTCCACTCACAAATGAAAATAGAAATAGCGCGATCATAAAGTTTGGTCCTTCAAGCTGGACGGAGGATAAATGGATTAAGAAGATTAAGCAGTTAGTGAAAGTTCAGTGAAGTTATGTGAAATTCCAACTGAAAATTTTCACCCATCAATAAAAAATTACATTTATATGGTGAAATTCTGACTGTAAAAATTACCTTGAACAATGCAAAAAATAAATTACTCACAATTTATTATCAAGTAAAGTGCAAAGTTGAGGTAAAAGATAATTGGTGAAATTTTAAACACATGTGTTTCATTGTTTTAATGAATCACAGACATGATTTAAAACAAAATAACTTAAATAAATCTGAATTTACTGTTATATCTGAATTCAGTGCGAAACGTTATCATATGTTAAATCTACAGCTATTCACATAGCTCTTACTGAATTTACTGCAGTGATATTTGTACATTCTTTCTCGTATCAAACAAAATCACGACATTGGACTTAACATTGCGTTATCAACCTGTTTTAACTTTAACTAAGTCCAATTTCTGAACTGGCTTTTGCATCTTGAATACATACAAATGTGTAAATCAACTATTAAAATTCAGTCAATTTACTGCGTTTTGATGAAAATTTTTCAGGCTTACACTACCCAAACCCTGCTGTGTATGTTAAGTATATGTGTAACGCAACCTGCTGCTTATACACAACATTGATTAATCTTACTTTTTAACGTGCATTTGCTTGTATTGTTTCTGTACATATCTGTATTATACGCCAGTCAAAATAAGGTTTCGTTCTACCAAAATTAGTTACTGGAAACGATCTATGCGATCATTTAAAAAATAGTCTGTAGATGTTTATTTATATGTTTTGGACTAGCAACTATGATTTAATAATTAGTTATTAACAAATTAGTGCAAAAAAATGCGTTTTTTTTTGTTTTTTGCTAATAAAACGAAAACTATCTGACGAATTAATATGGTGTCAATGAGAAAAATGTAGAGAATTATCAACAAAATAAGAGGTCAAACAATCCGATCGGCTTATTAGAACCGAAGAAATTTCGGAAAAACCAGACAATTTTTCATTTTTTTTAAAAAATTCATAATTTTGTTGTTTATTAATATTAAGAGCTTAAATTTGGCACAGAAGTAGATGATTATATCTACTTTCAACATGCCAAAGGCAGATACTATCGGATAATTAGTTTCTGTGCAATTGCAATTTTTTTTTCGGTATTCCTCCCTTCTTTATATTACCGATTGAGAACGTCGTACATACATTTTTAAAAGAGTTTTGAAAACTAGAAACAATACACTATTAAACGTATATTCTAAGTTTTTATTAAAATTGTGTAAAAAGGGTGAAATATGCACTCGAACATCGACGCAAACGGTCGAGCGCGCGGTACACAGCAAAAAATGGGGATAGAGGAGAAACTGTAAAATAACTTTAGTTTTCATTATTCGTGATATCTGAATAGGAAATAAGATTCGTCGATTAAAAATACCCTAATTAATAAATAAAACACTTTAATATAAGTGCATTAATCGCCAAAAACAAGTTGGTTAAAAAATTGAACGTTTCACGCCGCGCGCCGGTATATCTGTATATATCGTTTCTCCTCCATCCCCACTTTTTGCTGTGTACCGCGCGCTCAACCGTTTGCGTCGATGTTCGAGTGCATATTTCACCCTTTTTACACAATTTTAATAAAAACTTAGAATATACGTTTAGTAGTATATTGTTTCTAGTTTTCAAAACCCTTTTAAAAATGTATGTACGACGTTCTCAATCGGTAATATAAAAAAGGAAGGAATACCGAAAAAAAAATTGCAATTGCACAGAAACTAATTACCCGATAGTATCTGCCTTTGGCATGTAGAAAGTAGATATAATTATCTACTACTGTGCCAAATTTCAGCTCTTAATATTAATAAACAACAGAATTCTGAATTTAAAAAAAAAATGAAAAATTTTCTGGTTTTTTCGAATTTTTTTTGGTTTTAATAAACCGATTGGATCGTTTGACCTCTTGTTTTGTTGATAATTCAATTCTCTACAACTTTCCCGATAACACTATAATAATTCGTCAAATAGTTTTTGTTTTATTAGCAAAAAACAAAAAAAAATGCTTTTTTTGCACTGATTTGTTAATAACTAATTAAAAAATCATAGTTGCTAGTCCAAAACCTATAAGTAAACATCTACAGACTATCTTTTAAATGATCGCATAGGTCGTTGCCAGTTACTAATTTTGGCAAAATAAGACTTTTTTCGGTCTATTGACTGGCCTATTAAGTGAACTAAGTTATATTAGTCTTCATTGTGGCGGCTTCAACCAAAGGTGACAAAAAAGATCCGATAGAAGATACAGTAAGAGATAAAAAAAGACTTAATCAGCTCATTGCAGAGATAGCAGAAATCACTAGTGCTACATAACCTCAACACTTTGAAGCAGAGCAGCTAGAGATCTGACTGGATGTATTGGAAAATTATTGGAACGATTTTCGTGAAGGAGATTTAATTTTATCTCACTGGTCAGATCAATTACAAGATCGTATTTTAAAATGAATCTCTTTTCAACTACGCAAGATCAATACTGTACAACCAAGACATGGTATCGACAACAGTTACGACCTACAGGTGGTTTGCCTGCTCCTCTTATTATAAACACAAATAATCAAGCATTAATCTTGAATTAAACGTCATTGGAGAAACTGAAACTGCCAAGTTTCAATGGAAATCAACGTGATTGGGAGACATTCAAGGACATATTCACATCTTTAGTGATTGATGACGTAACTATGGCACCAATTATAAAGTTTCAACGTTTAGCTAACTGTTTACAAGGGGAAGCAGCTCAGTTGCTAGCAGGTATCAAAGTCACTGGAGACAATTTTGGAACTGTATGGAGATCGCTTGCTCGTCAGTTCGATAACAAACATCTCAGGCTTGCCTGTCAAATGGATGCACTAACAAATTAATCATCTTCCAATATAGAAACTGTGTCACATCTTAATACACTTTTATCTTCTATAGATAGAAGTCTCAATGTTCTTTTCTGCTTTACAGAGATCAAAGGAACACTGGAATGACTTTCTACTATACTTCGTTGTCAGTAAGCTGCCAAATTCACTGAAGCACAGCTGGGCGAAGACTATCAGTAAAAATCATCAGAATGATTTCCCTAAATCTTCTGAGCTTTGACAGTTTATTAAAGACCGTATCTAGGTACTCATCACCATTCAAGCAAGCAAGGATTCCTCACCAGGCACAAAGTGAGGTAACAGGAATAATCAAGGTAATCAATTTCCAAGTAAGGTATCAAAGGAGTCGTTTCAACGAAAGGGTTCCCGCAAATTTACTGGGAATGCTGCTCAGTCAAACACAAACAAATCTAATACACATGTTTGCTCTTACTGTAAAGAGAATCATTTCTTATCGTTCTGTAAGAAGTTCATTTTATGTCCACAGGAAGATAGGATCAAACATGTCAATGGTGCAAACCTGTGTACCAACTGCTTAAGTTCCAATCATACATTGGACAAATGCAACTCTCAAGGACGCTGTCAAGTCTGTGGCAAATGTCATCACTCGAAGCTGCATCCAACTAATAGCCTGCATCCAGCAGATCAAGCTATTCCTGATTCTACGGTGTCGTGTGCTCAGTCAATGTGCTTAAATGCCGAAAGATCTAAGAAAAAGATCTTGGCTACTGCTCGTGATCTTCTGCAGTTAGATGAAGGACATTCAATAGCTGTAAGAGCACTGCTCGACTATGAAGCAGAAGAATCCTTCATCTCTGAAAGAATAGCTAATGCAATTGCATTACACAAACAACCTGATGATGTGGTGATCACAGGTGTTGGTGGCACGATTAGTGTTAAAGCTAAATATCGTGTTAATCAAAATTTAAAATCATCACTAGTGTCTAATTTTAACTTCAAGTTCTCAGCTCTGGTGCTACCACAAGTAATTAGTATTGCTGCTAGACAGGAGGCTTGTCTACCACACTGGCCTGGTATTGAGACACTACAACTGGCTGATCCTGATCCAGTCAAAAATTCAAGTATAGACTGTCTCCTTGATACGGAAGTGCACGCAGTGGCGCTGCGTACTGGACTAATACAAGGCCCTCTAGGTTACAATTCGACCGCTATAAACACAGTATTTGGTTAGGTCATCAAAGGTGGTCTCCCATCGCATAACGAGGATGTCTCGTTAACCAATACTATAACTCTGAATCTAGGGATTCATGAGGATCTTAATCAAACGCTTACTTGCTTTTGAGAATGTGAAGAAGTACCTTCAATAGTACTCTTAGTTCCTACTGAACAAGAGTGTTATGATCACTTTAAAACAACTTATAGTCGTCAAGATGATGGAAGATTTGTGGATCGTCTACCCTTTCTCTGTTCACCTGAACAAGAAAATTCATATGATGTCGCAGAGCAACAACTCAGGAGGTTAAAACGTTGCTTTGTAAGACAACCAGAAGTAGAACGTGCATACAAGGATTTCATGATGGAGTATGAGAATCTATATCACATGGTAATTATTGAACGCCTTCAAGTCAACTCAGCATCATGCATGTACATACCTAATTTACCGGTGTTTAAACGTGGTGATAGCTCGAAAATAAGAGTTGTGTTTGATGCCTCACGTCGAGATGCAACTGGAACCTCTCTTAACTCCTTTCTGTATGTTGGTCCAAAGCTTCAAGAAGATATGGCTGCTATAATTCTAAGGTGGTCATTTTCTCTCACCGTTTTCACGTGTGATATAATCAAGATGTACAGACAATTCTTGGTTCATTGTGATAATCAACACTACCAACGAATTTTGTGGCGATTTTTGTAATCTGAATCAATAAATAGCTACTGTTACTTATGGTACATTCTGCGCTCCCTTTTTAGCAAATGCTTGCATGCTTCAGCTCGCTGATGATGTTGAGCATCAGTATCCTCACATCTCAGCTCTCATACGTAAGCATCGATACGTGGATGACTTCTTTCTAGGTGCTGATACACTAGAAGAAGCTAATCTTTGAAAAGATTTAACTACTGTCCTAGCTTCTGCTAGCTTAGAAGTAGGAAAGTGGACAATCAAACTGATCTTCTGTCAGACATCAGCTCTGATTCACCTCAACATGAATCATTATTTTAAGATCACAACTCGATATCAACCTTAGGCATCAAATGGTTACCTTAAGAGGACTGTGTTTGGTTTAAGACATCTGAGCTTGAATTGGACACCTCCATTACGCCATCTAAGCATTCCATTGCATCTGATGTTGCAAAACTATTTGATCCACTTGGCTGGTTAGCTCCTTTCATGATTCAAGGCAAGATTTTATTACAACAACTCTGGTTACTCAAGACCGACTGGGATGATCCTGTACCAAATGATGTTGCAAACACCTGGCTTGACTTTCGAAGTCAACTTCCTGACATCGAGACTCTTCGTATACCTCGTTGGTTAGGTACTTATCAACAATCTACTTGGCATCTTCATGCCTTTGCTGATGCTTCTGAGCATGCATATGCAGCCTGTATATACATCGTAGTATTTGAAAACAACAGCTGTACATGTAAACAATACTTAAGTCTACCTAGATTGGAACTTAGTGCTGCAGTAGGCGTGGCTAGAATGGTCTACTACATTATCTCAAAACTTGATACACAATCTGTACCACTGCATTGCTGGTCAGATTTTCAAGTTGTCTCGGCTTGGTTAAGCTCATACCCATCAAGAATCAAGATGGAAACCGTTCGTCGCAAATCGGATAAGTGAGATACTGTCAACACTGTCACATGCCTCTCGAAGACATGTCAAATCAGCTGATAACCCCGCAGACTTAGCAACACGAGGAATACCTTCTGGCTAACTTAAAAACTCACAATTTTGGTGGTATGGTCCCTCATGGTCATGCAATGATCCAAACTCATGGTCCATACCAGGCACTGTCATCAATACTGAACTAGAAACTAGGAGCTCACACAACACTCAGTGTCTCCTCGTTGAAAAAACATTCAACTTCGAAGAGTGGTTTCGAAAATTCTCTTCATTTGATAAGATAATCTGCATTCTAGCCTATTGCTTTAGATGGTTGTCAAAGATAAAAGCAAGACACCAGACTGCCTCATTCAACTATTTATCAGCTGATGAAAGTGCTACTGGAAGTGAGTGCCTATATTTCATCTAGTTTAACGTACTACATACAGTGCAGAGATAGAAGCGCTATAAAAAATCGTCATATATCATCGTCGAGCTCTTTGATCAGATTATCTCCATTCTTGGATAAAGATGGATTGCTCTGAGTAGGTGGGCGCCTTTGCGAAGATGAAAAGTATCCAATCATATTTCCTGCAAAACATTACATCACTGAACCTCTAATTAAGAAGATGCATCTGTATACCATGCATGGTGGTCCTACACTTGTGCAGAGTTGTCGAAATCAAGACTGAACAATCAACTTTCAAGCGTCCTGTAAACCAACTGATACTACTTCCAACTGAACAAGATGTACCAATTACTAGTCAACCAGCTGAGTCAGTCACGGTGGGTGGCAAGTAATCTACATATAAGAAGATAGTTTCAAGATTTCAAGATTTATAATTAAACTTTGTTTAGAATCAACTGTAATTTCTGTACTTAAATTCCACTATATACTCGTATGTACCTATACATTAAGCAGATTTGTATTAACTATGTATTTTTTGTTTTCAAAAATTTTTTTACGGTTAATTACGAATCAACGCTTCACGTGGTTCGTGGTGGGCGGTATGGTTACGCCATTTACTTTAGTATTACCACATGTTAATTCTTTATAAATCGCGCTCAGTTGTGTGCGTTCTTACATGATCAGCCAAGCTAAGTATTAGATATACATGAGACATGAGTTGACTGCACATACATTAACACGACGTTAGACGCACTAGAGCACTCAACGAAGCAGCAGCTAACGCGTACATGCTCTTATCTTGTACTTTCGTAATCGTAATTAATCAGTGCAATTAAGTTTAAATTTCAATACCAATTAGTTTATAATTATTAAATAGAACCTTATAAACATTTCTACGTGAATATTTTTGTAATTAAAAGCCATTATAAGCTGTAAAATAGTGTCTAAAGTGATTTCATCATACCTGTACCTACTGCACCCACGTGCTTCTGCATGATCGTGTTAGATTGAATTAATTTAAAAGCATTTAATCATTAAGCACAAATTATACAGTCCACTCATACATAAAAATAGAAATAGCGCGATCAATGCTAATATAAAAATTTTAATAATAATATAAAAAATGTATAATAATTTTGATAGTATGAATATTGATAGCTTGATCGTAATAGAACTTTAACTCTGGCAAGGGTCAATGATTTTAATTCAATTTATACAAATATTCCTTTTTCATACATTTACAAACGTTTTATATTAAAATATAAGCAATGTCTTGGATTATAATAGGCATAGTATATATTATGTGCTTGTGCCAAGAGAATAAACATAACATCTGCAGACATTGTATTAAAATTCAACGTCATTTTAATTAAAAAGATAAGTATTAAAATATAACTAATATTATCAAAATTATTATACATTCTTTATAATATTATTGAAATTTTATTGTTGCATGTTTTGTTTTTGTTTATTATATATAATAATAAATTTATTTATTATTCACATAATATTTCTACTTTCGTATTAATCTTTTGAAAACGCCTAATTTTTAAAGAAATGTACCACTTTCATATGAAGAATTTCCTTAATAAATGAATTAGTAACACATTAACGATTGAAATGATAATACTTTTAATAGTACATTATGCAACTAGAGAGTAAAGTCGCATATTTCTCCAAAATTCTCGAGGGAGGAATAGACCTTACTCTTGTGTTGCATATTTTACTTTATTCCTAAATCAACGGTGGCCATTTTACTAACTTAAAAAAAGCGGGCCAAATCAACGAAATTAAAATAATCTAATAATCACCTATTGTCGGTAATTATGAACATAAATTGTGATAATGAATATTCGTTGAAAAAGAATTTCTTGTTTATTTAAAGTATTTTAAAGCTTTATCCTGGTAGAGAGTTTAGCATGAAATATGGCCAGCCTACCAACATATGGCCATATTTGTACAGTGTTATCACATAGACAGATTTATTACATGAAAATTTATCTTTGTTAATATGTTCTTGCATATGTCTCAGACAATGTTTTCGATGTTCGAAAACTTCCTGACATAATTCACACGTATTAATAATTTTGATATTATTATTTTTATGACATTTTTGAGTACGTTGTGTCTTTGTAAATTGGAAAATCTTACAAATTTTTTATTACATGTATTACATGAAAATTTATCTTTATTAATATATTCTTGCATTTGTCTCAAATAATGTTTTTGATGTTTGAAAACTTTCTGACATATTTCACATGTATTATTAATTTTAATATTGTTATTTTTATGAAATTTTTGAGTACGTTAATGTGTTTTCAAATTTGAAATTCTTAAAAATTTTTTATCATATGTTTCACATGAAAATTTATTTTTATTAATATGTTCTTGTATATGCATTAAACAATGTTTTCGATAGTTGAAAATTTTATGACATAATTTACATGTATTTTTAAAACTAATAATAATAGTGTAGTAGTCTTGATTGTGGAAACGATTAATATGATTATTTAGAGATTAATACTTTAAAAATCGAGCTTTGCAAATTATGCAATAATATTTTTTATATCTGAAAAATAAAAATATAACTATTATTATTATTATAAAAATACATACTTACTTCTGCTTCATTATCCTCTTGAGCTACTATTTCTAAAACACAAACTTTATAAAGCAAATGTAAAATTTTTTTTTATCTATAGCATTTCAAGACTCAAAGGAGTCTTGCCTCTGCTTGTATTTTATTGAAAAACAAATTATTACATAGTAACTATACAAAAAAGCTTCTTTTTTCACAAATAACATATCAGTACAATAATTTAAACAAGCAAATAATAGAGTCCAAAAATTTTACAATTTGTACGCAACACTGTGAGTTTGAATCTTGCAGTAAGCTTTCTATTTAATGATAGTAGTCTTTTTAACTTCCTTAATTTATTCAATAAGCTTTGCCTGTTTACATTGTAAGCTGGACATTACCACAATACATGATTTATATCTTTATCGTATA
Source organism: Anastatus disparis (assembly GCA_017163975.1). Classification (NCBI taxonomy): domain Eukaryota; kingdom Metazoa; phylum Arthropoda; class Insecta; order Hymenoptera; family Eupelmidae; genus Anastatus; species Anastatus disparis. The sequence goes on from JAFFSR010000233.1 coordinate 783,668, forward strand.
GGTTGCATTGTAAGCATTTAGGATCTTCTATCTCACACAGCATGTACGGTTACAGTGAAAGATGCAATGCAAGGTTACAATAAAATATTGCTGCAAGGTTTCACTGCAACCTTGCAGCAGTATTTCAAATAATATTAACACTAAAACCTTGCTGTAATATTGCAGCAATTTTGCATTGAAAAATTACAGAAAAACTTTGCTGCAACCTTGCAATAATGTTTCAAAAAAACATTTTACAAAAAGATTGGTGTAAGGTTTCACTGCAACCTTGCAGCGGCATTTTAATTAATATTAACACAGAAACCTCGCTATAATATTGCAACAATCTTTCACTAAAATGTTACGAAAAAACTTTGCTGCAACCTTGCAATAATATTTCAAAAAAACATTTCACGAAAGGTTGCTGTAAGGTTACAATAAAATTTTGCCGCAAGTTCTCACTGCAACCTTGCAACAGCATTTGAAATGATATTAAAACTAAAACATTGCTGCAAAATTGCAGTACTGTTGCACTTAACCATTACGAAAAAACTTTGCTGCGACCTTGCAATAATGTTTAAGAAAAACATTTCACGAAAGGTTGCTGCAAGGTTACAATAAAATTTTACTGCAAGGTTTCATTACAACCTTGCTGCAGCATTTCAAATAATAAGAACTATTACATAATAAGTTTAAAGAAAGATTAAAAATGAATTTAGAAATAAATTATTCAAAAGGCTTCAAGACTTATGTGATATTTTTGGCACCTAATTTTCTATGAAATATTTTTGTAAAAGTTTTAAAAATTTTATTCTTCATATGTATGTTATATTAAAAAAATAGGCTTAGTATTTTAAAATGAAAACAAATTATATTTTACAACTTAAGCTTCATTTTAAAATAATTTCAACTTTTCAGTATCCTAAACATTTAATTTTTTCTATGAAATCGTATAAAAATTAATATAAAACTTAAATTTGTATAAAAATAAAAAAATAAAATAATAATTGATACGTAAAGAAAAAGGATTTTATTTTTGTCTTTGAAAAAATACATTAAAAAAAGAATTTTTATGGGCATTGATATTATTTCTATTTTTATATTCGTTATAATTTATTATTTCGTAATTTATTCAATTCTCTATTTATTTGTTGTACTAATTTTCATTTTTGTATCATCCATCCTTTGAACTAACATTCTCTATGCTGATGAACTTAAGCATCTACATAAATGTATAGTTTCAGCTTTACTAAACGAATTTGAAGGATTAATTTTTTTATTATGTATATTGTTCTCCAAATCTGATTTGTATAATAATTTTCCAGTTCATTTCCCCAGAGCATGAGCTCTCAATGAAATCTTGCAGAAACTTTTTATTACAATCTTGCGAAAACCTTTTATATCAACCTGCAGGAATCTTTCATCGAAAGATTGCTCCAATGTTAGGTGTTAACTTTATCGTAAGAATTCATAAAACTTTACCGAGAAGTTTGTACAAGGGGCATATGAAAGTTGCGACAACTTTACATAGAAACCTTGCAGTAAGCTCTCAATGAAATCTTGCAGAAACCTTTTATTGCAATGTTGCAAGAACCTTTCATAGCAATCATGCAGGAATCTTTCATCGAAAGATTGCTCCAATGTTGCGTGTTAAATTTGTAGCAAGATTTCATAAAACTTTGCAAAAAGGTTTGTGCAAGGGACATAAAAAGGTTACTGCAACCTTGCAGTGAAACCTTGCAACAACCTTACCAACCTTGCAGCAAGGTTTCATGCTGTGTGGGATTATATTAATTTTAGAGAAACGGCTAAGTTGTAGTGATCCGACTGTTTATGGTTGTAATAGATTTATGAGGTCGATTAATGTTATGGGACCAGGTTTTAGCTGAGGGAGTATAATAATGTAGAAAATATTTTTTTCCTTTATTCACGCAATCTAAACAAAATTAATTTATATTTAAAAATGATGTTTTTTTAAAATATTAAAATAAATCTGTATATGGAAGACCAAAAGTTTATGACGCTGTTTTATTTGTGTAGGCTTTTGCTAGTGAGTCGGCTAATTCGTTACCTGTTACACCTATATGCGCCGGTGTCTAAAGAAATCTAACTACTACCAAAAAGGTTCCTTGTATTATTGAATTATATGATTGTTCGATTTTTAATATGTAATAATTAGTTTTTATGTTAATTTTTGTTAAATTAAGATTTTGTAATACGCTTAATGAGTCTGAGACTTTTGTAAAATTAAGATGCTCACGCTTTTTTATTAGCTATAAGGCTTTTATAATTGCCATACATTTTGCCGTATATATTGAAGACTTTTTTGGGATTGCGATCCCTATTTTGATGTTTTTGTTTTGATAAAAGCACGCTGTTCTTACTGATTTATCATTTTTACTACCGTCTGTGTACAGTGTGTGAGTATCCATTTAATTTAAGAAATTATTCAATATTATATTTGGATTATTTCTATTTTTCATACTTATACCAATTACTGAATTAAAATTAATACTAGTTGTAATATTTTTGAAATCAAAGCAGTAAATGTTGTATTTTTTATATGCTTTAATATTTAATTTAAGAACCTCTTCAATACATTCCAGCAGAAGGCGTGGAGTTTTATTATCCCTTATTTTGTTGATTTTAGGGTATACAGTATGAATAGTATTATTCATAAGAAGGCTGGCGTTTGAAAATACTTCTGATAGATAGCACTTACATAAGAATTTTGTACGCTCAACTATTAACTGTAGTTTTGATTCAGCAAGAACAATATTGGTAGGTACTGAATTTCGATAACCTATAGCTGGTTTAAGACAGAAAAATTTTAATCTCTTAAGCGCTTCAAGATGCTTTTTATCTTTAGGGTAATATATAAAACAATTATTGAGCGTACAAAGCTCTTGAACAATATAATTAGAGTGCTCAGATGTGATCCCCATTTGACGACACAAAAATTTTATAATATTTGCTCTATTTGTGCATTTCTGGATTAACATGTCTTTTTGAGGTATTGAAATTAATTTATGATCGTATGCAATGCCCAGAAATCAAGCTGTTGCACTTGATTTTAATGTATGATCGCATATATTAATTTATGTTTCTCCCGGTAAAATGTTTTTGTTATTGATATGTAAAAAGGTACCTTTTGCTGCCTCAAACTCTAAGGCAATTGAGGACAAATTTTTGTTAATTTTTGGCATTCAGTCTTTAGAACAAACTTAGTATTATTGTCCATACATGAATGGCCTTTTCTAAAATCCGATTACTCGGAAGGATATCGTACCGTTCACAGTACCATTGCAAATGGTTTTTAATCAAAGCTTCAAAGAGTTTACCCATACTAAAGATTAACGAAATAGGTCTCACCTCTCTTTTTTTTTCTTCTCTATAAACAAAACAAATAAGTTTTTCCATGCACTCGGGTATTGATTACTACTGTATATTTCATCAAAAATATCTACAAGGATGAGTTTATATTTAATAGATAACTAGCAAAAAATACCTCGCTCCTAACGTCACTCGGTTGAATTTTCATATATTATATTATTATGTATAAATTAGCCAATTTTAAAATAAAATAGAATTGCCGCAATTTATGAATTTTAATATTCTAGTTTTGTACTAAATTAAATTTTTATATATTTATAAAAAAGATTAATTAAAGTTACAATGTGCATAAAAATTGTTTGAATAAAAATTATATCATGATGAATTAAGAATTTGTTCTACTAAATTGCATTAAAATCAATGAAAAAATATAATAGGAATTGATTCTTTTTAATCACGTGTTTCAATCACGAACCATGAAATAATCGAAAACGATATTTGACGTTTACTAGAACTAACAACTGCACGGAGAAAGGAAAGTATTGTTAAAATAGGTTCTAAATCAAGTATGTCTGTTTTATGAACTAAGGTACTTAAAAAAAGAGTGGCGATATAATTTCAAGTAGTACTATAGCTTGAATTTTAGGGACCAATGTTGGTACTATTATATTATGAAGTAAGAGTGTAAATTAGCGATGCTTAGTGTCTTTTTTTGGAACTAACAAGGAGAGTGTTTCACCTTCGGGTCACCAATTTTGCTCTAATTTTAGGAATGTTTTCTGGATGCAGTAACATGGAGAAAGCCAAAATTTTAGAGGCCAACGCTCAATATTTCTCTAGTTACAGGCCATGGAAGAAAATCACTAAAAAAGTCACTAGATTTTCAAAAGTTTATGGTATCTCAGCATTGATAGCTAGAAGCTTATACCTTTTTTTAAATGAAAGCTGAGCTCAAATCCTTTCAAAATAGCACCTATAGCATTTCAAAATATTATTTTTTCCCAAAGTTAGAGCGTAATAAAGATCGGATCTGAATTTTTTGTTTAAAACATTAATTAATAATAAAAGCTAAAATTGAGTTTAATCTTTATTATGCCATAACTTTGCGAAAAAATAATATTTCGATATGCTATAACTACGATTTCGAAAGGATTTAGCTCAGCTTTCATTTAAAAAAAGGTTTAAGCTTCTAGCTAACAATGCTGAGATACCATAAGCTTTTGAAAATCTAGTGACTTTTTTAGTGATTTTCTTCAATGTCCTGTAACTAGGAAAATATTGAGCGTTGGCCTCTAAAATTTTGGCTTTCTCCATATTTCTGCATCCGGAAAACATTCTCAAAATTTGAGCAAAAACGGTGACCCGAAGATGAAACACTCTCCTTGTAAGACTGATATTTCACCTACTCGATTCAAGGGCAATATTTCGCAGAAAATGTAATTATTAATCTCTTTTCGGACGGCTTTTCCTGTTACTAAAATTAAAAATTATTAAATATAGAATTATTTACATAATATATAACACTTTAAAATTACTAATAATTAATATTTTAATTCGTGATATTTAAGGAATAAGACAATACATGTTTATCTTCCTTATAATGTTTTAAAATAGTTACTTTTGAGTTTTAAATTAATTATTAGTAATTTAAAATTGATATATATATATATATATATATATATATATATATATATATATTATATGATTTACATTATATCTATCATTTGTTGAAAATTATTACACAATTTAATGGGTTTTACGTTGATAGGTATTAATTATATTGAAGGTTTTTGCTCCTAACGTCGCTCGGTTGAATTTTCTTTTATTATATTATTATGTATAAATGACTAATTTTAAGTAAATAAGAATTAATTAATTTAAGTTAATTTTGAGTACTTAATAAAATTAAAAATAATTTGATGAGACATAATATAAAAATATATGTACACATGTGCTTAAAGTAAAAAAGCGTATAATTTATTTCATCAAGTGACTATTTCTCAATCTTCTTTCATAAGAAAAACAAAGATAGTACGATATTTGATACGAATAAACTGAGAACTCGGAACTGACTAGGAGAATGTCACATCTCCGGATCACGGATTTTGCTTAAACTTCGGGATAAGTTTTTAGATGATAAAATATGGAAAAAGCTAAAGTTATAGTCATAAATACTCAATATTTCCCTAGTTACAGGCAATTAAAGAAAATCACTAAAAAGGTTACTAGATTTTTAAACGCATATAGTTCTTTAACATTAATAGCTACAAGCTTGAAACTTTTTTTAAATTAAAGCTGAGCTCAAATCCTTTCGAAACAGTAGTTACAGCATATCAAAATATTATTTTTCCCCAAAGTTAGAGCGTAATAATGATTGGACCTAATTTCAGCTTTTATTATTAATTAATGTTTTTAAAAGAAAAATCAGGTCCAATGTTTATCATGCTCTAACTTTAGGAAAAAATAATATTTTGACATGCTATAACTACTAATTCGAAAGGATTTGAGCTCAGCTTTCATTTAAAAACAGTGTCAAGCTTGTAGCTATTAATGCTAAAGAACTATATGCGTTTAAAAATCTAGTAACTTAGTGATTTTCTTTAATTGCCTGTAACTAGGAAAATATTGAGTATCTATGACTATAACTTTAGCTTTTTCCATATTTTATCATCTGAAAACTTATCCCGAAGTTTGAGCAAAATCCGTGATCCGGAGATGTGACACTCTCCTAGTGAGTAACAACTATAATTTCCTGACCTTAATATATGACCATGAATTTGAATTATGATTTTAATTTTTACGTGAAACATGCTTAAAAAAAATTCTGTGTTTATTTCTAATAAAAATATCTTCACAAATGTATTTTATGTATATGAAATACGAAATTTAAATTAAAAAACCATAAGATTAAAATACACATTTTTGGTTAATTTTAAATTTAAATATTTCAGAATAATAAAATAACTATTTGCAATTACTTAACAATCCTTTTTGCATCTAATATAAAATTTTAATGAGATACAAATATTACAAAGTGTATGTATTACAAGTAAGGTTTGCATATCGTAAATATTATAATTTTTAGAAAATTCTTGATATCAATAAATTATTAATTTAAATAATTAAATATTTTTTCATTGATGACAAGTAACCTTTCAAATATAGTTAAACTAATACTGTAAATGTCAATCAAATAACATTTTCATCAAAGTAAATTTCAACGCTATAATTATTAAAATAAACATTTTTATTTAACAACAATCTATTGTAATAATTATTTTTTTAATGTATATATTAAAAAAATAATAATTTTGTTTGATGAACATTTATATAAATATTATATATTTATAATTGTATGACTAAATTTATTAAATTAAAATTGTATTCAGTTATTATTCAGAAAATAAAGTATTTAAATTAGTTTTCATGAAAATATATTATTCAAGGAGTTACTTGTTAACAATTTTTTATAAATATACGTTTAACCTTAATTACATTTTCATTTGTACACGTGTTAGTATTTAAATAATTTGTCTTTTATATAAAAATTGTTAACAATTAAATATATTAAAATTACATATCAATATATTAAAATTATATTTACATTAATTACATTTTCATTTGTACACGTGTTTGTATTTAAATGAATTGTCATTTATATAAAAATTGTTAACAATTAAATATATTAAAATTCATTCCATTAAAGCATTAATATTTTTAATAAGAGAAACATATAAATTTTTAAAATACATCAAATAACCTCATTTAAAAAATTATCATTACGTGAAATAAAAATATTTTTTTTAATATCGTTAGAACATAATTTTTATGGGATACACTTTGAAAATCATTTATTTAATATTGAATTTTTTTTAATAGTCAATTATGAAGATAGGAAAATATATGAATTATGAATAATTTTTTCTTATTTTGTCTATAATTATGAATTTATATTTATGAACTGTCTAGAAGTGAAATTTTCCCTAAAAAAGTAAACATTTCAAAAGAAAATTTACTTATTATTTGCGAAACACTTATCATAAATAATATTGGAACCTAAAAACTCCTCAATAACTAATGAATTAATTTATTTAAAAATTTAACTGAATAATCTTCGTGATACATATTATATGTTAATGCATCTCTTTATTTAAAATTTTGAAATACAATGGAAATATAGTCAATATTTATCGGCGCAAGTGTACTGTCTATTTTACATCTCCTCAAATAATATATAATTATAAAATTTACATAATATTTTATAAAAACTATTGAAATGATAATTATATATTTAATATTATTTCAAACTATGAATAAAAAGTCGAAAAAATTATTATTAAGGAGGTACCTTCGCTTTAGTATGACAAAACAAATTTGGTCGAATCTATGCAAAATTGTTTGTTTTTATGTCTAGAATGCACATATAAAATTTCGTCAATGAGAAATTAGAATAATTATATAACATTGGTTCTTATGGGAAAACGTTAATATTGTAGTTGATCTTAAAATAAAAAAACAGAATAAAGTGAAATTTTTTGAGGATAAACATAATATTACTGGCAACGTATAAAATAATTTTCAGAAACTTTTATTACTTTTACACGGAAATATAAATGAATAAATTATTTATTTATGTACGAATCTAGTTACTTTTATCGTACATAGCGGGTGGTGGCAAAAACACACCGTAACCTCAAATTTTCAAATTTCGTAAAAAGAGCATGTAAATGATTTGGGCAGTGAAGATGATAATCTTAGCTCTTTAATTAATTTTAATTTTTTAGTTTTAATTAAAAATTACTTTTTTTTTTTATATTGATGCTAATTCTATCGAGTACGTGAAAATCACCATACAAAACATATATTCTTGGAGAGGGGAGATATCTAGTAACTTTTCATCAAATAAGCATATTGAAAAATAATTGTTAATAATAATTGTTTATGATTATAAACAAGGGCAGTCTGACTGTCCATATTTATTTAATTATTTTATTATATAGATTTTAAATTGACTGTAAGACCGATGGAAATATTTATCATCCTATTTATTATTCAGTCGACATAAGTATTGTTTTTATTTTGAATTAAAGGTCTATTGGGTGGTTATTATGTTTTATTTTAGACATATAAATTTAAAATATGGGAGGGTAGTAAAAGATTATTGTTCAAAATGGGTTAAGGGTGTTGTTAGAATTTTAATTTTGAGGGAACAATTAACTTTTCTTTCAAGATGTAGGAAATCAAATGACTTTCCAAAGCATATTGATAATAGGTTTGATGGTGGATATTTTTATCAATATAGCAACAAAAGAGTTTCTCATGATTTAGAAAAAAGCATTTTCTTTTTTAAAAATAAATTATTAAATTTAGAGAATAAAAATGTTAATTTTGATATTAAGGGTTTAAATAGATATTTGTTGGGTCTTGAATCATATTTATATAGAGTTATGAATTATAATGATTTACATGAATTTTTTCATAATCAGGAGAGGCACTTTAATAAAGTAAAATATATGAAAAGGAAAAATTTAAAAAGAAAATTTGAATATCTTGTTCGGAAAAAACACTCTCAAATCAATCATTATAATGGTAATGAAGGTTGGTTCAGAAATCTGACTGATAGAGTAATACCTAATGAAGTGGTGAATGTTATGTCAAGGGGAGCAGGGTTTGCTTTACCATACTTAAACAATGATCTTCCGATTAAAGAAATTATTGCAGATGTGGAAAGTAGTGTTGTTGGTTTTAATGATGAATTGAAGAAAGATTGTAGGGAATCATTGGTTAAGATTATAGGGAATTTTAAGAGGGAGAATAGATTTAATAATTTTATTTATGGGAACTTGTGTCATGATTTAAAGGTAACAAAAAAATTTTTAAGGGATAATGTAGACATAATTTTTTAAAGTTCTGATAAGGGTAATGTAACAGTAGCTTTATTTAAGGGCGAATACATGAATCATATAAAGCTTCTTTTGGATGATGACACCACTTATAAGAAAATTAGGAATCCACATATAAATAAGTTACAAGATAGTTTAAAGGATTTATTGTTATATTGGAAAAAGAAGGATTTTATAGATGATAAAGTTTTTAAATTTCTAAAAAATGAAAATGGTACAGTTGCAAAGTGTTATGGGCTTCCTAAGATTCATAAAGAACAGCTGACATATAGAATAATAATATCGTCAATTAATTTTCCTACGTATAAACTTGCACGGTTTTTGTCTGATATTTTAATTAATGTAGTTTGAAAAACTAATTTTTTTGTTAGAGATAGTTGGAGTTTTTATGATATTATAAAAGATATTGTTATTCCGAATGATCATAAAATGATTTCGTTGGACGTTGTATCTCTGTTTACGAATGTACCTCTGGAGATGCTCAATGAGATCATTTGCGAAAGATGGTCTAATATCAGTTTATATACTAGTTTAACTCAGAGTGAAATGATTAAAGCACTTCAACTAGTTTTTAATAATACAGTTTTTTCTTTTGATAAAATTTTTTATGAGCAGAGGTATGGTTGTCCGATGGGATCACCATTGTCACCTGTGATAGCTAATTTGGTGATGGAAAAATTGGAGGGTGTTGCTTTGTCGAAATTGAGTTTTGAGCTAATAATTTATAAAAGATATGTTGATGACATCTTTGCTGTGGTGCCAGATTATTTTGTGGATGAAATGGTTGATGTTTTTAATTCTGTTCATGATAGAATTAAATTTACTAAAGAAATAGTCAGATAATCAGTTGAGTTTTTTGGATATTAAAGTAATTAGAGACAGTAATAATAAAGTTAAACTAAATTGGTATAGAAAGCCAACTTGGTCTGGTAGATTTTTAAATTTTAATTCACATCACCAGTTCGGAAACAAAATTGGTACTTTGAAGGGTGTGATTAATCGCGCGATTAAGTTATCACATATAGATTTCAGAAAAGAAAATTTGAACATTGTTAGAAAGGCTTTTGTTAGTAATAGTTATCCAATCGAATTTGTTAATAGAATGATTGAGGAGAGGGTGAATGAAATTTATAATAGTAATTTAAAAAAGAAAATTGATGTAGAAACTAGAAGCTTGTATTTTGTTTTGCCGTATGTTAGAGGTTTGTCAGAAAGAATTAGAAATGAATTCAAAAAACATAAAATTCAAGTTTTCTTTAGAAATAATAATAATTTAGGTAGATTTTTTAATAATTGTAAAGATAAGGATGAAAAGGATGAAAAATCGGGAGTCGTTTACAAGATCAATTGTAATGGTTGTGATAAATATTATATTGGACAGACAAGTAGATATTTAAAGAAACGAATTTATGAACATAAATATAGTTTGAGAAGTCCAAATGTTGTGTCGGGTTTGAAGCAACATTGTTTGAATTCTGTTCATTCTTTTGATTTCGTGAATGTTGAAATTTTAGAAAATAATATTAAAAATAAATTTAAAAGGGAGAGTTTTGAGAATATTCACATTTTTCAGAATAGAAATAATGTAAATTTAATGTTAGAATCAAGTAAATTAAATAGTATTTATTATCCTTTTCTAACATAATATAGAATTAAAGTGGTGGAGATATATTAACTTATATCGGTGTTTTTGATGGTGGAGGGGATATTCAAATAATTTTTTAGGTATAAATTGGGAGTCGTGTGGCGAGAGGAGTTCAGTCCTTGAGGATGAGCAGTAGCGTGCTCGAAACGTTGGACATTATACAAGATCACAATCGAAGAAAGGTTTTTTGGTGGTGGAGGACAGTCAGATTGTGCTTTACTAATTTTATTTATTTTCAGGTTTCTTTCCAGTTAATTTTTAAGTTTTTATTTCAGGTTATTCTACAGGGGTGATTATAAACAAGAGCAGTCTGACTGTCCATATTTATTTAATTATTTTATTATATAGATTTTAAATTGACTGTAAGACCGATGGAAATATTTATCATCCTATTTATTATTCAGTCGACATGAGTATTGTTTTTATTTTATATTTTTTCATGTATAATTCATTTTCAATATAAAAATTAATCATAGATGGAAATATACATTAATATTCAATATAAAAAATAAATGATTTATTAAAATATATATTTCAAACTGACATAGCTCTTTATTGGTGGCTCTTTTTTACACAATCGATAAAAGCAATTTCTGAAGTGGCAAACAATGAGTAATTCCAATTACCATGTAATACATGTAAGAACCGATAGAAAACTTCGAAAGTTAGGTCTGTAAAAAATCATGCTAACTCTCCTCTTCATTTACAACAAGAAGTATTCTTATGAATTTCTCTGGAAAACGTCAGGATTTTCAGAAAAAAAATCATGAAGTTGGTACTTTTCAAAAAATTTTGAAAAATTTCGAAATTTCAAGGATCTATGGCTCTTGATTCTCTCAATCTAAATCCTTGAAAATTTTTTTACACATTTTGGGTAACAAACAGAATATATTCTCAGAGTTTCAGCGACTTTTATTTTTTTGCTCTTCCAGTTTGTGTGAAATGTCCCACATATATATATATATATGTATAATTGCTGAAAATAACCATTTTTTATCGTTGTATTATTTTTACAAATTTTATTATTATTTATTTATCATATAACAATTAATAAATAGCATTTTTCATAATTTCTTTTATTTTTCAGCTTTTAAAGTAAAAAGGCAGTAAATTAAATTAGTTAATATAAAAGCAATTATTTTGTGAATATCTGTGGAAAAAGTTCATTGAAAATGAATTTAAATTCTTAAAAGAATTTCAATTTTCAATAATGGTTCTGACTGAGAAAGATAAATTGATTGTTAAAGGACAGAGATTCTATAGTGGAATTGCTTTCATGTTAACTGATATTCATATATTAGAATTTAATAATATTTCAAACTGGTACATCTCATTCAACATGCAATCAACTTTAATAATTCAAAGACCACAACATATTAAATCAGTACTGATTAATGGAGAATTTATACAGTTATTATTTTTCGAAAATTTGGAAAAGTGTTACCGGATTTGTGTGTATTATAATAATAAGGTAATTCATATATATGACAGTTATAATCTTAAATATCTACCAGATAAGCATAAGATTTATATAAACAGATTATTTCCAAACAAATCAGAATTGAGCATAGTATTCGAAACAGTACAATCACAAACAGATAATTATGATTGGGGCGTTTTGCAATTGTTTTTGCTATTGCAACACTTGATAATTTAGGTCCATGCTGTTTAAAATATGATGTTTCTCCAATGAGATTACGTTTATCAAGAATTTTTAGAATGCAACAAATAAGAACGTTTCCAGTTTTGCAAAATTATAATAAACAAATATTAATTACGAAAATCCACCGGACATTATAAGGAGGAGTACTGGTTATGAGCAACGTCTAAATTAAATACCATTAAATTTAGATTTCACCGAGCTTAAACTATTAGCAAAAAACTCACAAATGCATTTATTGGCAGAACAAAAAAAGATCATGGAAATGTATCATAAACAAAAGAAATCGAATCATGAATCAATTTTGATGGAAATTGACGATGACATTTTGTATACAAATTTTTAAACACCAAATACTGATACAATGGGAATCGATGAAATCCACTTAAATTATAACGATAATAAAATTAGTACAGTTGAGATTAAATTAAATGAAGGAAATAAAAATTCAAAAGAAATAGATGAAAAATAAGCTTTATTTGTAACAGGAATTGAGAGCATGACGAAGCTGCCCGCCTTCTAATAATATTTCCAATCCTAACTTATGAATAAACGATGCGTTTAATCGAGTTTTTTTGCTACGAAGTAAAAATTTGTAAAATTAAACTCTAGTGCGGACAACTCAAGAAATCCACCAAAATATCATACATACAAAGTTATAATAAAAACTTTCAATGTATCGTATTTTATGTAATTTCCAATCCAAGCTCATAAAAAAATAACAAGTCTAAATGATTTTTTATATTTACAAAAATGATTGTATTAATATAGCTTTAGTGCGGACAAATCATTATATTTATTTAATTTATGAATTGAAAAAGATATTGATAAGATAAAAAAAGCAAAACTCAATTGCTGCAGCTCCGACATCCCGTTAATGGTAACAGAACAATCACATAAATATAAAAAAATCTCAGAAATAGACATTATTATGAAAATGCAAGAAAAAAAAGTAATGATAAATTAGAACTAAGACGTGTTCAAGAAATTTTACGTAAGAAAAAAGCCTATATACAAATGAAAAAAAGACAACCAAATAAATATAAACAGAAATTAAAAAATACTAAGATAACAAAATGGCAATTCAAGGAAACAATGAGTACTGATAAATTGGAACAAATACGTGCGGGTGAGGCTTTACGCAAGAAAGAAGCTTATATAAAAATAAAAAAAAAAAAACCGAAAAAATATAAAGAAAAATAAAGAAATACTAAGATAAAAAATTGAAATTCAAGGAAAAAATGACTATTGATAAATTGGAACAAATACGTGCAAATGAGGCTTCACGTAAGAAAGAGGCTTATATAAAAATCAAAGAAAAAATTCTAAATAAATATGAAGAGAAATAAAAAAATATTAAGATAACAAAATTAAAATTCAAGGAAAAGATAAGTACTGATAAATTGGAACAAATGCGTTCGAATGAGGTTTTACGTAAGAAAGAAGCTTATATAAAAATTAAAGAAAAACACCAAAATGATATGAAGAAAAATTTAAAATTACTAAGACAACAAAATTGAAATTCAAGGAAACAATGAGTATTAATTAATTGGTACAAATATGTGCGAATGAAGCTTTACGTAAAAAAGAAGATTATATAAAAATTAAACAAAAACAACCCAATAAATATAAAGAAAAATTAAAAAATACTAAAATAACAAAAATGAAATCAAAGATAAAAAAGGGTACTGATAAAATAAAACAAATACGTACAAATAAAGCTAAACTTAAAAAAAAGCTTGCATAAAAATAAAAGAAGAACAACTAAATGAATATAAGAAAAATTGAAAATATTAAGATATAAAAAATAAAATCAATGGAAAATAGAGATACTAATAAATTGAAAAAATTGCATGAAAAAGAAAAATTACGCAAAACAGATACTTATAAAAAAGTTATTAGTGAACAATATAATAAATATGAAAGAATAGTACAAATTAAAAATCGAAAATTGGAAAATGCCGATATTATTAAGAAAACATGAGTGAAAAATGATTGCTGCCAATTAAAAGAATTACGCACAAGGTGTAAACAAATAGAAATTGATGACAATAAAGATGTTAACCTTTTAAGGACGGAACTGGTCGATATTTCGACCACTCAAGTATCATAATACTTTTGAGTGATTTTGGGGATAATATTATGTTCTGAATATAGGAAATATGATGTCGAAAAAATGGTCGAAATATCGACCAGTCCCGTCCTTAAAAGGTTAATAATGATACTACAATAAATAAACCAATAAATGAAAAAAAGCGGAAACATAAATAGGATTCTTATCAATTAGATATTATTTATTAAGTGTAAACGATTATAAATTGAAGACAATAATTATAATAAAAATTACAATAATAATAATTATAATAACAATCATAATATTGTATTGAACTAAGTTATTGATAAAACAATAAAGGACAAAGTAGAAGAATAATTGAAGAAATTAAATGAAAAAATTAATTCGAAACTGATTGATTGTATAGCAAATATATATTTCGATGAAAATCTCATACCTGAAAATAAAATTGGTTCTATGCCAGATACATGTGTTTATTGTGATGCAAAACATTTTGCTTTCAAATATACTGAAAGTAACGATTTCTCCAGTTGTTGTCATAAAGGTGAAGTAGAGTTGTTAGAAAATCCTCCTTACCCAGAACAATAAAAGTTCTTAGCAACTGAGTTAACGGAAGAAATTATTGATTTTCGACGAGATGTTAGGTTGTACAATGATGCTTCAGCATTCGCAAATTTTAATGGTAATTTTGATACATTGCCGGGTGAAGGACCACAAGTTATTAGAATATGTGGACAAATTGACCATAATGTATATGCGTTACATCCTAATAAAGATAAAGCACGTAATTATGGACAATTATATATCTAAGATAATGAAATGGCAACGATTGAACGGAACAAGTTTATTATAAATTCAACATTATTAAAAAATTTAGATATTTTGATAAGAGACATTAACCCTTATGCTAAAGCCTATAAAATGATGCTTTACGTTGAAGAAAAAGAACTACAATGATGTGCAAAAATCTATTGTCCTTTAAGAACTATTACAATGTCTTTACAATAAAAATAGATATAATCTACCTACCTGTAATGAAGTTGCAATAGTATATGTTGGAGAAGACGATCTTCCTCCTATCGAACGTGATATCGTCATTCACTCTAAGTATGATAAACCAATTAGTATACCGACAATTAGCAAACATACAGATCCTGTGACATATCCGCTTATTCATATTAATGGTGGTTTTGGATGGATGCCAAATATGAAAAGTAAAATTAGAAAATCTAATATTTCAAATTTGAAATTTCATAATTAAAGATTTAGTGTTAGAAATTAATTTAATCCATTCCTTAATTTGGGAAAATTATCTCAACAGTTCATTGTTGATGCGTTTAAAAAAGTTGAAACTTCCAGATTATATTCCATACGAAAAAAACCAAAACGTATTAAGAAGTGTTTGTTACAAACGTGTTATGGACTATTTACATAACAAAAAAAAAATTAGATTCTTCAAAAATTGGAAAAATGGTAATATTACCGTCAAGCTCTACAGGAAGTCCACGATTTTTAAAAGAAAATTACATTGACTCAATGACACTTGTAAATTATCGTGGTAAACCTGACCTTTTTGTAACTATGACCTGTAACCCACATTGAAAAGAAATAACTGAAAACTTGAAAATTTATGAGAATGCAATAGATAGACCAGAGATCATAACAAAAGTATTTTATCAAAAAGTAGAAGAACTCAAAAATTTAGTAATAAAAATATGAATATTAGATAAATGAATTGCATATAGTTATGAGATTAAATTTCAAAAACAAGGATTACCGCATATGCTTACGTTAGTAACAACTTACTCTTGTATAAAAATAATAGATTTGATATTCCCGAAAAAGTTGATAAAATAATAAGTGCAGAAATCCCAAATAGAGATATTTATCCATAATTATATAGTATTGTTTAACAATTGATGATACGCGGTCCCTGTGGTATGCAAAATATAAATTGTCCGTGTATGAATAAAAATACGAAACAATGTACTGAAAAATTTCCAAGAAAATTTAATAATACAACAACATTTGAATCCAATGGATATTCACTATACAAACGTAAAAATGATAGCGTCAAAATAAATTTCAAAAATAAATTTACAGAAAGAATTGCAGTTAATGGATTTGTTGTTCCTTATAATCCTTACTTATTATTGAAACTTAATGCACACATACACGTAGAAGTTTGTTCCACTGTACACTGCGTTAAATATTTATTCGAATACTAAAGGTCATAATTGTGCATACATTAAAATACATCAAGTAAATGTGGATTTTAAATAAAAAAATAAAGACATTTTTCAACATGTCAATCGTGGAAATGTTGAGTATGAATATGACGAAACCCAACAATACATTAATACACGATATTTATTTCCACCTCAAGTAATGCGCAGGTTATGAGAATATGCCTTACATGTTATTTGACATACTATAAAACGTCAGTAGGTAAGCAAAGGGAGTTCTGGAAACCCCCACTCCTCCGCCCATCAGCTCACCTGTGCAGGTGCAAAAATAATGACCAGTCCCGCGATATAAGAAATTCACGCCGCGCCTGCGCGCTATGTTAGCGCTCATTGGCGCGCGAGCTCCGGCGCAGCGTCGATAAGCGAATCACCGTGATCCGCGCCGCGTCGATAAGCGAATCACTGCGACCCGCACCGCGTAGATAGGCGAATCACCGCCCGTGTAGATAAGCGAATTCCCACGATCCGCGTCGATAAGCGAATTTCCGCCGGTCCACGCCCGCCACCGCTGATGAGAGTAAATGTTAAATGTTTAAAAATTTTAACATGATCATTGAAGAGAGTCGTATTTTATATTATTGGGTATAAACTCATTTTAAACGAGTAAAGGAAGGATAGAAAGAACTATAACATAGGTCATGCATCATATATGTATATATATATATATACATATATGATATATATATATATGTTTCTTTTATAAGAGCCTAAAGATGATAAGGGGATAGAAAGAAAGTTACTTGCTTATGAAGGCGAGAAAGAGATAGAGGGAAAGTCAGTGGCTTTACGAAGGCAAGAAAGAGACGGAGAAAATCAGTTGCTTTACGATAAGCGTTCGAATTCTTAAAATCGTTCCAACTATTTTAATTCTAAATTCTCTTTTACACGCTATTCGTTACATATATAAATTAATCTTGTTATATAATAATGAAATCCACTATTAAATCTAGAATATTTTTAGAGTTTAAATAAAATAGGATGATAAGGAAAAAACATTGTAGTTTACACTTGCCCATAATGAAATGTACGAATAATTTATAATAATAATAATATTTTAGAGTAAGAGATAGGAGATGAGAACATTGTAGCTCACATACTGAAATGTATAGAGTTGGGAATGGAGGGGGAGGTCAAGGACAAGATTGTTTGGGTCCCCTAAAACGCAACTTCGTCTTATCTCTGTATGACGTCACTAGCATTACACTTTGTCGCACGCATTGCATTCTTATAAGTATAAGCATTACAGATCAACTGTCTAGCTAAAATGCAGTTTCCTCTTATCTCAGTATGACATAACACTGGAAAGAATATACATTACAGTTTCTATGCAGCTTCGTCTCATCTCTGGCAACACTGTGTGTGTGTGTGAAAAATGATAAAAATTATTGTTTTATAATAATAAAAAAGTATATAGAAATTAGTTTGTTATATAATAATGAAGTATACTATTAAATCGTTGAATATAAATAATTTTATGGGTTGATATTAGTATCTTATAGTAACTGAATGAAATTTTTATTCTACATCGGTTTTAACTTGACGATAATATTCATTTGTGAGTTGATACATTCGGTTTAAATAATTATTTTGACACACGTATATGACTACATTAAGATAAATATTTCAAAGAATTAACGCCACCTACTATCCTATTAAAAGGGAAGATAAGTAAGGTTACGATTCGGTTCGTATTTGACTTTTAAAGTAAAAAATTATGGCTACGTTTGACTGTAAAGAATTAGTTAACAAGATGCTAAATGCTTATTCGCGTTTAACAAATAAGAAGACCAATCCTGAAGAAATAATTACCTGCCTGAATCTTGATAAAGAAAATTTAAGACTTTTAAAAAATAAATTGCATAAGTGTACAAATGTTTCTGAGGAGCAAAAGTTTTTAGCTGCTATTGCATTACTCCTAGGAATCCAGAGTAAACTAAAAAGTGCTCAAGGTATCCAAAAACGTGAAAGACGAAGTGATAGAGTTAATTGGCAAGACTTGGAAAATGCATTTAGTAATCGAATTAGGACAGGTGTAATTACAAATTTAAAAAATTTAGACATAATAAAATTTTTCAAAGATGCACAAGCATTATTTCAAATAAGAATTAAAAACATTTTAAAATTACAAGATGCAGTAAAAGTGTATACAGTGCTGGGTGCCGAATATGTTATTATAAAAGCTGATGTTGAGACTAATGAAATGAAATATTTTAATACGAAAGCCAAGCCAATTCTAAAGACAACAGATTTGAAAGAATGGTTTTTAAATAATGTACAAGAACTTATACAAAGAGATATGGAAGAATTCCAACGAGAAGATTCAGGATGGTCATTACGTGCTATTATTAATTTGTGTGTTCATATAAACAAATATAATCCACTACATAGTGGCTCATATATTCCTCTTCCAAAAGTGATAGAATTAAAACATGCATGTATTAATGTGAAAAATTTTGATGATGCTTGTTTTAAATGGGCAGTATTGTCAGCATTGTTTCCAGTTAAGTCAAATATTAGTGCAGTATCTTAATATAAATTATATGAAAATAAATTAGATTTCACAGACATGGAATTTCCAGTAATACCAGAGAAAATTGGAAAATTTGAAAAAAGAACAATATATCAATAAATGTATATTTTTTGAAGAAACATTCTGGTAAATTCAGTGTTTCACCTCTACGTATAACATCATCTGAAGAAAATAAACATATTATTCTTTTATTGATACAAAATTATTATATAGATGAAGGAGAAAAACAACAAAAAAACTATGATACAAATGTATCGATAATATATCATTATGTATGGATAAAGAATTTATCTCGATTAGTTTCTGATCAGATATCAAAACATAAAGGCGAAAAATATATATGCAAACGATGTTTGCATTACTTTAACACTGAACAAAAATTAAAATTTCATCATGAAGATTGCTCTAAAATTAATAAGTGCAGAGTAAATTTACCAGAAGGAAAAGACAGTATATTACGTTTTAAAAATTTTAAAAATAAGGAAAAGGTTCCTTTTATTGTATACGCAGACTTTGAGGCCCTTTTGTTGCCCGTTCAAGACAAAAATATTATTCAAAAACATCAAGTATTTAGTGTTGGATATTATTTGAAATGTAGTTATGACGAGACCATATCATGCTACAATAGCTACAGAGGACCTAATCCTGCTGCATGGTTCATAAACGAACTTAAAAAACTTGATGAAAATATTGAATCTGTATACCAACATGAAATACCAATGAATGCTCTAACCTTGGAAGAAGAAGAAAGATTTCAATATGCAATTCTTTGCCACATTTGCCAGAAACCTTTAAGAGGAAAAAAAGTTCGAGATCATTGCCACCTTACTGGCAGGTAAGATTAATGCTTAAAATGGTTTTGTAATATTACTTATATTAAATTATATATATATATTTATATATATATATATATATATATATATACTAGGGGGGGTACCCCCCTGCTCGCGCTGCTCGCCAACCCCCAGTTATGCTATAAATATAATTATATATTAAACATTTATTATTAATATTATATTATATAATGTAATATTATTTAATTTATTATATAATATAATTTTTATCTAAACTCTAAATAAATATTTTTACTATTTCTATTAATATTAATTATTTATGTTACTTTATATAAAAATACCTCAACACTATTTTGTTCATTATATTTCAAAAAGAAGAGATATATATAATTATTATTAATTCATTATTTTTTTATTTTTATAAAAAAAGAAGAGATATATAGTGTTGAGGTTCGGCTTTCCACACCACCTTACATTTCAAACCTTTATCAATATAACTTATAAATATTTATTTTTAAATCAATATTAATTTTGAATAAATTTGTAAAATTTTTTTGTTAATATAATTATATAATATATGAAGTTTTAAAAAAGGTGTGTAACATAGAGGTACCTTGATGGCGCGTTAGATTTTTTGATTAGTGGAAACCCTCGCCAGTAGCCCTAAAAACCACTTAGTCTTATAAAATATATTTTATTTTAAATATTTATAATATATTTAATTATATGTAGTATAACTTAAAAATAGTGTTATTATTGTTATGATATTAATGATCATTAGTTTAAAATATATTGAAAATTTTGTTGATAATTTAGTATATTATTTGATATATCGTAATGATTTTGAGTTTTATAAGATTTATAGGATTATTTTGTTATAATTCCTTTTTTATATCTTTTTCTCATTTTAAACATTTTATGAGATATATCAAAAATTCATACTAAAATCTATAAATTTATTATGATATTGTAAATGAAATTATTACATGATCATTATATCATATTTTATTTAAAATTTAGTTATTTATATAACAAATAAATAAATAAAATAATTTTAAATTATTTTATACTTACTTATACTATATTTACCTGTATAAAAGTTATGAATATGAATTTTTTATTTATTGTTGTTATTAGTTAAATTATTTATTTATTAAAATTTCGTTTTATAAATTTTAAATAATCATAACTTTTAAATATTTTAGTTAATTTTTAAATATTCTAATTTTTTTTGTTTTTAATAATATTAATAATTTAAAAAATTTTTTTAAATTTATTATTATATATTTAAATATTTATGATTTATTTTAATTTTTCATATTTTATTAATAATGTTAGCTAATCTTAATAAATAATTAGAATAAATTTCATGACTTTGATTAAAGTAATATTCTGCTATTGGTTCGCTTATATTTATTTTATATTTTATAATTTCATTCGCATAATATTTATAATACTCTGGTACTTCATTCCAATTTTTAAATTCAAATTGTTCATTATTTTCCTCTATATACGAATTAATAATATTATTTAATTTAGAAATTATTGTATTGCTTATTGAACTATTATTATCTAGACTTTCTAAATAATATTCATATTCTTCTTGGAAATTTAAATGTTCTTCAATTTGATCATTTAAATTTTCCATCAATTGTTGATCATTGACATTGTTAATTTCAACATAATGACCTTTTATTGGATCCCATTCAATCATTTGTTGATCATTAACATTGTCAATTTCAACATCATTAATTGAATTCCATTCCATTATGTTTTTTTATTTATATATTATTAAAAATTTTTAATGCTTATAATTAATATAAATATAACCTGAAAAAAATAAAGTTTAATTAATAAAATAATTTATAAAAAATTTATTTAAATAACATTAAATTTTTGTTAAATTATAATAAAATTATTTTTCTAATATTTCTTTCCAAACTATGTTAGGTATAATATCTTTGTTTTCCGATTCATTTTGAATATATATTTTATTTACATTTTTACAACGTGAAAGAGCAACATATAATTGCCCGTGAGAAAATAAAGGTTTTTTGATGAATATTCCTATATTTTCGAAACTTTGGCCTTGAGATTTATTAATTGTTATAGCAAAAGCTAATATAACAGGAAATTGTTTTCTATATAAAATAAATGGTAAAGATGATGATTCATTAGTGTTTAATGTAATACGTGGTATAAAAACTTTATTTCCTTTATTTTCTCCAGTAATTATTTGTGCTTCTATGTTATATTTGAATAATTTAGTTATTTTTAATCGCGTTCCATTACATAATCCATTTTTATACTTAAATTTCGAATTAACATAATTATGGTATTTACTTTTAATTTCAGTTCGTGTGGAGGTAATCCTTCTCTTATGTTATTTAACATTTCTATTGGATAATTCAAATGAATATTATCATCCGTTTGATCTACACCTTTGTATGTTGCATAGTCAATGCTATAATAAGTTTTTGTTTCATTCTTAATTAATTTTAAAATTCTGTTATTTAAAATATTTACATCTTCATTATGTGTACTCAAAATGACATTTTTTGAAAAACAATAATTTTCGTTAATGTTTTTATAAATTTTGGCACAGACGTCATTAGTTTTCCATTCTTCTGGAATAATAAATGGATTAATGTTTCCTTCTCCTATATTTAATAAAAATGAAGAGAAACTGTCATTATTAGATCTTATGTTTTTTTTTAATTTAAAAATATGAAATAAGGGCCAAAGATTTGAATATTTTATAGTCTCTTCAATTATAGTATTTCTTTTTCCATATTTTAATAGTGGTAGAATTTGTCGAAAATCTCCACCTAAAATAATTATTTTTCCACCAAAACTTTTATCATTATGACAAACATCTTTTAAAGTTTTGTCTACGATTTCTAAAGCTTTTTTAGGAATCATAGATGCTTCATCCCATATAATTATATCTGTTTCTCTTAATTTTTTTTTATCTGAATTAAATTTTAAAAATGCGCTTTCAATGTTATTTAAATCCAATGGTAATCTAAAAGTTCTGTGACTTGTTAAACCTTTAGGTAATAAAATTGAAGCTATTCCGGTCCAAGCCATCGATAAAAATTTTTTTTTAATGCTTATATAATAATATATTAATGTTTTGTATAAGAAAGTTTTTCCGGAACCTCCTGGTCCATCTATGAAAAATATTTTTTGTTTATTATTTATTATTTTTTCAAAAATTTGTTTTTGATCATTATTTAATTGTTTATACATTTTATCAAATTTTTTTTTACTAAAATTTATAATTTCATCATTAATTTCTTCATTTTCTTCAATGTATGTTTTATTTGGTTCTGGTATTAGATTGTGGGGGGGGGGGTTGTGGGGGGATTGTGGGGGGGGGTTGTGGAGGGGGCTGTGGGGGGGGTTAGTGGGGGTCTGTGGGGGGGACGCGGGGGGACGTGGGGGGACGTGGGGGGTAATGATCGATAACATAAAATAACGTAAATTTACGTTATTTAATTAATAAAAATCATGTGGGGGGCTGTGGGGGGGCGTGGGGGGATGTGGGGGGCACCGACTGAATTTTGGTTCATATAACTATATAATATAGGGAGATATATATATATTAACATATATTATGTTTCAGATATCGAGGGGCAGCTCATGGATCATGTAATTTACCATATAAAGACTCTCGTAGTATCCCTGTAGTATTCCACAATTTTACGGGTTATGACTCTCATTTTCTCATTAAAGATGTCGCCAATAGTTTTCCAGGACGTGTGCAACTGCTATCATTGAACAAAGAGCGATATATTTTATTTCACTTATAAAATATATACAGAAAATAGTAACATTAACTTCAGATTTATCGATTCTTTCCGATTTATGTCATCATCTTTGGATAAATTAGCTTCATATCTTACAGAAATGAATATCTTAAAACTGGAATTTACTAAGCAATCACCTTTAACGGAAGATAAGTTTAATCTATTAAAAAGGAAAGGTATCTTTCCATATGAATACTTGAATTCTGTAGATAAACTAAATGAATCAGAACTTTCATCAAAAGATGAATTTTATAGTAATTTAAATAACAGTAACAAATCTGATGAAGACTATAAACACGCTAAAAATGTTTGGAAAGAATTCAATATATCAAATTTAGGTGAATATTCAGATTTGTATTTGAAAACAGATGTATTATTATTAGCTGAAGTTTTTGAAAATTTTCGAAACAATTGTTTAAGTACGTACGATTTGGATCCAGCTCATTACTACACAGCTCCTGGATTTACATGGAATGCTATGCTTAAATATACGAAAATAGAGTTGGAATTGTTAACTGACATTGATCAGGTGTTGTTTGTTAAGCGTGGAATAAGAGGTGGCATCAGTCAGAGTTCCAATAGCTATGCATTTTCCAAGTCTTGCCAATTAACTCTATCACTTCGTCTTTCACGTTTTTGGATATCTTGAGCACTTTTTAGTTTACTCTGGATTCCTTGGAGTAATGCAATAGCAGCTAAAAACTTTTGCTCCTCAGAAACATTTGTACACTTATGCAATTTATTTTTTAAAAGTCTTAAATTTTCTTTATCAAGATTCAGGCAGGTAATTATTTCTTCAGGATTGGTCTTCTTATTTGTTAAACGCGAATAAGCATTTAGCATCTTGTTAACTAATTCTTTACAGTCAAACGTAGCCATAATTTTTTACTTTAAAAGTCAAATACGAACCGAATCGTAACCTTACTTATCTTCCCTTTTAATAGGATAGTAGGTGGCGTTAATTCTTTGAAATATTTATCTTAATGTAGTCATATACGTGTGTCAAAATAATTATTTAAACCGAATGTATCAACTCACAAATGAATATTATCGTCAAGTTAAAACCGATGTAGAATAAAAATTTCATTCAGTTACTATAAGATACTAATATCAACCCATAAAATTATTTATATTCAACGATTTAATAGTATACTTCATTATTATATAACAAACTAATTTCTATATACTTTTTTATTATTATAAAACAATAATTTTTATCATTTTTCACACACACACACAGTGTTGCCAGAGATGAGACGAAGCTGCATAGAAACTGTAATGTATATTCTTTCCAGTGTTATGTCATACTGAGATAAGAGGAAACTGCATTTTAGCTAGACAGTTGATCTGTAATGCTTATACTTATAAGAACGCAATGCGTGCGACAAAGTGTAATGCTAGTGACGTCATACAGAGATAAGACGAAGTTGCGTTTTAGGGGACCCAAACAATCTTGTCCTTGACCTCCCCCTTCATTCCCAACTCTATACATTTCAGTATGTGAGCTACAATGTTCTCATCTCCTATCTCTTACTCTAAAATATTATTATTATTATAAATTATTCGTACATTTCACTATGGGCAAGTGTAAACTACAATGTTTTTTCCTTATCATCCTATTTTATTTAAACTCTAAAAATATTCTAGATTTAATAGTGGATTTCATTATTATATAACAAGATTAATTTCTATATGTAACGAATAGCGTGTAAAAGAGAATTTAGAATTAAAATAGTTGGAACGATTTTAAGAATTCGAACGCTTATCGTAAAGCAACTGATTTTCTCCATCTCTTTCTCGCCTTCATAAGCAAGTAACTTTCTTTCTATCCCCTTATCATCTTTAGGCTCTTATAGAAGAAACATATGTATATATATATACATATATGATGCATGACCTATGTTATAGTTCTTTCTATCCTTCCTTTACTCGTTTAAAATGAGTTTATACCCAATAATATAAAATACGACTCTCTTCAATGATCATGTTAAAATTTTTAAACATTTAACATTTACTCTCATCAGTGGCGGCGGGCGTGCGGGCGGGCGTGGACCGGCGGAAATTCGCTTATCGACGCGGATCGTGGGAATTCGCTTATCTACACGGGTGGTGATTCGCCTATCTACGCGGCGCGGGTCGCAGTGATTCGCTTATCGACGCTGCGCCGGAGCTCACGCGCCAATGAGCGCCAACATGGCGCGCAGGCGCGGAGTGAATTTCTTATATCGCGGGACTGGTCATTATTTTTGCACCTGCACAGGTGAGCTGATGGGCGGAGGAGTGGGGGTTTCCAGAACTCCCTTTTCTTACCTACTAACGTCTAAGCGTTCATGAAGAAAATCAACAAAATGTATTTTTTAAAGAAGAAAAAGAATAAATGATCATGCAAAAAAATGTGGGAGCAACATCTTTCAACAGCATCTTCTTAATTAAATAGAGAAGATTTTAAAGCACGAAATCACTTGTATTCAGACATACCGTAAAGGACGTAATTCCTGATCAGGGCGTAATTTCTGATCATTATTTATTATAAATCATAATCTATAAGATTTTAGTAGGAAAAACTTTTTTTTAATTTATGAGAAAAAATAGATTGAGCGTAAGAAATGCTTCGTTTGTGTGAAAAAGAAATATACTTTTACTTTTTTGCATGTAAATATGTGATCAGAAATACCTCCTAAGTGATCAGAAATTACGTCCTTCACGGTACCAAATTTTTATACATTTGATAAAAAACTGAAAAAGTGGAATAAAAGAAAAAAAAAAGAAAACCAATATTTAGTAGAATGTACTTAGTAAGTCCGAAGGATAGAGAACGTTTTTTCATTAGGTTATTACTATTACATGTTAAAGGAGTTAAATCTTTTGAAGCTTTGCGTACTGTTGATTATGTGATGTACAATTCGTTTTATGAGGCAGCTAAGGCAAAACAATTAATTAATGAAGATGAAGAATGGAATCGATGTTTGAAAGAAGCATCTTCAACAGAATTCCTTTATATTCTTTATGAATTATTTGCTTTCATTTGCGTTTTTCATAATCCTACAAATTTACGAGATTTATATGAAAAATATAAAGATAAGTTATGTTATCCTAAATACGAAAAAAATATAGGTGAAAATCTAGCATTGAATGTTATTAAAAATAATTTACAATTCAATGGGTTTTCTTTAAATGATTTTCATTTACCTAACATAAGCTCATTTATAGAAGAAGATAATAATCAAACAATTTCAAATCATAATAATCATATTCTTAATAAATCAAAAATGAAAATAAATTCTTTAAATGATAAACAAAGGCAAATATTCAACTCTACTATAAAAAGTTTAAACAACCAAAGTAAAGAAAAATATATTTTTATAGATGGACCAGGTGGAAGAAGTTATTTACTTAACATTTTTATAGTTTATTTCAAATATCATACTATACATTATTTATGTTTAGCTTGGACAGCTATAGCAGCAAATTCATTAGTCGATGGAAAAACCGTACATACAACATTTAAACAACCGTTAAAAGGCCGCTGGAATAAATAAATTAATTAATAATAAAATTAATTTTGATGCTTCGTTTTCAAAAAAAGTTTGATATACTTACAAAATCATGAGTGAGGCTAGAGAATTAATTTGTTCTCAGTAGAAAAAATATTGTTTTTTTCTGTACGAGTTGCGGACAACCATTGATTTCCAGTAATAACTACTAGTTTTTCCGAAAACCTACATTTTTTTACTAGAAAAGGATAGAGGGAAACAACGTCCTCTCAAATATAACAGATTGTACAACTTGTAATGTTAAGCCTAATTCTGCAGAAAGCAAACAAAGGGAACACAAATAATTATTTGGGATAAAATATCCATGACTTCAAAATTTGCTTTTGAAGCAGTTGATCGTTTTTTCTAAGATTTATGCGATGTGAACCAACCTTTTGGTGTTAAAACTGTAATTGCATCAGGAGATTTTAGGCAAACATTACCAATTGTACGACATGGAAGCCGTATGAACATTATTGAAAATTGAGTTTTATTTAGTTAATTATGGCAGAATGTAGACCTTAAAATATAGAGCCACAGTAAATATACGAATCCAAAAAATATTGGGCTTAAAAAAATATAGAGCCAAGAATACATAAGAATAAAAAAAATAAGATTTAAAGAAACATTGGGCCAAAAAAATATAGAGCTTAAGAAATAATGAGAATCAAAAAAATATAGAGCTCAAGTAAAATAAGAATAAAAAAAATATCGGGGTAAAAAAAGTAAAAGAATCAGACAAATATTGGGCCCAAAAAATATAGAGACTAAAAAAATATAAAATAAAAAAAATATTGCGCCCAAAAAAATATAAGTTTAAAAAAATGAAAACCCAAAAAAAAAGTTAAAAAACAATAAGGCTCAGAAAAATAAATGGCCCAAAAAAATTAGAGGTCCAAGGAAAATAGGACTCGAAAAAAAGTAGGTCCAAAAAATATAAGGCCTAGAGAAATATAGGAGCAAAAAAGATAAGGAAGCCAAGAAATAAGAGGCCGAAAATAATGAGGCCCAAAGAAAATTAGACTCATAAAAATGTAGAGCCTATAAAATATAAGGCCCAGAAAAAAATAGAGCTAAATAAAATATAGGACCCAAAAAAATTATAGAACCCATGAAAATATGAATTTAAAAAAATATAGAGCCCGAGAATACATAAGAATCGAGAAAATATTTGGCCCAAAAAATTAGAACCCAAGACAATATAAGGCCCAAAGAAAATAGCACTCAAATAAAAGTAGGGCCCGAAAAGTATAAGGCCCTGGGAAATATAGAACTAAATAAAATATAGGACCCAAAAAAATCATAGAATCCAAGAAAATATAAATTTCAAAAAAATATTGGGCCCAAAAATATAGAGCACACGAATACATAAGAATTGAATAAATATTAGGCCCAAAAAAATATAGAGCCCAAGAATGCATAAGAATCGAAAAATATTGGGCCCAAAAAAAAATAGAGTCCAAGAAAATTTAAGGCCCAAAAAGAATATGAGGCCCAATAAAAATAAGACTCAAAAAAATGTAGGGCTTGAAAAATATAAGGCCCAGAAAAATAAAACTAAATAAAATATAGTGCCCAAAAAAATTATAAAACCCAAGAAAATATTAATTTCGAAAAAAAAAATTGGGCCCAAAAAAATATTGGTTTTAAAAAAATATAGAGCCCAATAATATATAAGAATCTAGAAAATATTGGGCCCACAAAATATAGAGCCCAAAAAAATATAAAGTCAAAAAAAAATATGGGACCTAAAAAAACATAAGGCCCAGAAAATATAAAGCCCAAAAAACTATAGAGACCAAAAAAATATTGGACCTAAAAAAATATAAGGTCCAGAAGAATATAGAGCTAAATAAAATATAGGACCCAAAAAAATTATAGAACGCAACGAAATATAAAAAAAAAAAAAATATTGGGCCCAAAAAAATATAGCACGCAAGAAAATATGAGGCCCAAAAAAATTTTGGTCCTAAAAAAATATAGAGCCTAATAATATACAAAAATCGAAAAAATATTGGGCCCAAAAAATATAGAGCCTAAGAAAATATAAAGTCAAAAAAGATATTAGGCCCGAAAAAATATAAGGCCCAAAAATATAGTCTAAAAAATATAGAGACCAAAAAAATATTGGGCCCAGAAAAATATTGGCTCCAAAAAAATATAAGGCCCAGAAAAATATAAAGCTAAATGAAATATAGGACCCAAAAAAATTATAAAACCCAAGAAAATATAAATTTAAAAATAATATTGGGCCCAGAAAAATGTAGGGTGCAAGAAAATATAAGGCCCAAAGAAATATAAAGCTCAAAAAATATAGACTAAAAAAATTCTGGACCCAAAAAAATATAGGGTGTAAGAAAATATAAGGCCCAAAAAAATATAAGACCCAAAAAAATATGACCTAAAAAGATGCTTATGACTAATGAGGACTAATTATATAGGGCCCAATAAAAAATTGCTACTCTTATTACCAAAAGATTACACACATTTAACAAATGCGGAGAGCCGGAGAACCGGAGAAACGGAAAAAAAGTGGTTCCACTTTAATATAATATAGGATTTTTGTATCGTTTCATAATCAATACTATTAAGCCCTGATGTTGATTTGTTTTTTTTTATTTTCTAGTACAGAATTTAAAAAATTGATTATTTTTACAATCAGGTAGATAATTTGGGTCTGATTCACATGAAGATGGGCAAATTCTATTGAGTGTAGTATTAATGCTTTCTTTATTTTGTAAATTATTTTTGACATTAGTAGGTTGCGTATTGGTCTATTTATTTTTTAAGATCTCATATATATTAAATGCATACTTATGATCGGTGTGCATGTTAATAGATTCAGCGAACTCTCTGAAGCTTTCTTTTCTTTTTGCTTTCTCATAGAGGAAGCATTGTATCAGTAAAAAATTTTTTTTCTATTTTTTCATTAATTTGTACATATTTAGACTCAGGGAGTCGAAAAAAGTGGTTTTCAGAAAATGTCTGTACGTACGTGTGTGTGTGTGTGTGTGTGTGTGTGTGTGTGTGTGTGTGTGTGTGTGTGTGTGTGTGTGTGTGTGTGTGTGTGTGTGTGTGTGTGTGTGTGTGTGTGTGTGTGTGTGTACGATTTCAGTACGCCAATAAGATCTCGAGAACTACTCGATGGATTAACTTCAAATTTTGCATGCAATTTATTTTTCTGTCTAATTGGGGGGGGGGGGGGGAAGCTATTGAAAATTGATCTTCTTAGCTCAGTTTTTTTAGAGCCATTTTAAGAATTTTAAAAAAATTTTGATTTTTCATTTTTTTGATATTTTACGTAAACTACTCGAAGAATTTTCTTGAAAATTTGTATGAACATTATTTGCGACTGCCAAAAGAAGAAAAACTTTTACCAACTGATTTTCTTAGCGCACTTTTAATTTTAGAGCATTTTGAAAATTTTGAAAAAAAATATTTTTTTTTAAATTTATTTTATATTTTACGACAACCATTTGATAGATTTGCTTCTAAATTTGTATGCAAGTTATTTGCTATTGTCTTAAGAAAACAAGCTTTGGAACACTTATTTTCTTAGTGTAGTTTTAATTTTAGAGCATTTTGAAAATTTTGAATAAAATTTTTCTAATTTTTTTTATATTTTACGTAAACTACTCGATGAAGGAGCTTCAAATTATGTATGGGAATTATTTATGATTGTCAAAATAAAATGAACTTTTGAAAACTAATTTTCTTCAATTTTCTTAGCGCGCATTTAATTTTAAAACATTTTGAAAATTTTGAAAGAATTTTTTATTTTTAATTTCTTTTCTATTGCACAAAAATTACTCGATAAACTTGCTAAAAAATTTTCATGTAAATTATTCACTATTATCTGAATAAATTAAGCTTTGAAAAACTTATTTTTTTAGCGCTGTTTTAATTCTAGAGCATTTTGAAAATTTTGGAAAAAATGTTTATATTTCATTTTTTTTCTATTACACAAAAGCCATTCAATAGATTTGCTCAAAATTTTTCA
The DNA here is from genome assembly GCA_017163975.1 of Anastatus disparis. Lineage (NCBI taxonomy): Eukaryota > Metazoa > Arthropoda > Insecta > Hymenoptera > Eupelmidae > Anastatus > Anastatus disparis. The sequence goes on from JAFFSR010000233.1 coordinate 815,177, forward strand.
TACAAATTATTTGTTATTGCCTAATTAAAGCAAGTTTGGAAAAACTGATTTTCTTAGCGCAATTTTAATTTTAGAGCTTTTGAAAATTTTGAAAAAAATCTCTATTTTTCATTTTTTTTCTATTACGCAAAAACCATTCGATAGATTTGCTCGAAAATTTTTATGGAAATCAATTGCAATGGCTTAAATAAAACAAGCTTTAAGAAACTTATTTTCTCAGTGCAGTTTTAATTTTAGAACATTTTGAAAATTTTGAATAAAATTTTTCTAATTTTTTTTATATTTTACGTAAACTACTCGATGAAGGAGCTTCAAATTATGTATGGGAATTATTTATGATTGTCAAAATAAAATGAACTTTTGAAAACTAATTTTCTTCAATTTTCTTAGCTCACATTTAATTTTAAAGCATTTTGAAAATTTTGAAAAATTTTTTTATTTTTAATTTCTTTTCTATTGCACAAAAATCACTCGATAAACTTGTTCAAAAATTTTCATGCAAATAATTCACTATTATCTGAATAAATCAAGCTTTGGAAAACTTATTTTCTTAGCGCAGTTTTAATTCTAGAACATTTTGAAAATTTTGGAAAAAATGTTTATATTTCTTTTTTTTTCTATTACACAAAAGCCATTCAATAGATTTGCTCAAAAATTTTCATACAAATTATTTGTTATTGCCTAATTAAAGCAAGCTTGGAAAAACTTATTTTCTTAGTGCAGTTTTAATTTTAGAGCATTTTGTAAATTTTGAATAGAATTTCACTTATTTTTTGGTATTTTACGTAAACTACTTGATGAAGTAGCTTAAAATTATGTATAGAAATTATTTACGATCGCCTAAATAAAATGAATTTTTGAAAACTGGTTTTCTGAGCGTAGTTGTAACGTTAAAGCCTATTGAAAATTTTAAAACAATGTTTATTTTTCAATTATTTGGTATTTTTTGTAAACTATTCGATGAAAATGTTCCCAAATTTGTAAGCAAGTTATTGATTATAGTGTTAAGAAGACAAGCTTGGGAAAATCAATTTTATAAACGCATTTTTAATTTTAGAGCATCATAAAATCACATTATGCAAATGGCAAAAGTAAGAAAGTGTAAAATTATATATAGTTATATATAAAATTATATAGTTTTCGTAGGTATTAAGACAGCCTTTAATACAGTGGATAGGGACATTTATATTAAAATCGTATTTAAAAAAATAAAATCAAATTACTCTAACTCAATGCGCGTCATGAGAAAGCATTGCGCCAAAGCACTTCGCAGCGTTTTATTTAGCGTTTTTACTGTTAAACAGTTTATTCTATTGTACTCCATTCCATCGGTTATAGATTTACTGAAAATCCGTTTCTTGTAAGCGCATTTTCTTTATCTAATTATCTTATAGCACTTTTCATCCCACCAAGGGAAAGGATTTCTATACCTTGATGGGTCAACAACTTTTTCTTTTCGAGTACTTTCTATAAGACTTTCCTTAAAAATTTTTATGAAAATATCGTATTTTTTCAGTATTTACATTCACATAATAATTTTGAAGAGAAGTATAATAACTATCATTTAAACCGTCCTCAAATTTGTTTTTGTAAATGTTTTCATCCAGATATACAGTGCAAAAGATTGGATAGTGATCAGAACCTCAGATGTCGTCATAAAAAGATGTTTGTATTTTGTTCAATGAATTTGACCTTGATAGCACTAGGTCAACGTTAGATTGTGAGCAATCCGTTGGATTCATATGCGTTTAAGTATTATGATTGTGCAAGAAAAGATTTAAGTTATCTATACTATGAGCTAAGAATTCACCGTTTTTATCGGTCTTTTTACAGTTCCATGAAATATTGTGTGCATTAAAATCCCCGATTAACAAAGTTGTATAATTTACATCAACAGTGGACATAAGTAAGTCGTGCATCTGTTGAGGCAGATCACCAGGAGCTCTGTAACAAACAATAATTTCTATTGAGGGGTTTGTATCGGTTTAACGAATTTTACACAATTCGATACTAGGGTGGAGATTGTTAATTGGGATTTCTTCAAACGCAATATTGTTTTTTATCAAAATTCAAATGCCTCCACCGCTATTTTGGTCAGGACAGTTTTTCTTGAGTTAGACGAATCCAGGAACAAGTGTAGATTTCACTTTTTTTTATGATCTTTATTTACTTTTGAGTCACTTGACCACGATTCTAGACATAAGAAAATGTCAATTGCTTTCTTATAGAAAAAGCATTGTATCGATAAAAAAATTTTTTTTCTATTTTTTCATTAATTTGTACATATTTGAACTCGGCAAGTCAAAAAAAGTGGTTTTCAGAAAATGTCTGTATGTATGTGTGTGTGTGTGTGTGTGTGTGGATGTATGATTTTAGTTAGTAAACTGTATCTCGAGAACTACTCAATGGATTTGCTTCTAATTTCGCATGGAATTTAGTTTTTTGACTAACTTGCTGGAAAGCTATTGATCGTTGGTTCTTCTAGCGTAGTTTTCATTTTATAGTTTTTTTATTAAAAAAAAAAAATTTCGATTTTTCGTTTTTCGTTTTTTTTTTGTTTACTACTCGATGAATTTGCTCAAAAATTTGCACGAAAATTATTTGTGATTACCCGGATAGAATAAATTTTGAAAAACTGATTTTCTTAGATTAGTTTTAATTTTAGAGCATTTTGGAATTTAAAAAAAAAATGTTTCTATTTATTAAGCCAATAAGATCTTAAAAGCTACCCGATGGATTTACTTCAAATTTTCCATACAATTCAATTTTTTTATCAGCTGGTGCGGAAGCTATTGAGAATTGGTTTTCTTAGCGTAGTTTTTTTTAAGGATCATTTTAAAAATTATAAAAAATTTCGATTTTTCATTTTTTTTGTATTTTACGTAAACTACTCGAAGAATTTGTTCGAAAATTTGTATGGAACTTAATTTCGACTGCCAAAAGTATAAAAAATTTTGTAAACTAATTTTCTAAGCGCATTTTAAAAATTTTTTTGAAAATTTTTATTTTTAATTCTTTTATATTTTACGAAAACCATTTGATAGATTTGCTCCAAAATTTGTATGCAATTTATTCGCTACTGTCTGAAGAAAACAAGCTTTGGAAAACTAATTTTCTCAGTGCAGTTTTAATTTTAGAGCACTTTGAAAATTTAAAAAAAAATTTTTATTTTTCATTTATTTTCTATTTTGCGTAAACCTGTAACGGTAATTTACTACACGTTATAAAAGAAATTAGATTTTTTAATTCCAATTTAACTTTAACTAAGTCTAAGTAATTTTATTTAGAATACGGAGCTACTAGAATTTATATCAAGTAAACTAAATTAACAACAACTCCGGCAAAGCTAGTTAATATGTTAGATTGATATGCGACGGAGTATTTTTCCATCAGCTCGTTGCTGCGCGTCTCTCTCTCTCTCTCTCTTACCTGATCGAGAGACGCGATGCCGCTAGCACAGTTCTCCTTATTTATATGAAATTTAACTTTCCCAGTTAAATTTATTCAATATATTTACGTATGAAATATATATATTCTAATAAAACAAATAAGGACCGCGGAGGCGTCGGGGTAAGCAGAAGGTATAGGCTTTCTTTATCACATGCACTTACAGCAGATAGAATAAAGATTTTATAATTAAAATGTATTTATTAAAAGCAATAAGGTAAATTACAAAAATAATATTTGAACGCGAATGATTGAACGTGAATAGTTAAGCAACACAAAAAGGTTTAAAGTACATAGAAAAATATTCTCTAGAAAGAGATAGCAACAGGAAGGGACACGACGCGAGCTAAGATATAACATACGCTCAAACGCACGATAGTTGTTTCAACGCCAGAAGTTTCTTCGAGGTAAGAAACTTCTGGTTAACGAAACCTTAATAACAACTTACAATATCGCGTAGAGGCCTCTTATCCCGGATAGCGAACGACGACTCACGTTGACCAACAGGGATAATCAATGTCCCGCCTGATCGCTGTAACTCGTGAATCCAGCCCAACGAGAAAAGCAGTTTCCAGGTCGCTGCGACTTGTCGTGGACAGCCAACGTAGATGAGACACGGCCTGGAGAAGATATACGTGTCTCTTTTAATCGGAGATCTCCTTTTTCCTTTGCACAAAACTACTTACGGCACTTCACCAGCGAATCAATTAAAATCCGGATGAAGCCGAGAGATTAGTTAAAGGTGCGCGCTTGTAGGCCGTTGAATCAAGTCTGAAGCGCCGCGGCTTCTCTTCTTCCTCATGTGCGTCGATTGACGCCTTATAATACTAGTATATGACGGCGCTCGTGACAGCACACCAAGTCAAATTAATTACAGCAGCGCGCGAGATTCGAACACGGTAGAATACCGTGACACCCCTCCGCCGGACGCAGCATACCCAGATTCTGCTGCTCTCAGTTGACGCGCTGAAGGATTTGGAATGGGAAGGGTGTAGTCAATTATTACAAAAAAAAATCAAATTATATTACATATATTCTTGGTGTTTAGAACGACGAGGACACTGGTATGAGCGTTTCACGCCCGGATGGTTACATATGTAGCACCTTGGCTGGTCTTTAGCAAGGGCTTTTCGCCTTGCCTCCTCTTCTTTTTTCTCCAACCTCAACTCAGCTATGAGCTTATCTGCTTTAGCCCGTTCGTGGGCCGCTTTTGCTTTGGCGGCGGCTTCATACGCTTTATTTAGGGCTTAAGAGGCTTCTTCCTCTGCTTGTCGGACCTTAGCCCTTTCTCTCTCTCTCCTTTTTCTTTCTTCCTCTAGCTTGGCCAATCTAGCACGCCTGGCTCGTAGCAAAGCTGCAACCTCTTGCCTTCTATCCTTAATGATAGTCGGCCAGTTACTGACTAGATCAGCCGCCTCCAACTCATGTTGCTTGGCAAAGTGGTCCCTTTAAGCAAAAGCTTCAGCTTCCTCGTCAAAAGCTACTGAAGACTGACAAGCCACTCTCCTTAACTCAGTCTCGAGTTCCTTCCACTCTTCTGCCATCGATGGCTCTTTCTTGGAAGGCGTCGTGCCTGATCGTGGGTCGCAGGCCAGTTGGCTCTGCGACACACTGGGCTTTGAGGCCCCTATGACCTCTTGCCGCTTGGGCGTCGGCTTAAGCCTGATCGGCGACGGCTCCCGTGGCATCTCCTCAATTGTCAGTGCGGGGAGGTTATCTCTCTCCTTCTCCTTCTCTATCTCCTGCTGGATCCTTTCAGTCTCTGATTGATCTCGCAGGTATTCTGCGTACGGTAGCAAGTAATCTTTAACTCTCATGTCTGCGGTGTTGGAGAGCAGAAAGGCGATAAGGTCTTCCATCCCTTTACGACGTTGAGAATCCATCCGTTAGTAGGAAGAAAGGACTGTTTGTTAGTATTCTTAGGTGGTTACTTTTTATTTGCGCGCGTTCGCATTCTAGTTTTTCTCGGCGAATATTTGATTATATTTTCGCTACGCTGTACATTTGTAGAACCTTTTGGCCTACCACGCTTACGTTTGATCTGCTCAGGCTCAGTTTGACGCCTACGCTTTACGGTTCGGGCTACTACGATGGCTGTTTTACGCGGACGACCTCGTTTCCTATTCGGTTTTTCGAGTTGGGGAGTTTCACCGCTCGCAGGCGGTCGCACGCAACCTGAGCCTGAGTCTCCGTCGGCACACGGAGTCACATCACTCGCAAGAGATGGGTCGCTCATCGTCTCATTCGCATGTGTTGATTCCACCGGTGGTTGAGATGGTGTTTCGTCTTCTTGCCGTGCTACATATGGTTTTAGTTGCTCTACGTGAACAGGGCCGTAAGCATTGCTATCTTGGTCTATCAATCTGTACGTGTTGGAACCACATTGAGCTGTAATTACATACGGGCCTACGAACTTAGGTGCGAGCTTACTTGCAATACCCTGAGCAGCCAAAGAGAGTATTTTATTTCTTTTCCATACTAAATCTCCAAGATCATATGCATCAACTTGCTTCTGTTGCGCAGACTGTGCACGATCTACTACCTGTTCATGTAGCAAAGGGAATTTGCTTACACCATTTTGCCAGTTCGTTACTTCTTGTAATCGTTCATTTTCCTGAGCAGCTTTATCTTCTTTTCTTTTCTGTGAATCTGTTTTCTCTAGATAAGGCCAGTAATAATATTGTTTTACGCGAGCCACTGTTTTATCACGACCTAAGTGGCCAGCTGTCGGCTCATCGTGGCATTCTTGCAGTACTTCTGCTCGACTTTCGCTGGGAACAACGAGTTTCCATGCGTCATCGTCTTCCATCGTTTCCTCAGTAAACCTGTCCGGTACATAACGGTACAATTGACCTCCAACTACTTTCCATCTTGGATACTCATTAGGGTTACTCATAACCTGTTAAAGCAGAGACTTATACCACGCATCCTTGGTTTGCGACGCCCAACTTAGTGCACTTAAGTGAGTGTCGCATTCTACTGAGTCTTCATGCATGCGTGATAACGCATCAGGCACATAGTTTAATGCACCTTTTCTGTGGCTAACAGTGTAGGAGTACCCTTGCAGCTCCAGCGCCCAACGCGTTAGATTGCCCGTTGGATTATGTAAATTACATAACCAACGCAAACTACTGTGATCAGTTATGACCTCAAAGTCATAACCTTCAATGTAACAACGAAACTTTTTGATAGCCCATATAACAGCTAGACATTCTCTTTCTGTTACGCTGTAGTTTCGCTCTGCACTGGACATGGTACGACTAGCGAATTCCAATACTCGCTCTTCGTCGTTGACTACTTGTAGAAGTACTGCTCCTAGGCCTGAGTCACTAGCATCTGTCTGTATAATGAATTGCAAATCGAACTGCGGTCGATGCAATAACGGAGCAGATGCGATTAAAGCTTTTATTTGGTCAAAAGCGATTTCCTGATCGCTTGACCATGCATATCTGCGGTCTTTTTTAGTGAGTCTGGTTAATGGCTCTGCTAACGTGGCGAAATTTCTCAAGAATTTCCTGTACCACGAGGCCATGCCCATGAAATGCCTCAGCTGCTTTAGATTTTTAGGAGCTGGGTATTCAACGATGGGTCTTATCTTATCTGGGTCAGGCTTGAATCCATCCCTGTTTACCAGAACACCGAGGTATTTGACCTCTTCTCGGCAGAATATACTTTTTTCGTGACTGATCATGAGGTCTGCTGCTTTTATTCGCAGTAATACCCTCTTTAACCATTTCATATGTTCTGCGAACGTCTGCGTTACTACGATAATATCATCTAGATACGAAAATGCGTATGGTTCGAGTTCTGGGCCTATAACCTTATCGATTAATCGCTGAAAGGTGGCGCCAGCGTGGCTATGGCCGTACGACATCCGTTTAAACTGGTAAGGGCCCATGCCAGGTACCGTAAATGCTGTTTGAGCACGTGAGTCTTCTTTCATCCTAATTTGATGATAAGCACTGCTCAAATCCATTGTAGAGATGTATCTCGCTTTCTGCAATTTGCGCAAGATATCATCCATTCTTGGCAATGGATACGCATCAGGTTTTGTAACTGCATTGACTTTTCTAAAGTCAATACAGAACCTGAATTTGCCGTTTGGTTTCTTTACTCGAACTACAGGGCTCGACCAACCGCTCATCGAAGGTTCAATTATATCTGCAGCTAGCATCTCATTGACCTGCTCGTGCATCCATTCTTCAACTTTTTTAGAAACAGGATAATATTTCTGTTTAATAGGTCGTGCAGAACCTGTATCGATCTCATGTTCGATCCAATTTGTGTAGCCTATAGGAGTATCATTTTCTTCTAATATTTCTGTAACTAAACTTTTTACACGAGCCCGATCAGCTGCTGATACGTCAGCTAAACCAACTGATCCTAGCTTAGCAACATGTAACTGCTTAAGCGCTGCGATTTCCAAATTCACTTTCACATTCGTTCCTTTGAAAGAGAGTTTATTTTCGCAAGGATCGAAAATAGCTTTAAACGCTCGTATAAAATTGCCACCTAGATAACATTCTTCATCTAAGCTAGGCATAATAGCAGAAAGGATCGTCTTTGTAACTCCGCCTACTGTAAAAGGTAAGTCAACATAACCCACTATTGAGCATTGCCTACCATCTGCTACTTTGGCAAATCTGTCCGTAGCTGGTATTAATGGCACATTACAGGCTGCAGCCAACTGTAAACCTGTAGAATTCATGATTGTACGTGACGCACCTGGGTCATATAATGCTCTTATACGGTAATCTCCGATCACTACCATGAGCCACCATCGAGCTTCGTCATCTATATCTGACTGCAGTTGCTCTTCCTGTTCACTTGTCTCAGCCTGACAAGTGCGAGACTCGCTCTGCTCTTCTACTGGGATTTCAGGTGATTTTTTGTTTATCACTCTTTCAGTAGAGAGTTCTGAGGTCTCGTTATCTTCGCTGGGAACAGCAGGTACCTCGTCTACTTGCTCCCTTGTCCTTTTTCCGCGCATTGGGGACAGGACCATTGCGTGTAACCAGGCAGCCCACAGCGATAACAACTAAGGTTAGGGTTTCTACTTCTCGTACCTTTTTGATTTTCCTCGTTAGGTTCATCTTTATTTGAGTTTTCAGTCTGATTTCCTTTCTGATTTTGACTTTCTTGTTCTGAGCTACCTTGCCCTTGATTAGGTTTACGAAGAGGTCTCTCAAAATTCTGTGGATTTCTCTGCTGATTTTTACGTGATGTATTTGGCGAAGCTTGTCCAGACTGATTTCTATTGGGAACTGCCGGTTGCCTATCCATCCTTTCAGACATTTTATTTAACTGAGAAACTATCTGCATCAACGTTTTAGCTATGTTAAACTGTTCAGATGCCAGCGTTTTTTCTTCTATAGCGGCAACCTGGTGTTTATTCTCTTTTTGCTTGGACGCAGGACGGTAAACTACGTCAGGCAATAAAGAATGTTCTGGCAGGAGAGGAGGCCTATATGCTCTCTCTGCATCTATTGTTAATTCAGCTTCGACTGCTTTTTCTAGTAGTGACTCTACGTCAACAATCTCATCCCTTCTTACCATGCGCTGAATCTCGGGTAAGAGGTTGCGATGTAACAGGTCGAGCTGTTATCCTACATCTGGTAATGGGATTTGCTTTAATATAATGGCCTGTAGACAGGTTATATAATCACGCACAGGTTCATCTTTACCTTGCGTACGCCTGTTCGCTTCAGACCGCAGTCTTTGTTGGAAACGTCTACTGTGTCCGTACTAACGCAGAGCAGCTTCTTTATATTCTGCCCACGTGTTCCATGAATTTTTATTGTTTCTGTACCACGTGGCTGCTACGCCTGATAACAGTTCTGAAAGAGAGGATATCAGATCACTCTCACTCATTTTTGCTAATGTTCTGTATTCTTCTACCCTGGTCAGGAACAGGTCTATGCTCTGTCCTTTTTCGCCTGAAAATGTTACGTTCCATCGGCGAACTATGTGGCCGATATCCAACGTTCTATTAGCGTTGTTAGTCCGATCATTCTGCAAATTTGTGCTCATTTGCGGCATTGGGCTTGACGTAATAGGAGTCCCCCTCCTCCCGACTGTACTTACTCCTGGAAGTTCACTCGGAGTTAAGCCTGCCTGTACGTCAGCCAGAGTGCAATTTTCAGTATTATTATATATCCTGAATGTATCTTGGAAATTTACCCTTGTGATTGTTGGCGGCCTCTGGTCGTTATCTCTTTCTTGCTGGTTGCTTTGCTGTTCATCTACCCGTGTAGTTGATGATCTTGGATTTGGAGTTTCCTCTCTTCTCTGTGTTGAGGCAGCTACTGACTCTGCCAATGTTTTTATTTGCTTATTCATATTATGAAGATATTGTATCATCTCAGTTGGCAGTACAAACGGTGTTCCATCCGTTGTTTGCATCACTGTTGTTGCCTGTTCGGTAATTTGATTTGGAGGGTAGGTGGATGTTTGTGCCTGTCCACCAGAACGTGATTTGTTTGTTCCCTCTCTTAATGTCTCCTGTAGCTTTAACTTTATCTGAGGGTCTTTTTCGAGCATGCTGAGAACATGTTCTTATCGTGTTGCACGTTAGAGTCAAAAATAGTTGACCCTGACTTCTCAAATATTGTCTTTTCTTTAAATTCTTTTCTTACTTTCAGACGCTGTTGACGTATTGTCAATTCATCATCATTAGAATTCATTTGCTGAAATTCTTCAGCCGAATAATTCCGAATCAACCAATTTATTAATCGATTGGTTTTTTGATGATGAAAGCCGTCTGTTCTTAGTCCTAACTTCTGTAAAGTTATCCTTAAGTCCTCCTCAGATATGTACCCTACCCATTTTTCGGCTGCATCAGCACTTGCTTTCAACGGTACGTTAGCCATCTTGAATTTATTTTTCTTCTTTCTTGACTATATCTGTGTTTAAATCTGATTGCATGCAAGTACGCTACTACGCTTGCAGTGTGTGTATATTCGCTATATAGATATAATAAGTAATATTTCAGTTCGCATATGTGTGGTTAGAAACTAAGCCGCACACATACGATGTGAAAAAAATAAAATATATGTATATATAATTAAGAAGAAAAAATATATATTTTTATGTTTTGGTTTTTGGATTTATTTATTTAAGAGTCAGCTGTATGCCGACACAGTTATCTGTTTTACCGAATCTAGTTAAAATTTATTTGTTATAAAAACTAATAGCTTCAGGCAGAAATAAAGAGATGGTTTCGATTCGTGTAATAGGAAGCAATATTTTCTCTGATAAGAATAATTTAATTCCACCGCTTTATTTTCAAGAAAAGTTGGAATAACTTGAAAATCCCATTATTTGACACTAATTTCTAATTTTTTAAGTTATTCCAACTTTTCTTAAAAACAAAGCAATAAAATTAATTCATACTAATCAAAGAAAATATTACATTTTATTAAACACATCGAAACCATCTCTTTATTTTTGCCTCTTGTTGCTAATTTTGGGAAAAAAGTCAATTTTTTAATTAGAAAAGGACAGAGATACAGCGGACTCTTAACGTAATAACTTTTCATATTTTAGTGATTGACCGATATAAAACAAAATTTCTCAACACTGTTATTTTAATTTTTATTACAACAAGAACGTTAGAAATTGTCATTAAAATCTTCAAAATACGCGGCTAAATCCAAAAGCCTGTGCGCTTTTAAACTTTAGTTAAAAGCGCACACCTAACTGTGTGAGGACAATCTTTTTTTATTATACACTTGTATTTAATGTGTAGTGTAAAAAAGTGAAAATCTATTAAAATGAAATCTTTATGAAATTTCTAAATTTTCTCAACCACACACACTGCGCCGATCAATTGCCTCGCTATGAGCTGGCAATCTTTTGTGGGACAGAATTTAATATCATGAAAAAAAAAATATTTTACTATAGGTAAATAATGTTATATAGTTTAAATTCTATTAAACCACACAAAAAAAATTTTCCAGATCCTTTAATGTATATACAAAAAAATTTATTTTAATTTTTAGTCAATTATATTTAATATTAAATTACAAAAAAAAATTTTACTCTTATTGAGATTAAATTATTTTTACATTGAAGGATTATTTATTATTTATTTAATTTTAGCTTCCTCGCCAGCTGAATCTAATATTCTCTCTCACTTTATAAGTCAACGAAATATGACTAATGACCTGATCGATAAGGGGGGTATATATAATATCGCACGTCTCTATTTTAAGTAAATTCAAATGCCTGTTCGCTTTTTCTCATAAAGTGAACGACAGCATACAGAGTTATGTATTGTGATCTCTGTATCCACGCTAAGCTATGTCAATAGCGCCTGTGCATTACCTACAAAGAAAGAAACAAAAAAAAATTTTGGCTGGGACACGTGGGGACGCAACTTGTAACAGAAAATTACGAAGAAAAAAAATTTCAGCAATATGCAATTTTATTCACGAATTTTTGCTACGTATTTTACGAAAATAAAATTTGATTTAATCTTATTAAATTTATCACTCAATGTAATAAAAAAAAATTTTATGTCAAAATTATTTTCTAACAGAGAAAGACAAAAAGAAAAAAATTTTAATTCACTTTTATTTCAACAGACAAAAATAATTTTATTGTCAAAAGAGAGAAAGAAAAAAAAATTTTCCACGTGCTACTTCGAATATTAAATTTTAGCTACAGTGAAAACGCCATCTTTATTATAAAGCCTTTTAATAAAACGCGAAGTCCGTTTGCGTCGATGGTAACTACACGCTCGACGCCATTTGCAATTTTCGATTTACTCGACAGCGCGAGAAAGCTTGTTCCCTTTGACGCAACTATTCATTAGGCGCCATTTTGTAACGGTAATTTACTACACGTTACAAAAGAAATTAGATTTTTTAATTCCAATTTAACTTTAACTAAGTCTAAGTAATTTTATTTAGAATACGGAGCTACTAGAATTTATATCAAGTAAACTAAATTAAAAACAACTCCGGCAAAACTAGTTAGTATGTTAGATTGATATGCGACGGAGTATTTTTCCATCAGCTTGTTGCTGCGCGTCTCTCTCTCTCTCTCTCTCTCTTACCTGATCGAGAGACGCGATGCCGCTAGCACAGTTCTCCTTATTTATATGAAATTTAACTTCCCCAGTTAAATTTATTCAATATATTTACGTATGAAATATATATATTCCAATAAAACAAATAAGGACCACGGAGGCGTCGGGGTAAGCAGAAGGTATAGGCTTTCTTTATCACATGCACTTACAGCAGATAAAATGAAGATTTTATAATTAAAATGTATTTATTAAAAGCAATAAGGTAAATTACAAAAATAATATTTGAACGCGAATGATTGAACGTAAATAGTTAAGCAACACAAAAAGGTTTAAATTACATAGAAAAATATTCTCTAGAAAGAGATAGCAACAGGGAGGGACGCGACGCGAGCTAAGATATAACATACGCTCAAACGCACGATAGTTGTTTCAACGCCAGAAGTTTCTTCGAGGTAAGAAACTTCTCGTTAACAAAACCTTAATAACAACTTACAATATCACGTAAAGGCCTCTTATCCCGGATAGCGAACAACGACTCACGTTGACCAACAGAGATAATCAATGTCCCGCCTGATCGCTGTGGCTCGTGAATCCAGCCCAACGAAAAAAGCAATTTCCAGGTCGCTGCGACTTGTCGTGGACAGTCAACGTAGATGAGACACGGCCTGGAGAAGATACACGTGTCTCTTTTAATCGGAGATCTCCTTTTTCCTTTGCACAAAACTACTTACAGCACTACACCAGCGAATCAATTAAAATCCTGATAAAGCCGAGAGATTAGTTGAAGGTGCGCGCTTGTAGGCCGTTAAATCAAGTCTGAAGCGCCACGGCTTCTCTTTCTCCTCATGCGCGTCGATTGACGCCTTATAATACTAGTATATGACGGCGCTCGTGACAGCACACCGAGTTAAATTAATTACAGCAGCACGCGAGATTCAAACACGGTAGAATACCGTGACAAACCATACTGTAGATTTTCTCCAAAATTTTTATACAATTAATTCGCTATTGTCTGAAAAAATAAGCTTTTGAAAACTAATTTTGTTAGTGTGGTTACAATTTTAGAGAATTTAAAAGGTTTAAAAAAAAATTTTGATCCTTCTTTTCTTATTTTTTTTTATTTTACGTAAAGTACTCGATAGATTTGTTCTAAAAATTGCAGGGAAATTATTTGCGACTGCCAAAAGAAGGGAAATTTTTAGAAATTGATTTTCATAGAGTTTTAATTTTAGAGCATTTTTTAAATTTTGAGAAAGGAATTTTGAAAAGAAAATGTTATTTATTTAACCAGTTAGATCTCGAAAATTACTCGATGGATTTGCTTCAAATTTTGTATACATCTATGTTTTTGTATAACTAGACGGAAAGCTATTGAAAATTGTTATTCATAGTGTAGTTTTTTTTTATAGAGCCATTTATCTTCTTACTTAGCGTGGTTACGATTAAAAATTTCGTTGTCATCGTTCTTTTAAAGTACAAATTTATTAATAAATATTAATATTAGACAATTTTTTTATATTAAAATCACATTTAAATGAATATAAAAAAAATAATGAAATTCAAAGAGCTCTATGAGAAAGCATTCCGCCAAAGCACTTGGCAGCGTTTTTTTGCTAATAAGTCTGAAAGTTCATTTCTACGTTTATTAATGCTACGAGCATTCAAGTAGACCAAATGTAATGATTTATAATTGTCACTTTTCATATTTTTGTTAGCCATTATATAATTTAAGCGGTAGTTTTTTTAAGTTCACAGTCTGAATTATTTTTTTCATTATTTTCATTTATTTTACGATGTAAATAATCATCAAAATTTAACACAGTTAGTTTATTTTTTAACCCTTTCAGAACGGAATTATTATTTCATCATGAAAAGTTCTGATAACCATTTAGCGATGATAAGTGTTCATTTATTAAGCAATTTTTGCGATAAAAAAAATTTTTTTTTTTTTCTTTTCAAGTTTTCTCAGTTTCTATCAAAGATATAATAACTTAGGCCCTCAGTTTGAGATCGGAAATAGTCCACTTCAATCTAATACACATATTTTTTTTACAAAATTTGAAGCCACTTTTGCACAATTTCAAAAAAACCAAAAAATGTCAATGTACATTGTAATGTACATTGGTTCTGAAAGGGTTAACCTTGTGAGTTTGCCTTTAATGATTTTATCATTAACTTTTCGGTATATTTTGCTTTTACAATTTATTATATCTGTTTTGTTATTAGTCAGTTTTTCGGCTTCAAAGAGAGCATTTGAGTAACTATGAATATTTTTAACGAAGCTAACAAAATGTTTATAGCTGAAGTTGAAGTAATTATCATCAAACTCGCTCTCACATGGTTTGAGAGCATTCTCTATTTCAATCATTTTGTCTTCAAAGTTAAACTCTTTTGCTTCTCTTGTTTGACCTTACGATTTGTGCGTTGATTGACGAACTTCCTTTGTTATATTAAATTACATGTGGATTGACCTGATTCTTGTCAACGATAACAACACAGTACTTGACGCATGAAACTTGCTAATTTTTAGTCGGCATAACTTAATTGATGTATATAATATCTTGTATTGAAATTATGAAGATATTTGTCTAACATTGTTGGTACGCAGTTCAGCCAGCTGTAATTGGACGGCATTCACAGCTAGTACAGTTGACCCGAAATCTGCACTTGACTGCCTCTGTGACAACCTTACGGTAGCAATACAAAATTAGGCACCGCGAAAACATTTAAACTTGGTAAAGATAAATTTCCATGGATAGACAAAGAATTGTCACAGCTGTGGTGCAAGACAGATTCCATGTATCGACGATATAAACGGACGAAAAATAAGAGATATTTCTCTGAATTTTGGCAACTGCGTAAAACGATAAACGAGCAGACTGAACAAGCTAAGACTACTTACTATCATAATAGACTGTTGGAAGCTCTTGCCAGAGGTAATGCCTGGTAGGTGCTAAAAGACCTGGGACTTTTATCTGGACCTCAAGGAAACTTGAAGGGATTTATTCTAGATGAGCTTAATGCGCACCTTGCGGGAGTGTCAATCTCGCCACACGATTATAATGAGGAATGTAAGAGAATTCTTCCTTAATGTAGTAAAAAAGGCTTTGTCTTCAAGCGAATTAATGTTAACGATGTAGTCCTTGCAATTTCGCATTTTTCATCACAGGCTAGTGGCGAGGATGGCATCCTGCAGAGCGCGATACTCAAAGCTTTATCGTTTATCGGAGGGCATCTTGTGGCTCTGCTCGATTCTTCTTTTGCACGAGGGGTCTTCTCTTTCCTTTGGAAGCGTGCATGCATTGTACTGTTAAAAAAGTGTCCTGCACCTACATTGCCTAAAGATTTTAGGCTTATAGCAATCTTATGTTTTCTTTCAAAGGTTCTTGAGAAGATTGCCCATGACCAATTACAAAAGTACATCACGACATATAAGATACTTGACTCTATGCAGACTGGCTTTAAAAAGCATCACTCAACGCAGACCACCGTACTTAAACTTACAGACAACATAAGATCGGGTCTAGATGAGAAAATTGTCACGTTACTTCTATTTGATCTTAGTAAGGCATTCGATACGATCTCTCACTCTAAACTACTTGTGAGGCTGAGATCGATGAGATTTTCTAGGGTTGCACTCGAGTCCATTAGCTCTTATTTATCACGTAGGAAACAAATGGTTTTCACGCATTCAAAAGAGGAATCGGATTAGCTAACAACCAATTTAGCAGTTTCACAGGATTCAGTGCTGGGGCCTCTGTTGGCCAGCCTTCATATTAATAACATACGTGATTCGTTTAACTCCGATTGCGCCAAGCACCTATTATATACAAGTGACGTGAAAATTTATACGCAGGTCTCTTATAAGAATACGATAAAGGTATTCGTATTCTACAAAGGGTGGTAAAGACGGTGTCGGAGTGAGCTGTTGATGCTTTTCTTACATTAAATGCAAGCAAAACTAAGGCGATCGTTCTTGACAATAGTCGTCAATGCTGGTGAGCCAAGGATGATTGAGCTTCAGGATGGTGTTGGCATATCTTATTCTAATACAGTTACCAGCCTTGGTGTTGCGCTTGACTTTAAGCTATCATGAGAGCCACACATTCATATATTGACTGAAAAATTTAATAGGACCATGTACGGCTTTCGGTGTTTTCTACGCTGTACCACTGAGGCTCTGCACCAACAACTCGCAGCCGCCCTGCTCTTTCCACATGTCGACTACTGCTCAGTTGTTCTGCTCGATGCTTCACAGGAGTAGCGAAGACAATTACGGAGACTACAAAATTCATGTGTAAGATATGTATTAGGCGTGAAAACGGGCAATCGTATCTCTCCTCATAGAGCTACGCTGGGTTGGCTGCATACTGATGCGAGAAGACAGTATTTTATGGCTGTACTTTTGTACAAAATCGAGCGCATGAATACTTCCGAGTATCTAGTTGAATTCTTCACTAGATATGTACCTAAGGTAGCCACTAGGGGAGATATTAAGGATTTCCCGGTGCCATTCATGCATACTGAGACTGGAAACAATTTCTTTCAAGTTCAAGGTGGGCATTTTCGTACTAACAATATCGCGCAGCTCTTACAAAATCTGATCTCATTGGGTATCGAATGATTGTTGGTCACAAAAATGTGACTGACCATCGATCGGCAGTCAAAGATTTCGGTATAGTGTATCAGATGGGCTAGCCTGATGTAATGTGTTAAACGGTTCCGGGCTAGAATCTATCTGATATTATCATATGAAAAAAGTTAATTATATAGATGATGACAATATCCTCTATATAATTAACTTTTTTTTTTTTTTAAATAAAAAAAATGGTGCGCTTTTTTTGAACTTCCTGCCTGCTGATATAAAGAATCTTTCATCGCTTATCAGGTTCAAGTCGGCTTTGAGGAGGTACTTGCTCGACCTCGAATGAATTTAATTTTATTTTCTATGTTAATCAATTTATTATGTAACGTCTTGTATAGAGGTTTAAGGCGTAAGTGTATTCATTGGCAAATAAATAAATGGTTACTTAATAGTAAGAAACAAAACTTACGCGTGCATTAAATTTAATAATAATAATAAGTAATAGAGAAAAGTATAATCTTAATGATCTTAGAAAGAAACAAAGCTAAACCTAACTTAAATTTGATTGACAAACGACAGGGTGGAAGCAGGATGGGTGCTGCGGAAACTGGTAAATAATTATTATTACAAATTATTATCTTTAAAGATATTTTTTTCAAGATTTATTTAAAAGTCAATAAAGAAATTAACGGCTTAAGAGGAGGTCACGTATCTCCGTCCTTTTCTAATCAAAGAATTATTTTTTCGCAATAACTAATAACTTTAGCAAAAAATAAAGAGATAGCCCCATCTCGTATTACAAAAAGCAATATTTTCTTTGATGAGAAATGATTGATTCTATCTATTTGTTTTCAAGAAAACCATGAAAAATCCAATTGTTTACCATAACCTCTATGTTTCAAGTTTTTCAAGGTTTTTTTGAAAACAAAGCAATAAAATCAATTCTTTCTCATCAAAGAAAATATTTCTTTCTGTAATACGAGATGGGGCTATCTCTTTATTTTTTGCTAAAGTTATTAGTTATTGCAAAAAAATTCGATTCTTTGATTAGAATAGGACAGATATATTCGACCTGCTCTTAAGGTCTACAATGATTATTACAACGCCGGCAGTATTAAAAAAAGACAAACATAAATAATTAATTTTTATTAAACAAAATAAATTACTTTTCATAAATAAACAATCTGGCAATTCGTACCGTGAAAAAATAAAAGTAAAAGTTCTTTAGTACTCTTTGCTGCCGGTAGGTGACGTATCGTTTTCAGAAGCCATCTGCAATGAAGGGAAACGCAAAGACATAAAAATTAATAGTTATAAATAA
The DNA here is from genome assembly GCA_017163975.1 of Anastatus disparis. NCBI lineage: Eukaryota > Metazoa > Arthropoda > Insecta > Hymenoptera > Eupelmidae > Anastatus > Anastatus disparis. The sequence goes on from JAFFSR010000233.1 coordinate 833,561, forward strand.
ATGCTTAACTGCGGTAAATAACGGCGGAATCCACCGTACAGACGGTAGCTATAACGTGACCTATACGGACGATACAGCGCGGCGATTTGGTGGCTGGGAGGCGAAAAGGATGTCGTGCAAAGTATGCCTTCTAATGCACGACACTAAAGAAAAACTGTACAAAGTATACTCCTAGTATACAGTCGGTAAAAGACCCCCACTCTACGTTATCTCCAAGAGAGTGGAGAGGGAAATGTACAGCAGAAGGATCTCTCCATGTAAAACTCCAACAAAGAGGGTGAGAATACGTGCAAAGTTTTCTCCCAGTGCACAAGGATAAGGTTCAGGATCTTGACTCTAGGTAAACTCCGAGAGAGTCAAAGGAGTAAGAGGAAAGACCAGCTGTAGCATGCAAAGTTCTCCTCCTAGTACATGCTAACTGACGGATGGTCAGCTAAGGAGTGCGCGCTGAGAGAGCCAGTGACGGCTCTTATTTGGACAGAAGCTCGTTTTTCTCATTTCGGGGGCAACGCATTATAGCGGCTCAGCACTCGTACTTGCTGCTAGCGGCCGAGCGCCAAGTAGTCTAAGCGTGCGCCAAATTCAAGCGTCACACCTGCCCTGTTTAGAAGAGTGGAGCATGTGGAACGAAATACTAACCTACATATAAGAGAACTTAATCGTAGAAAAAAAATATAAAGTATCCATTCAAAACAAAAAAAATATAATTCAAGAAGGGAAAAACTATTGAATGCTAATTTAAGAAAAATTAAACTATGTTTAAGGTGACTTTAACAAAGATTTTCATAAGTTAACCTAAAAATCGTAAAGCTAAATTATACTCGCAAGCAGTTATATAATTTCTATGTACAAGTAATAAGGAAATAGACATTCTTACTGACGCGTTGTTCACTTAATACTTCCTCTTCCACTTACTCTTTCGGTGGTTCTATCCAGCAGCAGCGTGTAGTGGGTATTGTTGACCTCTCCAACGTCTAACTCCTGTTAAAATGGTAAGATCCATGCCGTTGGGTAGCTGGGTGGTTACTACCTAGTGTCCCTTTTTGGTGACCACGGGTATTGCCTTGACTGTAAGTGTTGGAGGTATCAGTTGATCCCGTGATGCTAATGTACCCGGTTGCTTTGGTGATTTAGGAGCCTCGGCTGATGAAGTAGGCGCGGACCGAACGTTGGCCAACCGTTCATCGCGCTTCCGGCGCGCTTTCTCAATTACCTTGGTCGGCTTAATTGATGGCAAGATGATACTGCACACTATAGGCTTATTTGCCTTGTTTTATTTCTTAGGGGGCCGCGGGATGGTATAGATAAGGCCAGTAGGTCTAGTAGGCCGTTGTGCTATAAGGAAATTAATGACGAGAGAAGTCTGGCGACTGTAAGTGGTAGGCGTAGAACGTTGGGCTATCATGATGACGATGCAAGAGCTATCGAGTAAATGAGAGTAAACAAGTCAATATAATTTGTCTTTATACCTTGGAGGCGTAATTCTGTTCCTAGGTTGGCGCAAGCCCATCGGCGTTTAATTTTCGAACCTCTACGGAGTTAGAATGGGCGGATTTTAACGGAAAAAAAAAATTTTTTAACAAAAAACAAAACCGACTTCAAAAAAATGCACTAAAAAGTTACAAATAATTTATAATTTTTAATAATTATACGCATAGTACGCATCTAACTCAACACATGTGTTGCGAACATATTATAGATTATCTAATTATTTGTAAACAGCACAAACAAATTATATTATTGTTTAATTCACGAAAAAATATTTTCGAAGTCAGCGTCAAGTTGTTGAATCGTTCTGCATAGATGTAGAATTTGACGCCGACTTCAATAATATTTTTTCGTGAATTAAACAATAATATAATTTGTTTGTGCTGTTCGCAAATATAGATAGACCCACTAATTATGCCTAACTTCCATTATCAATTCATAACGCATGCATTAGTACATTATACCAAGCAATGTATAGGAGGAAAGAGAGAAGGCCCAACGGCACAGTGTCGTTGTATGTGCATGTATACATATTGAAGCTTAGGTAAGAGAGGGAGAGCGAGACAGAGAGAGGGAGAGAGAGAGAGAGAGAGAGAGAGAGAGAGAGAGAGAGAAAACAAAACTCCCAGTTTTCTTAATTTGATAATTGGGTCTTACAAACCGAATATTAGCCCAATAATTATAGGACACGTATGGGACCTTCCTGCAGACATTCTCTATCAGATGAGAAAAAGTTTTTTCAAATCGATTAAGAAATGACGGAGTTATGAGGTAACAGACATAAAAAAAAAAAAAAAAATTCAGTCGAATTAAGAACCTCCTCCTTTTTGAAGTCGGTTAAAAAGGGGTTTGCGTCACCTATGTGAATGGCCAATTTTTCGGTTTCAGGTCTTTCACATGGCGAACAATTTTACCGTCTTGTGCACGCAAATAAAAAATCACAGGTGATATGATTTTACATATCTTGAAAGGTCCTACAAACTTCTCTGCAAGTTTGTCGGCTTTATCGGTGGTTTTGATTGAAAGAGTATAGTGCTTTTTAAGTGCCGAGTCATTTATTTTCGGAGCCCAGTTCTTCCTGCGCAAATCGTAATAATGACGTTGTTTTTGAAAACTCGACGCAAGGTTTTTTTTAGCTAGCTGTAGCGCGTCTTTGAGCTTATTTAAACGATCTAGCACGTTACTCTTATCACAGACCTGGTTTAATGCCCCAGGGGTGATGAATTTCCTACTAGTATTCAGATAGACAAGTGCAAAACCAGTTGACTCACTTTGTGCAGTATTGTACGCAGAAGTGATCTCGGTCAAATATTTGTCCCAGTTAGTATGCTGGTTGCCAAAATATTGGCGGATCATCGTCTTGATGACTCGGTTGGCTCGTCCAACTCGATTACACTGAGGTGTGTAATTCTGCGTGCATCTGGGTTTGACACCCAATTGATTTAGGCAGGCCTTCACGTACTTGCCTTTAAACTGGACTCCGTTGTCACTCACGACGCTGGACGGGTAGCCATGACAGTAGATAACCTGCTCTCTTAGAGCTTTTATGACTTATTTGGCGGTGGCCTTGCGTAATGGTCGAAGCTTGATCCATTTCGGAAAACGATCTTGTATTACTAATAAAAGGGCTTGACGTACGGGCTTGGGTAGATTGGGTTTCGGACCCATTAGCTAAACCTATAGTACGGTGTTCCGCAGAAACGGTCCAACCGGATTTCATACAGAGGTTCACTATCTCTGGTTTAACAAAAAAAGTCACTGAGTCTGGATCGACTAAAGCTCTTAGAGTTTCATGATTTAGACGGAAGTGAATGAAGTATCAATTTTCTCAGAGGCTACGAGAGTAACTTATTTTATGGGTCAGTCGGTTTTTTACTGCCGACCGACCCGTCCTTCGTTTTCCGACCTCTTGCATCTGCAGTTCTTAGACAAAACGTTATCTTTCCCACAGAATGAACAGAAAAGACGACCTTTGTTGGTGCAGTCGAAATGATTATGGCCGGGTTCTTTACACTTCCAACAGTTACGCGTTTTTGAGTACTGCTGGGTGTTGTAGGCTGCAGTAGCTGGATCAACTCGGACGTTTTTCGGAGCTGGACGAACATCTTGCATTTGGATTTTTACTTCTTCGATCTCTTCGATACACTGAATTAGCTGCTCAAGAGAGTTAAAGTCGGACCGGCGAATATGCAACCGCAAAACTGGACGCATGTTAGAATAAATATTTTATGACTGCTGGATGGCGATTATATTTCCACGATGCCACATTAATGTGGCTCGAGAAGTGGCGTATTTATGAAAGTCTTTGCTTTCAGACTGTTTCCGGTCGATTATCAGTCTATTAGTAAATAAAAGTTATCTAAAGACAATAATCTTTTATTTTATTGATCAGCTGCTGGAACGAAACTATCTGTGAAGATTTCTGTACCAGAGCTGAGCGTCGCCGCGTAGTAATTCCGGAAAACCTTGCAAAAATTTTGCATCAGGTATTTCGTAAGCCGTTCTGAGGTCTTGGACCCTTTCTACAAACGTATGATCTATTGTACGCGCAGTGTCGTTTGGAATCTGTACGACGATGGAATAATTTCCGATTGAATTTTTGTTTCGGATGGTAGTAGGCGGATAAGCGGTTACTGAAAACGTGTTGGTAAGTCTAATATTCGCATTGATAACGCTGGATAGAGTTGCATATAACAGACAATCGACGTTTTTATCGATTTCTTCGTCGTAATTAGTCGGATCTTTGGGCACGTCCGCGAAATCATTAGGGTGATTCAACACGTAGCTAAGATAGAGCGCACGTTGTTCAATTAAATTTCTGGCGGTCGCTAAACGAGCGTTCCGCAGGCGTTTAGCGAGATTGGTGGAGGTTGAAGTATAAACCCAGTGACAGTACATTTTAACGGATAAATTTTTAGACCAGTAATGAAGAATGTAAGCGCAATTTTTTTTCTTATAAATTACGGAGCAACAGTGAAGAGTAACTTATTTACCAGTTTTACAATAGTTACGGTCGGTTTGAACCCATCAACGCAAAAAGGGTAACATAAAGAAACAAAAATCTAAGATATAAAAAAAACGCAATAGCTCTGGTAAAGAAAGTAAAAAAAGTTTACAGATAGTAAAAAAAATTCACACAAAAAGAAAAAAAACGAACGGCAGACCGCTGTCTGTTTACAATACCGAGTTAAATTACTATACGTATTTACATGTGGTTTTTACTGGACTATGTTCAAGCGCCAGCAGAGTTGCGAATACCGAAACAGCAGAAAAGTCATGTAACGTTTGATTACAAACAGAAAATTATTTCCGCGTTAAGAAATGATTTTAATTCATGTAACGTTTGAGTTACAATAGCGGCAAAAAAAATGTTTTTGTCTGATTAATGAAAAAGGGTGCCTAAGTTCGAGTGACATGTAACGTTTGGTTACAATGGCGGACGGCGAACAGACAAAAAAATATATCTGTTTCCGTGGGGTTGAAAAAAAATTCTTTCGGTTAATAAGACGAGTCCCCGTTCGGGCACCATGTAACGTTTAGCTTCTTATCTACAAATGAACTTGTTGACGTCGTGGCTTTCAGACTTTTAGAGGGCTTTATTCTTGGTGGTTTGTGGAAACCAAAGTTCAAACTTAATATCTAAACTAACCTAAACTTATTTTGAAAAATTTTAATAATAAGAAATTAGAAAGAATTGAATAATTAAATAAATAAATGGTTACTTAATAGTTAGAAACAAAACTCACGCGAGCATTAAATTTAATAATAATAATAAGTAATAGAGAAAAGTAAAATCTTAATGATCTTAGAAAGAAACAAAGCTAAACCTAACTTAAATTTGATTGACAAACGACGGGGTGGAAGCAGGATGGGTGCTGCGGAAACTGGTAAATAATTATTATTACAAATTATTATCTTTAAAGATTTTTTTTTCAAGATTTATTTGAAAGTCAATAAAGAAATTCACGGCTTAAGGCCTACAATGATTATTACAACGCCGGCAGTATTAAAAAAAAGACAAACATAAATAATGAGTTTTTATTAAACAAAATAAATCAATTTTCTGGTAATTTGTACCGTGAGGAAATAAAAGTAATAGTTCTTTAGTACCATTGGCTGCCAATAAGTTTCGAGAAAAAAAATTGTTTTTTACTCGTTTAATTAAAACTTTTTACTAATTTTTCATGAATTTACCCTAAAAAAAATAAGTAAAACAAAATTTTTCCTCCGAAACTTATTGGTCACTAGATATACATATTCTAGACTAAAAATTAAATATTTTTTCTTGAATATAAAACAAGCTCAATTTACCTCATCTTTAATATAAAATTTTCTATCTTTTTGAGTTTATAGGATAATCATGATTGAAAAAATAGGTCTTTTTTCGAAAAATCATCATAACTGTGGTTCAAAAAGTTATAGAAACATTCTACTTAGCTTATTTTAAAAAGGACTATTAGAGTTTTAAAATTCATTTGTTTTTTTTTCGATATCATAATTTTCATAAAAATGGCATTCACTTTTATGTAAGCAAAAAAATTAGTGGAAAATTTTTTTTTTATATTGCTATAAGCAATTAGAAAATGACTTTTTTCATACCAGACTTACTTTATTTTAAAGATTTTTAACCAATATTTCAAACGCCGTTTGGATTTTGAAGATGCGATCATTAGTTCCGAAGACATAAAACTTTATTTTAATAAATTTTACTCTAGGGTGAGCAAAAGTAATTTACCGGTAGTGTAGATTTAAATAGTGATAAATGGAAAGAGGCTAGAAATGAATTAAAAAAAATCTATATACGCTTATGAATAACACAGTGTTGGAAAAACCATGGAAAATGTTAGAAATAGAGTTGATTTTAGACTGTTAACTAAATAGGATGGACGTTATGGTGCTGAAGCTCTCATCGCTCAACCAAATTTTCATAGTCAAACTATTCTAGATAAAAATCTTGTTGCTGTACAGTTATGGAAAACTGAAGTTTATATGAATAAACCTACTATAACGTTTGGCCTTTTTGCCTCGGTTTAATGGAGCTGCGACCCAAAAAGCGTTCTTAACAAAGCGTCGATACCACGAAAGAAGACCGAGAAACCGGCGTAACTCTTTGATGTTCATGGGTGGCGGTAAATCCGCTAAAAGTGTGACTTTGTCGGGATCCGTATGCAGACCTTGCTCATCGATTATATGACCTAAATATCTTAAGCTTTTACGTGCGAAAACGCATTTTTCGGAGTTAGGCCGTAAGTTAGCTTGTCGTAATCGATTGAAAACGGTGTCTAGATGTTGTATATGCTTGTCTAGGGAGCTTGAAACGACGATAATGTCATCCAAATATGCAAATACGTTCGGTGAAAGATCCGGCGTAATTACTTGGTCGAGAAGACGCTAAAAAGTGGCGGTCGCCGAGTGTAGGCCAAAAGGCATGACCTTGAACTCGAAAAGACCTTTGCCAGCTACTGTGAAGGCAATAGTGGCGCAACTTTGCGGAGTCAAAGGCACTTGCCAGTAGCTGGTCTTCAGATCGATCGTCGAGGGATATCGTTCGTTTCGCAGGTGGTTGAGAATCGCGTTTATCTGCGGCAATTGATACGCGTCTTTTTTGCTGACTGCATTGAACATGAGGAAGTCAATGCAAAAACGAGGTTTTCCATCTTTCTTTTTTACTTATACGACGGGTGAACTCCACGGGCTATAAGAAGGACAGGTGACTCCTTCCGCTAACATTTCATCGACCTCTTGATTAATTATGGCTTGCGTAACCGGATTGCGAGGGCGATAACGTTGTTTAATCGGCGTAGGATCGAGCAGTTTGATGTCGTGCTCAATAAGGGGAGTTCTACCGCTCACGTTGTTGAATTGTTGCAGTTCTGTCTTCAGGAACTCGTTTAGTCGGGTATATTCGTCTGGTGATAAAGAATGGAGGCCGAATGTCACGTTAGCCAAGCAGATTTGCGAACTTTGGCCGCATGAAGTGGACTTGATTGATTTTATTTCCCGTCCTACTAGGGTTATTTGAATACGAAGATTCTTTAGCAAGTCTATACCTTGTAGGAAATCAAAGTTTACGTTTTTCACTATCGCAAAGTTATGCTTTATACGACGGCCTTCGTGTGTGAGTACCACGGGAATGGCTTGACTGGATCGAGTCTGTGTTCCGTTGGCTAGACCTATTATACAATGGTCTTCGCCGATTGTCCAACCTTCTTTAATACAGTCAACAATTTCCGGTCTGACAAAAGAAGTTATTGATCCTGGATCTACTAAGGATCTTAGTGACTTGTCACCCACGCGAAAATAAATAATATACCGGTTTCCGTTGGAAAGATGAGTGCAAGGCAGGCTGTACGTCGGGCAGTTCCTCATTGCCGGCCGACCCGCCTTGAGTTTTCCGCTCCTTTGCACTTGCAGTTCACGGTCATGATATCGTCCTTTCTACAAAATGAGCAGAATAACCGTCCTTTATTCGTGCAGTCGTAGCGACTGTGCCCTACTTCCTTGCATTTTTAACAGTTTTTGGACCGAGAGTATCGTTGAGTATTAAATGTCGCGGTGGAGGAGTTCGGACGGACGGGTTTCGGAGACGGTTGTGTTTCTGAGATTTGATTTTTCACTTCTTCTATCTCCTCGACACGTTGTATTAGCTATTCGACCGTGGCGAAATCTGATTGTTGAATATGCAGGCGTAGAACCGATTTCATATTACTAAAGATATTTTCTCTGTGATGTTTCGGCGTTAAATTTCCACGTCGCCGCATTAAGGGAGCTAACGAAGTGACATACTTCTGGATGTTTTCTTTTTCTCTTTGCTTTCGATCTCTTATTAGCCCATCAAGGTGGCGTAGTTCACTGGGGGATAAATAATAATTGCGTAAACGCGTGATGAATTATTGGAAAGATTTTATTTCGGGAGCGCAGTTTCTATACCATAAGTGTGCGTCTCCACGTAACAACTCGGGAAATCCTTGAAGGAATTTGGCGCCCAGAATTTTGTATACGATTTTTAGATCTTGAACTCTTTCTAGAAAGGTATAAGCGTCCCTACCGTCGAAGTGTACGTTCCACTTCCTCATTTGGTCTATAGTGCGTGCACTGAAAAAAGTTGGGGATTACAGTTGTACTAAATGCCAATGCGCAGCCGTCTTACGCATAACAGAGATCCTTGCTACGTTTTTTGGAAATCTGCTATCTCAAAAATTAAAGCTAGAGCGCGTACGCTTAAGAGGGAAATCTAATATACACTGTTAAGATGACAACTATACGCCGTAGGTCGTCTGCTTTCCTAAATTCTAATAACAGACTTCTCAAAAGCTGGTACGTCGTCGCGTTTCAGTTGTTTATACATATACTCGCTTAAAAAGGTATATCAACGGTCCTAAATTTTAAAGCATACAGATAAATGTGCGTTTCGTACAGCGACACTACGCTGCGGTAACGGAGAGTTCCCGTACTTTTTTCAGTGTGCGGTGTCGTTAGGGAGTTGAACGATGATCGGTGTGTTACCAGGTGAATTTCTGGTGTTTGGTAAAGACAACGTCGCGTTTACGGCTAGCGAGTGGGTGTCGGTTTGTCTACTTGCATTAATCACACCTAATAATTTGGCGTTTGACAAAAGATTGGCATTTTTATCTGTTTCTTCGTTGTAATCGGTAGGGTCATCAGGTGCGTTTGTGTACAAATCTGGTTGACGCGATACATAACCTAAAAATAAAGCGCCTTGTTCTATAAGTGTTCTGGTTTTCGATAGACGAGCGTCGCGTAAGTGTTCTGCGAGTTCGACGGGGGTCATAAACCCAGTGTTTTTTCATTTTGGTATTCTAGTATATATGACGGAAGAAGAAAAAAAAATCTTGTATTCTACTATCCAAGCCGGCCAAGAAAAGTATGACTTATTTACTAGTTTACATAAAGAGATTTTTCCCATCTAGGATTCGCTATAGCTGGGAGCACTAAAAACCTCAAAAAAACATACCTAAAGATGCAGCAGAGGGAGAGGAAAGAACGATCGGAGAAAATTTTTTGTTGGAAAGGAAAAGGAAGTTACTGCGAAATGCAAAGAAAAGAAAAGACTGCTGTCTGTTAACAATCATTAGATAATTATGCGGGTTTTACGGACGGTTTTTATTTATAACTGCGGCGAAAACAAAATTATGCATTTGCTGAAGTGATTAAAGAAAAAAAGGCTGAAAAACAGAATTGCGAAGGGTAAAGAGTTTTATAATCGATTCAAAATTGGTAAAATCAGGTTTTTATCGGAAACACGGGTGAGGTTTTCGGGTGCCATGCAACTTAAGTTACAGGATCAGAAAGTTAAATTAGAGTTCAAATTTACTCGGACAGAAAAGAATTACAAAAAAAAATTTCGGTCCCTGTTCGGTTGCGCCATGTAAAGTTTGGCCTTTTTGCCTCGGTTAGATCTTGATGTTGTAGGAGTCAGACTTTAAGAGGGCGCTGCAGATAGTTGATTCTTGGAGGCCAAAGTTCAAACTTACATACCTAACTAAGCTAACCTTACTTTATTAAATTAAGAAATTAATAAAATTAATAAGGAAAATTATGATGAAGGAATCAATTAAAAGGAATTGATTGTAATTAAATATTAAAAAAAGAAAAAAATCGAAACTGTATTAATTAAAAGAATTTAATATAAATAAATTATACAAAGCATACCTATTCTTACGTACTAAGTGACAATGTTAATGAGAGGAAGCAGGATGGGTACTGCGGACTGGTGATTAAGTTTAAACACGATAATTTGGTCTGAACTTAAATTATTTCTTTTTTGCATTTATTAATAGTAATGACAAAAATAATTACAACGCTGATTAAATAATAATGAGCAAGAAAAATTAGAGTCTATCTAGTTATTTAGAATAATGTTTCGTACGTTGAAATCAAGAAACAAAAGAATAAATACAATGGTTAATAATTATTTAATATTATAAATTCAGTGGGTAAGTTCGTGACATACTTTATCGACGGTAGTTGATAGGGAGTTTCGGCGCGATCGGTATTGGAGTCAGGTAAGGTAATGTAGAAAATTAGGAAGGTTACCCTCTAATCTATGAGTGGAGAAGATTTTGCTCAAAGACCAACGGAGGAGTCTACCCTGACCGGAGATGGTGAAGGTAGGAACTAGGAGTCAGTGTCGAGCAATCCCACCCTTACATAGCTTGTGACAGGAATATAGGTAAGGATACCTTCCACTGTGTCGAGCAATCCCACTCTTACACAGAGGAAGGGGAGAGAGTCTGAATGCTGGCTAGGCGGCTCGCTTTATATATGCTACGAAGCTCGCTATTCCCATTAGTATATGATTTTCATTAGAGTTATATGAAGAAAGAATTTAAAGATTAATGTAAGCTAATTTATACAGATACAGATAGTTTGATATATGAAGTTCGTAATAGAGATATATATGAAATTATGAAACGTGATAATCAAAACTTTGACACATCTGACTATACGAATAATAATGTTTTTAATATACCTCAAGTTAACAAAAAAGTCGGATTTATGAAAGATGAATGTAATAGGCACATAATGACTGAAATTATTGGGCTACGCATTAAAATTTATAGTATACGAATAGAGGATGAAGATAAAGTTAAAAAAACTAAAGGTATAAGAACCTCGGTAATTCAGAACACAATTACATTCGATGATTATTTAGAGTGTCTACAAAAAAATAAAACAAAATGCAGAACACAAGGTATTATTAGCACATAAGCATAAAGTGTATAGCGAATTTGAGATGAAATTAACATTGAGTCCAGATAATGATAAAAGACATATAAAAGATGGCGAGACAGATACCTTACCTTGGGGTCATTATACAATAAAGTCGAGTCAAGAATAAATTAATTTTAATATATTAAAATAATTATTTAAATTATATATTAAAACGTAAGAAATAAATAAATTAACACTTTTAATATATATTATAAGTGTTCATTTATTTCTCAACGCTACAAATTTGATTTATTTATTCAACTATTATGTGAATTATTAAGTCCTAATTATTTTACGTAAATCTGATTTCGTTGTTTTTTCAAAACTTTTTTTACAAGATAGATATCAGAATATTTAGCTTTGAGTAACTCTTGTTCAAAGAAACCGCCTGTTATAGACTTACCCTTATATTCTTTTAGTTTATATGTTATAGGATAGGTAAGTATTACTTGACTTATGGTAAATATTTCGGCTGACCAATCAGGTGTATAACCCTTTTTAAATACTTGCTTGATCTTGCTCACTCGTATTTTATCATCAATTTGGAACTTTGGTCTTTTAGGAATATCATATTTGTACTTAAATGTTTTCAGAATTTTAGCTTCATTTGCATGTGTAATATCCTTTGATCACATTCTAGCTGTACGATGTACACTATCAAGAGGAGCGGTAGCGCCTCAACGGTGAGTTAGGTATGAATACGAAAACGTCGAGGCGCTCCTCTTATACTTTAAATCAAGAGGCGCGGTAGCACCTCAACGGCGAGTTAAGGTATGAATACGAAAACGTCGAGGCGCTCCTCTTATACTTCAAAATAGAGTTTCAAAAATTTTAAAATTGAATCCCATAAAAATACATCGATATATCGACGCCCCGTACGAAAAAAGCACGGTTCACAGGGTTTGACGAAAACTAGCACCATTCGCAGTATCAAACGAAGACTAACACCACTCATTGCATTAGACGAAAACTAGCACGACTCACTTAATTAAGACGAAAACTAGCACTATTCGCTGAACTCCGACGAAAAGAAGCACGGTTCGACGAGTTTTAACGAAAACTGGCATAGTTCATGGAGCTCCGACGAAAAAAAGCACGGTTCGCTAAGTTCCAACGAAAAGTAGCACGACTCATGGAGCTCCAACGAAAAAAAGCACGACACATTAGACTCGGACGAAAAGTAACACGATTCGCGAAACACTAACGAATACTAGCACAACTTGATATGCAATATTACAATTTGTACCTTATTAAAAACTTGATTATTTTAATATCTTAACAAATAGTTAATTAATAAAATATAATGAAAAGGTGTTTATTAGTTATTTTTCTTATGAATTGTTTCAATATTTTCAATATGTTTTAATGAAATTATTTGCTCAGTGGTTTTCGATTCGTCTGATTACTCCCATGACAATTTTACCATTATTTTTTTAACAAAAAGTTATTTATTTAAATGAATAAATGCGCGATTGTAAGAGTTGAACATTCATTTTCTATTACTCCGTTCAAAGAATCTTGGCATCACATTTTTCACAAATAAAGAACAAGAGTTTCAAATTTATCTGGCATACAAATCTTAAACTCAATTACTGTAGGTGTAAGATTTAAACTTAGTTATTGAAATCAAAACCACTTTTTAGCATAAATCATGAAGTATATGATATTATATTTTATAAAATTAATTTTAGTTTGATTATTCATGGTAATATGTCATACTACACACTGTTTTGCTACAGCAAAAATGGACGGTTTTAATGTTTGTGACTTAATCTTGATAACATGTAATTGAACTTTGCGCTTATATTAAATTCATTTTACATACATGTTGAACCACAGCAATTTCGAAACTCAATTGTTTCATTGTTTTTATATAAATACAATTGCTTACCGAAAATTCAATTCCAAATTATTTCCTTTAAGTCTACCCTGTTGAAAAAAACCATATGGTTTTATCATGTGGTCATCATGACCATGTAGTCATTTATGAAAAATTACTTTTGTCTCGCAAATTCAGAGGGTGAAAAGTTCTTTACTTTCGCCCAATTTAATTTCTCTAAAATTAAGGGGGCGAAAAGTACTTTGCTCCCGCAAGTCAAATTTCTCTTAAATGAAGGGGGAGCTGTTTACTTTTCTCCCGCTAATTCAGAGGGCGAAAAGTTCTTTACTCTCGCCAAATTTCATTTCTCTAATAATAAGCGGGCGTAAAGTAATTACTCCCGCAAGTCAAATTACTCTTAAATGAAGGGAGAGCTGTGTACTTTTCTCCCGCAAATTCAGAAGGCGAAAAGTTCTTTACTCCCGACAAATTTAATTTCTTTAAAAATAAGTGGGCGTAAAGTACTTTTATTCCGTAAATTAAAGTTTTCTTAAATTTAGCAAGGAGAAAAATTTTTTTCTCGTAAATAAGAGGGCGAAAAGTTCTTTATTCCCGCCAAATTTAATTTCTCTAACAATAAAAGGGCGAAAAGTACTTTTCTCCCGCAAATTGAATTTCTCCTAGATTAAGGGAGAGGAATGTATTTTTCTCTCGTAAATTCAGAGGGCGAAAAGTTCTTTACTCCCGCCAAATTTAATTTCTCTAAAAATAAGTGGGCGAAAAGTACTTTACTCCCGCAAGTCAAATTACTCTTAAATAAAGGGGAAGCTGTGTACTTTTCTCCCGCAAATTCAGAGGGCGAAAAGTTCTTTATTCCCGCCAAATCTAATTTCTCTAAAAATAAGAGGGCGAAAAGTACTTTACTCCCGCAAGTCAAATTACTCTAGAATGAAGGGGGAGCTGTGTACTTTTCTCCCGCAAATTCAGAGGGCGAAAAGTTCTTTATTATCGCCAAATCTAATTTCTCTAAAAATAAGAGGGCGAAAAGTACTTTACACCCGCAAGTCAAATTACTCTAGAATGAAGGGGGAGCTGTGTACTTTTCACCCGCAAATTCAGAGGGCAAAAAGTTCTTTACTCCCGCTACATTTAATTTTTTAAAAATAAGCGGGCAAAAAGTACGTTACTCCCGCAAGTCAAATTACTCTGAAATGAAGGGGGAGCTGTGTACTTTTCATTTTTTGAATTTCATTTCTCTAAAAATAAGCGGGCGTAAAGTAATTACTCCCGCAAGTCAAATTAGTCTTAAATAAAGGGGGAGCTGTGTACTTTTCTCCGTGTCGCAAATTCAGAGGGCGAAAAGTTTTTTACTCCCGCCAAATTTAATTTCTTCGAAAATAAGCGGGCGAAAAGTACTTTTATTACGTAAATTAAATTTTTCTTGAATTGAGCGGGAAAAAAAAATTTTTTTTTCGTAAATAAGAGGGCGAAAAGTTCTTTATTCCCGCCAAATTTAATTTCTCTAACAATAAGAGGGCTAAATAGTATATTATTCACCTAGGGAGTAAAAACGAAAAATGTCTTAAATCGTATGTAAATTGTCACCCGAGCCGGAGGCGAGGGTGACAAATATACGATTTAAGGCATTTTTCATTTACTCCCGTGGTGAATATACGATTTTTTTACACGAGACGCGAATAGTGGGTGCTTTCATTTCTGCCGGCAGGGAGAGAAGTATCCACTTTTCGCACAGAGTGTAAAAAAGTACTTTTCCCCCGCAAATTGAATTTCTCCTAGATTAAGCGGGAGGAAAGTATTTTTCTTTCGTAAATTCAGAGGGCGAAAAGTTCTTTACTCCCGCCAAATTTCTTTAAAAATAAGCGGGCGTAAAGTACTTTTATTCCGTGAATTAAATTTTTCTTAAATTTAGCAAAGAGAAAAAATTTTTTTCTCGTAAATAAGTGGGCGAAAAGTTCTTTATTCCCGCCAAATTTAGTTTCTCTAAAAATAAGAGGGCGAAAAGTACTTTACTCCCGCAAGTCAAATTACTCTGAAATGAAGGAAGAGCTGTGTACTTTTCTCCCGCAAATTAAGTGGGCGAAAAGTTCTTTACTCCCGCCAAATTTAATTTCTCTAAAAATAAGAGGGCGAAAAGTAATTTACTCCCTCAAGTCAAATTACTCTGAAATGAAGAGGCAGCTGTGTACTTTTCTCCCGCAAATACAGAGGGCAGAAAGTTCTTTACTCCCGCCACATTTAATTTTTCTAAAAATAAACGGGCGAAAAGTAGGTTACTGCCGCAAGTCAAATTACTCTTAAGTAAAGGGGAAGCTGTGTACTTTTCTCTCGTAAATTCAGAGAGCGAAAAGTTTTTACTCCCGCTAAATTTAATTTCTTTAAAAATAAGCGAGCGTAAAGTACTTTTATTCCGTAAATTAAATTTTTCTTAAATTTAGCAAAAAGAAAAAATTTTTTTCTCGTAAATAAGAGGGCGAAAAGTTCTGTATTCCCGCCAAATTTAATTTCTCTAAAAATAAGAGGGCGAAAAGTACTTTACTCACGCAAGTCAAAGTACTCTGGAATGAAGGGGAAGCTGTGTACTTTTCTCCTGCAAATTCAGAGGGCAAAAAGTTCTTTACTCCCCCTACATTTAATTTTTTAAAAATAAGCGGGCAAAAAGTACGTTACTCCCGCAAGTCAAAATACTCTGAAATGAAGGGGGAGCTGTGTACTTTTCTTTTGCAAATTCAGAGGGCGAAAAGTTCTTCACTCCCGCCAAATTTCATTTTTCTAAAAATAAGCGGGCGTAAAGTAATTACTCCCGCAATTCAAATTACTCTGAAATGAAGGGGGAGCTGTGTAATTATCTCCCGCAAATTCAGAGGGCGAAAAGGTCTTCACTCTCGCCAAATTTAATTTTTCTAAAAATTAGCGGGCGAAAAGTACTTTTCTCTTGCAAATTAAATTTCTCTTAAATTGAGCCAGAGCAAAGTATTTTTCTCCTGCAAATTCAGAGGGCGAAAAGTTCTTTACTTTCGCCAATTTTAATTTCTCTAAAATTAAGGGGGCGAAAAGTACTTTACTCCCGCAAGTCCAATTACTCTTAAATGAAGAGGGAGCTGTGTACTTTTCACCCGCAAATTCAGAGGGCGAAAAGTTCTATACTCACGCCAAATTTAATTTCTTTAAAAATAAGCGGGAGAAAAGTACGCCCCTCTTCATTTAAGAAAAATTTGACTTACGGGAGTAACGTACTTTTCGCCCGTTTATTTTTAGAAAAATTAAATGTGGCGGGAGTAAAGAACTTTTTGCCCTCTTATTTACGAGAAAAAAATTTTTTTTTCTCGCTAAATAGAAGAAAAATTTAATTAACGGAATAAAAGTACTTTACGCCCCGCCTATTTTTATAGAAATTGAATTTAACGGGGGTAAAGAACTTTTTGCCCACTGAATTTGCGGGAGAAAAGTACACAGCTCCCTTTTCATGTCAGAGTTATTTGCCTTGCGGGAGTGAAGTACTTTTCGCCCTCTTATTTCTAGAAAAATTAAATGTGGCGGGAGTAAAGAACTTTTTGCCCTCTGAATTTGCTGGAGAAAAGTACACAGCTCTCCCTTCATTTCAGAGTAATTTAACTTGCGGGAGTAAAGTACTTTTCGCCTTCTTATTTTTAAAGAAATAAAATTTGGCGGGAATAAAGAACTTTTTGCCCTCTTGTTTACGAGAAGAAAATTTTTTTTTCTCGCTAAATTTAAGAAAAATTTAATTTACGGAATAAAAGTACTTTACGCCCGTTTATTTTTAAAGAAATAAAATTTGGCGGGAGTAAAGAACTTTTTGCCCTCTGAATTTGCGGGAAGAAAGTACACAGCTCCCCTTCATTTAAAAGTAATTTGACTTGCGGGAGTAACGTACTTTTCGCCCGTTTATTTCTAGAAAAATTAAATGTGGCGGGAGTAAAGAACGTTTTGCCCTCTGAATTTGCGGGAGAAAAGTACACAGCTCCCCCTCTATTTCAGAGTAATTTGACTTGCAGGAGTAAAGTACTTTTCGCCCTCTTATTTTTAGAAAAATTAAATGACGCGGGAATAAAGAACTTTTCGCCCTCTTATTTACGAGAAGAAAATTTTTTTTTCTCGCTAAATTTAAGAAAAATTTAATTTACGGAATAAAAGTACTTTACGCCCGTTTATTTTTAAAGAAATTAAATTTGGCGGGAATGAAGAACTTTTCGCCCTCTGAATTTGCGGGAGAAAAGTACACAGCTCCTCCTCCATTTCAGAGTAATTTGACTTGCAGGAGTAAAGTACTTTTCGCCCTCTTATTTTTAGAAAAATTAAATGACGCGGGAATAAAGAACTTTTCGCCCTCTTATTTACTAGAAAAAAATTTTTTTTTCTCGCTTAATGTAGAAAAAATTTAATTAACGGAATAAAAGTACTTTACGCCCGCTTATTTTTAGAGAAATTAAATTTGACGGGAGTAAAGAACTTTTTGCCCTCTGAATTTGCGGGAGAAAAGTCGACAGCTCACCCTCCATTTCAGAGTAATTTGACTTGCAGGAGTAAAGTACTTTTCGCCCTCTTATTTTTAGAAAAATTAAATGACGCGGGAATAAAGAACTTTTCGCCCTTTTATTTACGAGAAGAAAATTTTTTTTTCTCGCTAAATTTAAGAAAAATTTAATTTACGGAATAAAAGTACTTTACGCCCGTTTATTTTTAAAGAAATTAAATTTGGCGGGAGTAAATAACTTTTTGCCCTCTGAATTCGCGGGAGAAAAGTACACAGCTCCCCCTTCATTTAAGAGTAATTCGACTTGCGGGAGTAAAGTACTTTACGCCCGCTTATTTTTAAAGGAATTAAATTTGGCGGGAATAAAGAACTTTTCGCCCTCTGAATTTGCGGGAGAAAAGTACACAGCTCCCTCTTCATTTAAGAGTAATTTGACTTGCGGGAGTAACGTACTTTTCGCCCGCTTATTTCTAGAAAAATTAAATGTGGCGGGAGTAAAGAACTTTTTGCCCTCTGAATTTGCTGGAGAAAAGTACACAGCTCCCCCTTCATTTCAGAGTAATTTAACTTGCGGGAGTAAAGTACTTTTCGCCTTCTTATTTTTAAAGAAATAAAATTTGGCGGGAATAAAGAACTTTTTGCCCTCTTGTTTACAAGAAGAAAATTTTTTTTCTCGCTAAATTTAAGAAAAATTTAATTTACGGAATAAAAGTACTTTACGCCCGTTTATTTTTAAAGAAATAAAATTTGGCGGGAGTGAAGAACTTATCGCCCTCTGAATTTGCGGGAAGAAAGTACACAGCTCCCCTTCATTTAAAAGTAATTTGACTTGCGGGAGTAACGTACTTTTCGCCCGTTTATTTCTAGAAAAATTAAATGTGGCGCGAGTAAAGAACGTTTTGCCCTCTGAATTTGCGGGAGAAAAGTACACAGCACCCCCTCCATTTTAGAGTAATTTGACTTGCAGGAGTAAAGTACTTTTCGCCCTCTTATTTTTAGAAAAATTAAATGACGCGGGAATAAAGAACTTTTCGCCCTCTTATTTACGAGAAGAAAATTTTTTTTTCTCGCTAAATTTAAGAAAAATTTAATTTACGGAATAAAAGTACTTTACGCCCGTTTATTTTTAAAGAAATTAAATTTGGCGGGAATGAAGAACTTTTCGCTCTCTGAATTTGCGGGAGAAAAGTACACAGCTCCCCCTTCATTTAAGAGAAATTTGACTCTTGGGAGTAAAGTACTTTTCGCCCCCTTAATTTTAGAGAAATTAAATTTGGCGAAAGTGAAGAACTTTTCGCCCTCTGAATTTGCGAGGCAAAAGTAATTTTACATAAATGACCACATGGACATGATGACCACATGGTTAAACCATATGGTTTTTTTCAACAGGGTAAAGCTGTAATACGTTTCATCACATAAAATAAAAAAAATTGTTGTGATATAAAATAATATTATATTTTTTAAACCTTCGTTGTTTAAAAAAATACTTTTTAACAAATAATTCGGTATTTATTAAAAAATATGGATGAATTCATTCGTATCATAGTTATCAATGCGAAAACATTTTATTCAGAAAGAGCTTTTGGACAAAAATTAAAAAACACGTTTAGTTGTAAAATAACAGAAAGCGGAAAAAATATTAAAAGTATTTTATTCCAAGTTCATTTTACTTTTCGAAACGGGTGTGGAAGGTAAAAATCACGTTACACACCAGTTTCAAATAATACTTTATACCACGAGAGCCGAATAATCATATTGAAGTTCTGATTTTGAGGTTAGAGTGGTATAAAAAGAAGTTTTGTAATCTGTGAATTTAATAAGCTATAACTTTGATTATTGTTGCGAATATATATAAATATTTTTCACTAAATTTTCGTGAATTTTTTGTTGCTAATTTGAACGAAATTTCTGTACTTAACTTTTACTACTCACTTCTGATGAGAATTTTATGTTTTTATATTTACCTTAACTCAACTCAAAACTGAATATTGAGAATTTTTTTTAAATTAAAAACTAAATTTTGGTACAAATCAGACTTTATAATGACCTTTTTTAGAAAGCTAACTGAGGCGATGTATTGTTTTTAAAAATTAAAAACAATACTCATATTTTGCATTGTAATTAATATTTTGGTAAGTTTGGCTTATATTTTTTATTAAAATTTGTCTTGACTCTAATCAGGACTGCGCGAGCTTTTATAATATTTTATTAGGAGATTTTTTGACGCTACTAATAAGGAGAGCATTGGGAAATAGATTTGGCTAAAACTGCAGGATATGATTCTTTGATAACAAAAAATGAGCCCGTGTTTTTTCTTTTATGCTAATAGGTCCTAGAGACAAAGATATAAACAGTTTTTTAAAAAAAAAGCGGTTATAAAAATCTTAATGATTAAGCAACTATAAAACCCTTACCGAATAATTTTATATGGCTTACATTAAAGTATTTAATCAGTACTTTCTTTTATATTTTAGGCATTTTTCTGTAAAAGTTTTAGATTAGCTATTTAAGTTCTTACAAATGCTTCTTTTTATTATATTTTTTTAAAAAGTAGGGTACCCCTCCTAGTATGTGTGATTATTTAGTTTTCAAAAATTAAAAATTATTTATGTTTTACATATTTATCATTATTTTGGTAGCAATATGAAAAGCAATAAGAGTTTGCGATTTTAGGCTAGTAAGTTTCTCTGTGAAAACTGAAAGTATATGGATATTCTAAGTTTAATGGACAGATGAAAAATTCATTTTTGAAATAATTGAACTTGACAAATGTATTAAATACTTTATGAATGTAAATCTAGACCTTGAAGCTATTAATCCCGCGAAACGTAACTCAACAAATTTTTAAGTTTATTGATTAATTTAAATTAAAAACCTCGAAAAATCAAGTCCAAAAAAGCCAACCAATAACCAAATTTATCGATTTTATTAATAAATAAAAGATGAAGTCCCATAGCAATTTGCCCCACAAAACGCAGTAAGTCAAAGATAAGTAACTAGATCTTATAAATAAAAAAATCAAAAATCAAAAAATTTATCTTACTATCTAACATAATTTTACTTTGTTTCAGTTTTCAAAATTATATAATTGATAAGAAATTTTCAAATTACAAATATAGTATTTATTATACAGGTGGTATTATATGAAATTGAATATGAAAACTAGTATTATTTTCATTTTGAAAGATGTTTTGTTTGCTATATACCTGTTATCGACGAAAAGATATAGTTTTTATTATTTTGATCGTAAGTATTATTCAATAAGTTAATGAATTTATCTAGTAACTTAAATATTTTATATAGAAAAAATAGAGTATCATTAAATAGTATATTATTCACTTAGGGAGTAAAAACGAAAAATGACTTAAACCGTATGTTAAATGTCACCCGAGCCGAAGGCGAGGGTGACAAACATACGATTTAAGGGATTTTTCATTTACTCCCGTGGAGAATATACGATTTTTTTACACAGGCAGCGTACAGTGGGTACCTTACTTTTCGCTGAGAGGGAGTAAAGTACCTACTGTACGCGCCCTGTGTAAAAAATACAATTTTTCATGCTAACGAATTACGAAGATTTCAACGTAATCTACATTGGCTGTAACTCATGGTCGCATTTTCAAAGCAAATGAGGTATGTCTTCAGATATTTATGATACTATTTCACTATGTATATTGTAAACAATTCTTCGTCATTTTAACACATCAGAGTGTTTCAGCTGAAACAAGAGTTTTTTGAGTTACAATTTACACATAATATTTGTGTAATATAAAAATAGTTTCATAATATAAAGCGTTCGTCATAGATTTAGCCACTATAGTGATTTTCCTGGGTTAAACGAACCCACAACCTCTAAGCAATTCATAAACTCAAATTGATTTTATGGAGATCAAATTTTTCAAATAACTCTTGTTAATTTATTTATACAATATAAACATATAAGAATGCTTAATTAGATTATATGAGAGTCTTGTTAAAAATGTGGTTTTTGAAATTTATTAATATTAATTAAAATTTTATGGAATTGAATATCACTCAAATACGCTTTGTGTAAGCCTATTTCCTTGTTAGATAAAAAGTTGGCAACTGCTTTGGCATTATGCTTTTCCGTAGAGCTCATTGAGTTAAAAAAAATTTAATATGTTAAAAATTTTATTTTATTTCTAATATGATACAAAGTAATTGTGAATTAAAAAAATTCATGAATACAGTTGAATTTTGTACTGATTTCTTCAAATATCTGGTAAAATCATAAAAATTAAAAATAACATTATATATTCTTAATTAATGTAACGCAAATTTTATGCAAATGTTCATAAAATCCATTCTGCTCTAAATTAGTTAATAACCTCATGCAAGCAAAAAATTACATTTATTCCTGCCTCATCAATAATGGTCATTTTATTAACTTTAAAAGCGGTCCAAAAGAAAGATATATCTGACTTCTAAAATTTGTCGGGAGGAACGTACTTTTCTCCTGCTAAATTAGAAACTTATAAATGATTAATATTTTATTAATAAATTATTGATTTTTATTAGGATTAAAGTATTCATTAAATAAACTAATAAAAATAATTTGAAAAATATCAAATTTCAATACAAATCGATTTATTATAAAATTGTAAACATTTTAATACTAAATTTTTAATTTCAATTATTTTAGATTGTACCCTCTTTTTTTACTACGTTTTTATTAACTCGCTTTGGTGTCTGTCTGTCTGTCTGTCTGTCTGTCTGTCTGTCTGTCTGTCTGTCTGTTCGGTACAAATTTTGCAACCGATTGTAAACTAACTTCCCGATGAGCTAGAGACTTGAAATTTTAAATATAGCTCAGAACTGGATGACAATGCAATATTATAAAAAAAATATATATATTTACCGAACAATATATTAATATATTCGATCATATACGGAGATGTTGGCAAAATTAAAGATTTGAAGATTTTATATATAGATACACTTTTAACATTAGTGTCTAAACATCTTCGAAAATTTTAAAAATCCTTTTTTGATATATTAATATATTAATATATTCAACATTATATTTTTGCACGCATTGTTGGATAATATAATTAAAAATATATATTCCCACCGAAAAATATATTAATATATTTAATTATAAACGGAGATATTGGCAAAATTGAAGATTTGAAGATTTTATATATAGATATACTTTTAACATTAGTGTCTAACCATTTTCGAAAATTTTTAAAATTCTTTAAATTGTCATATATTGCAATTAGACATAAATTACAGCATTTTCTATTATACATATAGAATTGGAGACTGTATTTTATTCATTTTATGGTCTAACAATGCATAAAACAATAAATCTTGGTTGAATTTCTAATGGCGTCATTATCGTCAAAATGGCGGGAAACTCACCATGCGATTACGTGTTCTCTAAAAAAAATAGATGAAACACGTTTTAGTCCCTTGACAACAATATATATGCTATATAATATGCACTGTTGGACAACACGATAAATAATATTAATAATAATAATAATAATAATACCAAAATGTATAAGATAATATTTAAATAAAAAAAAAATTTTCAATCTACCACGTTTTTTAATTGAACTAAAAAGTATAAAATAATATTAAAAATAAAAAAAAAACTTTTTAATGTACTACGTTTTTATAATGAACCAAAAAGTATAAAATAATGTGTAATAAAATGAAAAATGAATAATGATTTGAAATAAAAAAAACGTGGGGCGCATACAATACATAATAATAAACATGCGCCCCACGTTTTTTTTATTTCAAATCATTATTCATTTTTCATTTTATTACACATTATTTTATACTTTTTGGTTCATTATAAAAACGTAGTACATTAAAAAGTTTTTTTTTATTTTTAATATTATTTCAAGTTAGTAAAATAGCCACTGTTTATGTAAGAATATAGTACATTATGCAACTTGAAAGTAAAATCGCATATTTCTTCCAAGGGAGAAAATATACTTTATTCTCGTGTTGCATATTTTACTTTATTCCTACCCATGGCCACTTTATTAACTGCAAAAAAGCGGGTTCAATTGAGGTAGATTTATTTTTATAGATGAAATCTTTAAAACATAAAGTTAAAAGTAACTGTGATTAATTTAAATTTGTATTTTTAAAGTTTCGTATATTTTATTATGTATTTTAATCAATATTGTCAATAATTGAATAAACAAATATTAGTAATTGTTAAATCAAAATGTCAAATAAATACATACATACATTCATACATACACACTTTCCGCAAACCAATTTTTTAGACTCTCTGAGTTTATGCACAAATTAATCAAAATATACAAAAAATTTTTTTGATAAATACAATGCTTTTTCTATGAGAAAGCAAAATTACAATATATTGAATATTTAATTATATTAAACTACATTGAATTGATACATGATTTAATTAAGTAAATAGGCTTCAATGATTATTTATATCATCAAAATCTATGATTTCTATTGTTTTTTATAATTAATTCGTAATAAATAAAAATAAATAATAAGAAATGACATTAAAAAGCACGACAGTTAGAGATTCAATATATTTTAATTCTTTCTAATAAGGTTAGGCTTACAGAATGCGTTTTTAAAATTAATTTAATTTCATGAATTTTTAAATAAATTTTAATTTATTTCAAATAGTTAATTATGATACAAGAGTCATATGAGGCATTTTAAAGCATAGCCAGTTCAGCGCTTGAGCAAAGGTGCTAACGTTGTGCTGTAAAATGACTCATATGATTCGCGTATCATATACTTATTTATAACATGTGTGTCTTATTCGCTCAAACTATCTGTACTCTTAAAAATCAATTAAAAACAAATACTAGGCGTCCCACGAATGATAATTTCGAAAAAGAAAGCAAATTTTATAGATTAACAATCGGTATTACGTTTACATACAATGACATTCTCTGTCACGACATAGGTTCCCGCATAAAAAAAATTTGTATTGCCAAGATATTGGTGAAACAATATCCAATATATTGCATTTATTTAATAATCCCTTGGCAAAATTTTTCCAATATTTCGCCAACATTTAGCATTTATCAATCCCTAGGGCCAAAACCCACATTATTCCCACATATTGGCAATATATTGGATATTGCTGATATATTGGATATTGCTATATCAATATGTATAATGATAAATAATTTGAAATAAAAAATCAAAGTTTTACCACATTTAATTGAAAACTTTTTAACTTTTTTTTATATCATATCTATAAAGTATACAATATAGGTGATATTAAAATCTTAAATATAATATATAAAAATAAAATATTGGTAAATTAAATTCAGAAATCTTTTTTTGCAAAACAAAAAATATATTTAGTAAAATAATTTTTCAAGTCACATTTTACGAATATAAATATAACAAAAAATCTATTATACTAATTGTATATTTACATTACAATTTGGTTGAAATAATTTCTGAGTAACAGAAATGTTAAATCAAATTTAATCAACACAAATCGACTTATGTCATTTTTGTAAATAAGAAAAAGATTAAATCATTTTTAATTTTAATAAATACAACTTAAAGAAAATAGTTTATATATTTTATTGTTCAAAATGTTTCATTAATTTGAATAATGACGATTCTTTATGTCTTTAATGTAATAATAATTCAATAAATTATTTTCTTGAAATTTCTTTAATTTCACAATTAAAAACATTATACAAACGACCTTATTTTTACGAAAAAATAATTAAATGTCCTAGAAATCAGTCACTTCAAGCTCAAAAAATTTTCTTTCACACTCAGGGCGTGAAATTCAATTTTTGATGTCTATTCTTAGAGGCTAAAATAGCTCTTTTTTACCCAAGGGCAAAAAAGTAATTTTCTAATAAACGTAATTGATTTTTACCAATAAGAAATTTACTTTTCGTGTCTCAGAATTATACTGAATGGTGGATGAGTCGATGTATAAATTGAGTAATGGGTGCATGGTGCAATGAATTCATAGGTGGATTCATGGGACGATAAAATGACGGCTCAATGGTTCGATGGACAGATCGATAAATATGACGATAGGTCGATGGGCGGATAAATATTAATGTCGATGGATCACTAAATGAATACGTCGATGGGTTGATAGACTGATTGGTGGATAGATGAAATAGTCGATGGGTTAATGGGCGCATAGATGAATTTTTTCGAAGGCTTCATGGGCCGATGGGCGGATAGATGAATTTGTCGATGGGTTGATGGGCGGAATTTGTTGACGAGTGGAACAAAGAATTCGTTGATGGGTTAATGGATGGATGGATGAATTTTTTGGTGGATGTCAGAAGTTGAATGGGTCGATGAGTTGATAGGTCTATTGATCGATGAATTCATGGGTAAATGGGTTAATTGGTCAATAAATCAATGGGTCGATAGGTTCATGGTTCAATAAATTGATGGTTGCATGGGTAGATGGGTCAAAGAGTACGTGGATCGGCAGGATGATGGGTCAATGGATTCATGGGTCGATGGGTCATTGGTTTTGATGAGTTGATCTGTCGATGGGCTGATGGGTTCGTAGGCAATTTCTTTAATTTTCCTCCTTTCGTACCCAACTGCTTCTTGCCGAGGCAAATTCGACAGTCTTATTTTCTCATTTTCATTTTAATTTTATCATCTATTAATGCCGTTATTTTTTGTATTATTTATGAATTTATTTTTAATGTGGCTAAATTTGACGCCCTTCGTGTATCAAAAAGTAATATGTTATCTACGGAAGTAAAGGTGTTTTTGCCCTCGTTTTTATTGTCACCCTCGCTTCGCTCAGGCTTCAAACTCGACTCAGGCAAAAATCACCTATTTTACTCCCTTGGTTAACAATGTACTATTCTGATATTTATGATGGTTTGCTGTATCAAGAAATGCTCCGTCCAAATAAAATATTAAGTGATCCCAACAATATATCTTTTACATGGTATTCTGACGGCGTTAGAATTTTTAAATCTTCCAAATACAATATTTGGACGTTTTATTTAACAATTAATGAATTTCCTTACAAAGAACAACATAATATTGAAAATGTGTTGTTAATTGGCTTGTGGTTTAGAAAACTAAAACCTAAAGTTAATCTCTTTTTAACTTCCTTAAAAAATTCATTAAAAAAATTGTATAAAGGTATAGATTTTGAAGTACCCAACGTAGATAAACCTATTAAGGGTATACTCTTGATTGACAAATCAAGAGTATACCCTTTGAAAAGAAATTAACTTTGCGAACTGATAGCGAAACCATTCTGCATGGTCAACAAACATATGTTAGTAATATTAAAGTTTGCGATGTTGAGGGACCAACAATGCTCTAAAATTGTACCAAAATTCATTACATTAACCGGTAGTCCAGGGGCAAACTACATAAGTCGTGGCCGACCAAGGTCCTCGATTCTAACCAGGTTTTTTTTATATATTTCGACCTGCCGATTTCGAATTTTTTTGGGTAGAAAGTCTGAAAATGGCGCATTTAATAATTATTAACAATTTTTATAAACAAATTATAGAAATGCGTTTTTTCTAGAAAAAAAAATTTTATCATGTTTTTAAGGTTATTTTGAGCAAAAAAGGTTCTCATGAACATATTGCTAAAATGCACTAAATCGGCAGAAAACAATCACAGTTTGAAAAAACGCGATTTTTCAAAAGTTTGACAGCTTATAGCTAAGCTTCTACTGCTTTAATTTTTACTCACAATAGCTTAAATTGTTTATTAAAATGTAAACTTGAAGATTACATTAGTTGGTGACAGTATTTATAATGAGTACATTACCCATTAATCGCTCAAAAAGTACTGTATACGTGCACCCGCGCGCTGACCTGCGACGGGGACTGTACATAGGTAAGCTGTAAATGGTACTTTTTTGGGCGATTAAATTTTGAACAATAAAATATATGAACTATTTTCTTTAAGTTGTATTTATTAAAATTAAAAATGATTTAATCTTTTTCTTATTTACAAAAATGACATAAATCGATTTGTGTTGATTAAATTTGATTTAACATTTCTGTTACTCAGAAATTATTTCAACCAAATTGTAATGTAAATATACAATTAGTATAATAGATTTTTTGTTATATTTATATTCGTAAAATGTGACTTGAAAAATTATTTTACTAAATATATTTTTTGTTTTGCAAAAAAAGATTTCTGAATTTAATTTACCAATATTTTATTTTTATATATTATATTTAAGATTTTAATATCACCTATATTGTATACTTTATAGATATGATATAAAAAAAAGTTAAAAAGTTTTCAATTAAATGTGGTAAAACTTTGATTTTTTATTTCAAATTATTTATCATTATACATATTGATATAACAATATCCAATATATCAGCAATATCCAATATATTGCCAATATGTGGGAATAATGTGGGTTTTGGCCCTAGGGATTGATAAATGCTAAATGTTGGCGAAATATTGGAAAAATTTTGCCAAAGGATTATTAAATAAATGCAATATATTGGATATTGTTTCACCAATATCTTGGCAATACGAATTTTTTTTACGCGGGTTGATGAAGTATAGACGTATAAATATATATTGCGCAAGATTATCGATACACACTATTCGTAAAAAATTGTTAACTTTATAATTAAAGTATAGTTGTTCTTTAAGCTTTAATAAATAGCAATCATAATAATTTGAAAGATATTTTCAATAGGATCCAATAAAGATTTAATTTTAAATGTACAGCATTTATGACTTGAAAAAGAAATAAAACTCAAAGTCAAAACTGAAAGTATTATGTTCTTGTCTTAATATGCACCTTAAGGTGGCTCAAGCGATTTTTTCTAAAATTGTGAAACCATCCAAAATTTGTATTAAAATATTCTTTATATCGTAATATTTCGATATTTATTTTGAAAAATAGAGGTTGACGAACTATTCTTAAAGGAAAAGATGTTTTAATAATTGTAATTAATACATGTGCTTTTATGGGACTGAATCATAAATTAGGTTTTACGTTAATATAAAAAAGTACAAGTTAAAATAAAAATTATACACTTATAGTTTGTTTCACAAAGATCATTTTTCAAGAAGAAAAAAAGGACTTGACGAAGAAATACAAGAGAAAATAAATCTAAAAGAATGCCAAGTAGAATTTGCTACACATTATGGCAGCTTCTGCGCATGCGCGTCAGATACAGACGCCATACGTAAAGCTAACGTGCGTTCAGAGTGCTTGTAACCAACAAAACAGCAGGGACGTACCAAAGTAAAACTTGTAATGAGAAACAAAACAAAAAAATTTTTTTTTTTTCTTTTTTATTACTTTTGATTACTTAAAATTGTTTTCTTATCATAAGAAATAATCAATAATACTATTTAATTAGTTATAATAGCTCTATCAATAAAAACATTTTGATGTCGCAGACAGGGCCCCGCTTGATACGGCACCAAGCGCTTGAGCCACCTTAACTTAATAAAATGATTCTAAACTTAAATCTACGCTAAGAAATCTAAGAAAAAATTTTATGCGAAATTCGCGGCAAATCCATTTAGTAGTTTTTGAGATCTGTTAACTAAATGACTACATTCACACACACGCACGCACGAACGCACGCAAGCACACTAATATACGCACACACACAAACTTTTTGCAAACCACTTTTATCGACTCTCTGGATCTAAATATATACAAATTTATATAGAAATATTAAAAAATCTTTTTTATCATTTCTCTGCTTTTTTTATGAGAAAGCAAAAAAAATAAGTAAAAATTTTTATTTAAGTAAGCAACGTCTGCGACATTAACCATTATGCCTTAAAAATTTCTATTGGGTCTACTACAAACAAATTTGAGGAGCGCGGTGGCGTAACGGATAGAGCTCTTGCCTTCAACACGGTGGGCACGGGTTCGAATCCTGGCCAGGCACCTCTGACTTTTTTCGAAAGAAAATTAGTGTATGTGCTACCCATATCGCGACTCTTACAAAATCCGACCTCATTGAGTATCGGTTGATTGTTGGTCACATGGCTGACCATCCATCGGTAGTCAAAGTTTTCGGTATGGTGGGTCTGACAGTCTAGCCTGATGTAATGTGTTAAACGGGTACCGGGCTGGACTCCCTCGACTTCACCATATAAAAAAGGTTAATCATATAGAGGACAAAATCCTTTATATATTAATCTTTTTAAAAAAAAAAAAAAAAAAAAACTAACAAACAAATTTGACACATTTTTTAATTAATGATCAAAATAATAAATCGATTTGAATACTTTTTCAAATGAATGAACTTGAAATATGTTTTTTCTTTCTTCCACTTTTTCTAATCTAGCAAATGACTGTATTTAAAAATTTTTTTTTTATGTTTATCTTTTCTTCCGAATCGAACTTATCGAAAAATCTAATAAAATATCATTAATATAAAAACTCACGCAGTCTTGATTTCAGTCAAGACAAATTTTTTATAAAAAATATAAGCCAAACTTGTTTTTTATTTTTAAAAGCAATACATGACCTCAGTTAGGTTTCTAAAAAAAAGTCATTATAAAGTCTGATTAGTACCAAAATTTAGTTTTTAATTTAAAAAAATTCTCAATATTCAGTTTTGAGTTGAGTTGAGGTAAATATAAAAACATAAAATTCTCATCAGAAGTGAGTACTGAGAGAAAAGTACATAAATTTCGTTCAAATTAGCAACAAAAAATTCATGAAAATTCTGTGAAAAATATTAATATGTATTCGATACAATAATCAAAGTTATAGCTCATAAAATTCACAGATTACAAACCTTGCTTTTTAATAAATGAACTTGGAATAAAATACTTTTAATATTTTTTCCGCTTTCTGTTATTTTAAAACTACACGTGTTTCTTAATTTTTGTCCAAAAGCTCTTCCTGAAATAAATGTTTTTGCATTGATAATTAGGATACGAATGAATCCATCCATATTTTTTAGTAAATACCAAATTATTTGTTAAAAAGAATTTTTTAAAACAACGAAGGTTTAAAAAATATTATATTATTTAATATATCACAACAATTTTTTTTATTTTATGTGATGAATCGTATTATAGCTTTAAACTTTTAAGGAAATTATTTGTAATTGAATTTTCGGTAAGCAATTGTATTTATATAAAAACAATGAAACAACTGAGTTTCGAAATTGCTGTGCTTTAACATGTGTATAAAATGAATTTTTTGCACTCCGGCCGGAAAGCGGCAACTTTCTAATCAAACGAATCGAAAACCACTGAGCAAATAACTTAATTAAAACATATTGAAAATATTGAAACAATTCATAAGAAAAATAAAAATAAACCCCTTCTCATTATATTTTATTAATTAACTATTTGTTAAGAGTTAAGATAATCAAGTTTTTAATAAGGTACAAATTGTAATATTGCATATCGAGTTGTGCTAGTATTCGTCAGTGTTTCGCGAATCGTGTTACTTTTCGTCCGAGTCTAACGTGTCGTGCTTTTTTTCGTTGGAGCTCCATGAGTCGTGCTACTTTTCGTTGAAACTTAGCGAACCGTGCTTTTTTTCGTCGGAGCTCCATGAACTGTGCTAGTTTTCGTTGAAACTCAGCGAACCGTGCTTTTTTTCGTTAAATTTTCACCATTCGTGCTAATCTTCGTCAAACCCTGTGAACCGTGCTTTTTTTCGTAAGGGAAACACGAACGGTGCTACTTTTCGTTAAAACTCTTTGAACTGTGCTTATTTTCGTAAAAGCCTGAGTCGTGCTTTTTTTCGTACGGGACGTCGATATATACATAGATACAATTATTGATATTTAAAGATTTTCATTATCTTTAATTAAAAAAGAAATTGATTGCAATCGGTTCACCCAATCACGAGAAAATGTAGTTTGAAATTTCGAAATGTCGTATTCTCGTTATTTTTTTTCTTCTTAATCGTTTTAAGCCAGCGTAAACTGCGCCACCGGAAATGCGCAGTATTAACGAATATAGATGCTTCATAATATATTTTAATGTTCATGGTATATGCGTATTGATACATATGTTATGTATATATATATATACATGGTCCGTTTCATGTCAACTTGCACCCGTAGACCCGTATATTTTTTGGTTTATATATATGTATATACATACATACATGGGACATTTCATGTCGGCTAGCACGTACTCATAAGTACAGGTTTTCTATGTATGTGGTACATTTCATGACAACGCGCACACATCCATCTGAGTACCCTTAGGTTTATATATTTATGGAACATTTCATGTCTATTTGCATGCATGCACACAGCCTTTAATAAACATGGGATTTTTCACGTCAATTGGAACGCACGCACATACAGGTTTCTATATATGAGACATTCCATGCCAATGCGCACGAACACACACATGACTATATATATATATATATATATATATATACTAGGGGGGGTTCCCCCCTGCTTGCTTCGCTCGCCAACCCCCCATTGTCGATATCAATTATCAAATCAATATCAATTTCCAAGAGAACGTTCTTAAATTAGATAACAATTAATTAAATTAGCTAACAATTAACTACCTTTCAGCTATCTCTCAGCTAACTGAATTTCAGCCAACTTTTAGCTAACTTTCAACTACATTTTATCTGAATTTCAGCTATCTCTCAGCTAACTTTCAGCTAAATTTTATCTAAATTTCAGCTATTTCTCAGCTAACTTTCAGCTAAATTTTATCTGAATTTCAGCTATCTCTCAGCTAACTTTCAGCTCAATTTTATCTGAATTTCAGCTATCTCTCAGCTAACTTTCAGCTAAATTTTAGCTGAATTTCAGCTAACTGAGGGCATATAAAATTCTTATACACGGCGGTGGCGGCGGCGGCGGCGTAGGCGATATATCTTTATTATATAGATATATATATATATATATATATATATATATATATATATATATATATATATATATATATATATGGGACATTTCATGTCAACTCGTACGTACTCATAATCACAGGCTTTTCTATATATGTGGGACATTTCATGTCGATTCGCATGCATGCACACGCACGTTAATATATACATAGGATTTTTCACGTCAATTCGAACGCACACACACAGGTTTATATATATATATATATATATATATATATATATATATATATATATATACGGGACATTTTATATCAATTCGCACGCATGCACACAGACTTTAATAGACATGAGATTTTTCACGTCAATTGGAACGCACGCACATACAGGTTTATATATGGGATATTTCATGTCAATAGGCACGCACGCACACACAGGTTTATATATATATATATATATATATATATATATATATATATATATATATATATATGGGACAGTCCATGTGGTTGCGTATGCATGCACACACACGTTAATATACATGGGATTTTTAATGTCAATTCAAACACATACAAACACACAGGTTTATATATATTGGACATTTCATGTCAATTCGCATACATGCACACACACGTTAATAAAGATGGAATTTTCCATGTCAATTCGAACGCACGTGCAGACACAGGTATATACATATGGGATATTTCACATCGATTCGCATGCATGCACACACGTTAATATACATAGGATTTTTCACGTCAATTATAACCCACGCCCATACAGGTTTATATATATGGGACATTTTATGAAAACTCTAACACACCTATCCGAGTGCCCTTAGGTTTACATATATGTGACGTATCATGTCAACACGCAAGCACCGGTTTTTATATATTTGACATTTCTTGTCAACGCGAACGCGGAAACACATCTAAACATGTACTTGAGATTTGTATTTATACATATGGGACCGTTTTGTCAATTCGCATGCACGCACACGCATGGGCTTATATATATATATATACATAACGGGGCGATACTTCCGGGCATACTAAAGAAATAATCACCTCAAAATGTGATACTTTTTATGGAAACTGAGGACAAAATTGCTGTCCGGAAACTACCGTTGCGGATACAGGTTTTCCGGGCTGCCCGGAAACTACCATTACACTTCGGGAATCGTCCCGGAAACTACCATTAAATATATATATACGTAAATAGACGTGTGTGTATATCTGTGTACTCATATACATGGGATATTTAATGTTTATTCACACGCACGCACACACACACAGATTTATATATACGGGACGTTTCATGTTAATTAACATGCATGACACACGTACTTGAGTTTATATATATTTTTCTTTATATATATATATATATATATATATATATGGGACTGTTCCTGTCATAGCGCATGCACGCACACACATGGGCTTAGGAATATATGTATATACATATACATGGGATACTTTATGTCAATGCACATGCGTGCACACCCACATACACACACAGGTATATATATATATGTATATATATATATATATATATATATATATATATATATATATAGGAGGTTTTATGACAATTTTTCCCATGCATATTAATATTTATTAAGAAAGTTTTGAAATAAATCAAGCAATCATCGAATACTTCTGTATTCAATTCATTCTTTTTAAAATAATATTAAATTCATGAAAATAGCATTACACTATCTTTTAATTTTCGAATTCAATAATATTTCTTCAAAGCTTTTGAATATTATGTCTGTTATTTTTTGTTTTAAGTCATTATTCAAACTGATGAATACTATTTTATTATATTATTATTACTTTTAAAAAAGTATATCTTAGGCGAGTTTAGTTATTAAACAGTATAGTATTCTTTAGAACATTTTTTCTAAATATTCCTTTTCTTTTACTACATACATCATATTTTTTTTCAATTTCAGTTCTTGAGAGTACTAAAATGAATTGAGTAATTATAACTAAGTTTATACCTTTTACTAGATTCATCTATAGTTTTTGCTTAAAGAAAGTTTTGAAATCAATCAAGCAATCGTCGAGTACTTCTGTATTCAATTCATTCTTTTTAATAATATAAAATTCATGAAATATTTACAGTTTCAGCCAAAGAAAGGTTTGAAGTCAATGAAGCAATCGTCGAGTACTTCTGTATTTAATCCTTACTTTTTAATAATTATTGTAACAAACATACATACACATACACACGTGTATCTTTAGTATACACATACACACATACATATACATACATATACACATATCCATACACATACACTTACTCATATACACATACACACATACATAATATCCGTCTCTCCATTTTCGCCACACAGCGCTCAAAATAACAGCCGCGAATTTGTTATTACACAGCGCGTACAAAAGTTGTTGTGTTTTTTAACTACACAGCACCGATTTTTTTAACCTCACAGTATTCAAAATAGCTGCCACGAATTTTCAATTACAAAGCGGTAACAATAGCTGGTGCGTTTTTCATCTTCAGTTCTTAAGAGTAGGCAGAAGCAGTTTGATTACCGACCGAGAAGTTAAAATGTTATTTCATCATAAATATAATAACTATACTGTTTTCAAAAGAAATTGCCATCAAGCGCAATTTTTTATACATACATGATTGTATAATAGATGTTTTTTTCATAAAATTCACCATATTTTAAACTAAAAGTAAGTAACCGCACTTAGAGTTTAATAAACAGCTGCAGTATAAAATTTTTTTTAATTTTCTTTAATTATTTTTGGCGAGCGAGATAAAGTAATAAATTTTGTGAATGCATTTAAAATTTTAATTAATTTTATTACGAATATAAGGAAAAAATTAAACAACGGATTTTCGATTCTCGGTCGGTATCAAATTTGCTCCGGCCTGCTCTTAAAATAGCAGCCGCGTTTTTTAAACCATATAATGCTCTGAAAATCAGTTGCCAATTTCTAATTACACAGCGCTTACAGTAATTTTAGCGTTTTTCTCCATCACAGCACTTACAATAGCAGCCATGTTTTTTTTAACCACACAGTATTTAGAAAAGCAATCGCGTTTTTTCAATGGCACAGTAGTAAAAATAGCAGCCGTGATTTTTAACCACACAGCGCTAAACTCTACTTCATAATTTAAAATTTTTTATATTTATTATTATATTAGAGTTTCAAATATGTTTGATTTTATTTTGTATTCATTATATTTAATTTTTGTATTGTGATTTTATATTATTTCTTTGTAAACGATGTTTTTAGTATAGACCATTTCATCTTTAGCTTTTCTTGATTTTTCTGTTAATAATATTTTCAATTGTTTTTTTATTGGTTGTCCTTAAAAGTGTGACGCATAACTGCCCATGACTAAAAATTGGTGTTAGTAAATACACTCCTACTTATTTAAATGATTGTCCTTGCGACTTATTCATAGTCATTGCATAAGCAAGTTTTACGGGAAATTGTTTTCTGGTCATCTGGAATGGCAGTTCATCATTTGCTGATAAGGTCATACGTGCTAAGAATATAGTACTCCTTTTTTTACTTCCTGCAATATTTGTGCAATAACAATAAATTGTTTTATTTTCGTTAATCGGATTGCGTTACGAAGTCCTTCATTCAAATTAACATTATTTAGAAGCATTACTATAGCTCCTTTTTTAATTGTAATCTATGTGGAGGTAAACTGTTGGGCGCTTAAGAATCTAAAAATTGTTGGCAAAATTGCGTCTAACCTCTCGTCATTCATATCTTTTACAGAGTCAATGCTGAAGTACTCTATTACTGGTTCATTTATTTTTGATAACATTTTTTCATTCATTTTTGTTACATCTACGTTTTTCAGTGCTAATATGATATTTTCGTAATAGTCACAATTTTCAATATTTATATTATGCCCGTGAACTTCATCAATTAGATTGCCCTTTGACAATATTTCTTTTGGAATTTGTATAACTTCATTTTCCTTTTTCATACTTTGAATGAAAATTACCTTTTCCTATATTTAGTGACCAATTTTTAAATTTATCATCTGCTTTTGATAAACGTTCATTTTCTATCTAAGACATACATCGAAAATGTTCTCATAAACAGCTTTTTTCGACACAATTTTCTACCATCTGTTTTCTATTTCCATGTTTTACTATTGACAATGTTCGTCTAAAATCACCTGATATGATAAATTTTTCCTCTAAACAAGTAATTTTTATCACATACATCTTTAAACATGTGATCGACGGCTTCGGAAGCGTATTTCGATGTCATTGTGATTTCATCCCAGATAACAAATGATTTCATATTTTCTTTACCTATTTCGCTATTTGCACTAATATTATATATTGTGTCTTCAGATATGTTCAACAGTAATTTAAATGCCGTACATACTGTCACACTGTCTTGTAATAAATTAGCCGCTATACCTGTCCATGATACAACTAAATATTTGATTCCATGAATTTCTAGATAAGTTATAATTGTATTTAATGAGTAGCTTTCACCACATCCACCTGGACCGTATATATATATATATATATATATATATATATATATATATATATATATATATATGTATATGTATATACTTTTTAGTGCAGTTTGTATTTAATGAATTTATTACTGTATCAAAAATAGTCGTTCGAGCATTCGTTAGACTATCAATAATTCATCGAATATTATTAACATTATTTACTGTACTATATGCAATTTCGTTATTTTCAATATAGTATTCTATAATAGGTAAATGCAAGTCACTAAATTGGAATCCCTTATTAGTTAAAATATCATTAATTATGCTTAATGCATATTCTTCACCTTTTTGTTGATTCATTTTTGGTAATATTATCGTCTTAAACAACAATTTCATTAGAAATGAATCCGTACCTAATATATAAAATTAATAAATACAGGATTTTATTTTTTTTACTTCTATTTGTAGTACTGTTTTAATACTAATATTTGTTATTTTATTAACGAAATATTTTATATGTTACTTTTCTTTAGTGATGAAATAGCGTTTAACATAATATTTTTTTATGGCTCGAATTCATAGACCCAACTCAAGTCTAAGGCTAGTAGATATAGTCGTTACTCAGTTCTCAAATATTCTATCCTTATTCTTATAATGGAAAAAGAGTAAGAAGAACATAGATAGAATATCTGAGAACTGAGTGAAGACTATAACTTCCAGCCTAACGATTGTTACTTGAGTTACGTTACTGAATTCGTACCGATGTCAATGGAGATAATATAATACAATACATGACATAAGTGCAAACTATATTTATAATCTTGGAAATGATTGCAAACGTCATAAAATAATTGCGAATAATATGCGCTTTTTAACAAAAATATATTTAATATGGTAATATTAATATGAGACATGTAAATAAGATTTCAATGTACTCGCATGCTCACATTTTTTTACACAGTATAAAAATAGACCTCATAGCTCTCGCAAAAGTGTGACTTAAGTACAGATTGAGATAACATAGTGTTAAAAATGCCAAAGTCAAGGTTCATTATATTTTGTAGAATCGACTGACAGTTTTAGTATAATAATGGTAAAAAAGAAACGACGGGCTATACTGTCAATAATAATTTATTTAATAAGTCGATGACGATGTATCAGCTATATTTTTATAGCCCTTTTCAAGTCTAAAATTATTAGTACATACGTGTTGTCAAAACATTTATATTAAAATATAATAAGTCGAAAAAGATGAAATAAAATAAATTAATATTTAAATGCCACGATGTACACAAACGACTTTCGTTTTGTATAAGCCCGTCGTTTCTTTTTTACCATTAGTCAAGGTTCATATTATTGAATCATGATTCTAATATTTGTATTGATAAGTTTTACTTACGAAATATAAATTCATTAACTCATATGTAATCTCAAGTTGATATTTTAACCTTACTTAATATAGCTGTACCTGTGAAATGTCTTATTTATCAAAATATTTTTTTTTTATTTAAGTAATATAATATTTGGAAGAATTTATCTCATAGAAAGTAGTAAAATATCAACAAAATCATGAAAAAAGTGTTTAAATACATAATCTAAAATGTGGATTCGTGCAAAAATATGATGCGAATATTTGTAAATCTTGTTTTTCTAACTTGATTGCATAAATAAATTAATAAATAAAGTTCTAGAATACAATTTCATATTATAAATAATAATACAAAGTCTGCAAATGAGCTACAATCAGCCAAAAACGTCTAAAAAATGAGTTTTTTGTATTTTTAACTATGGCGCACCTCCAGGAAATATCTGAAAAAATTCAGGCGAGTACTTTTGAACAAAATTCAAGTTTTTTTGCAAGAATTGGTCCTGTACCACATTTTTCGTGAAAATAGAAAGGGTTTTAATTTTTTTCCATCCTTTTGGGTTATATAGCATCATCAAATCTTTATGAAAAAATTCTACAAGATCTGTAAGCATTCAAACTATGAGCACTATTTTCTTGGAGATTTTTCACTGACTAGATTCAGAGAAAGGAAATAAATAGTTAAAAAGTCATTTTTTCATGCTGTAGACAGGGGGGTCGCGGTCTGCAAATATGACAAAGACTATTTATTTTCGATCTCAAACAAAGTTACCAGTTGAAAAAAAAATTTCAGGGACAGGGCAATTTTGACTATCTTATCGGGGGGGGGGGTACCCTTTCTTGCTTTTGCTGCTTCAAAGAATGTTGGGTATATAATTCCATCAAAAGTTCCTAAGCTTTCGAAAGATCTTGCAGCTTTAACGTGAAGCAAAAGTTAACTTAAAAAGAATCTCTCTCTTTGTTTTGGATTGACTCACAAGGGGAGGCCACGGAGTCCGGTTCACCGATTTGAATGAAACTTTTGGGATAGTTTTTCAGTATATAATAATGAAAAAAGATGCTCATAATTCAGTCTCATAGGCCCTTTTAACCCTCATAATCATAATTTTAGAGATTTATATCGAATTTCGTATATAAGTTTGGAATCTCATAACTCAGTTACTGTAAGCCTGAGAAAGATCACCAAAAAGGAAAATAAAAGTAGAGAAGACCAGTTTTAATCTGCGAGGTTTTGAAAGTCAAAAGCTTTAATGGTTCAGAAGTTATGTTAAGTTGAATATTTAACAGGATTTTGGGTGTTAGTTGTCTACTCAAAATAACAGCTTATTTTGTCCCCCAAATTTTATTGAAATTCAATTGAACATAACTTCTGAGCCATTGAAGCTTCGGACTTTCGAAACCTCGCAAATTAAAGCTTTCCTTCTCTACTTTTATTCTCTTTTCTGTTAATCTATCTTAGCCATACAGTTACGGAATTATGAGACTCTAAACTTATATACGAAATTTGATATAAATCTCTAAAATTATGATTATGAGGGTTAAAAGGGCCTATGAGATTGAATTATGAGCATCTTTTTCCATTATTAAAGTTTCATTCAAATCGGTGACCCGGACTCCGTGGCCTCCCCGTGTCAGTACATTCTGGTTAAAATAGGTTTTATAATTTTTATTATTTTTATCCATGTTTTTATGTATTTGATTAGAAAACATAATTACAGTATATCAGAATAAAAGTAATTATGTGTCTCTGGGTCACTTTTATTAAGTTCAAACCACGCTGTTAGTGTTGTATTTACATTTTTCTTTTCAATTTCGTGTTCGGATCCTTCTTTAAAATACACATATTGTTAATTTTCATTATGAACAGCTTATCTATAAATTATATGTGAAAGTTTACTACAATTATATTCCAATATGCGATGCATAGCTTCTGGCGGGCAAACGTATCTTGTGTTTATATATTGTTCAATTTCATGATAAAACATATCCAAATAATTTGTTTTAACCGCTTCATCATTAGTATTACTTTCAGTATTTATTTCACTTGCTTCCATTTCGATAAATGCACAATGATGTCCTTTAAAGCAGTATTAAAATAAGTTTTTTATAACTCCTATTGTTGAACATAATTCAATATTAATATAACAGTTAAACTTTAGGCATAAATACGGGTTATAAGAAACCACTAATCTATTGTCTGCCCACTTGTTTTTTGTGTATAATATCTCATTTTTATTATTTCTTCGTCGATAAATAGGATCATCATTTGTCATTATTGTAGTTTCATTGAATTGTTTCAGAAAATTTTCCGTACACCTTCCCGATTTTTTATCCATACAAGGTGAGTTTTTATTCTGATCTTCACAAGGGCCATAGATCATAAATATTTTTAATATAATCTGGGATTCTCATTATTATATGGAATATCAGCTACTATAAATTTATCAACGTCATTATTATTGTAAATTTTATCATTTTTACCTAAAAATATTAGCATATGTGCATGTGGTAATCCTCTCTTTTGACATTCTACTACGTATGAATATGCATTGCATTTTCCCGAAATATGTTTTTTAGTAATTTGATCTATTGATATTTTTAATTTTTTATAGAATACTTCAACAACAATATATGGTCTATCTATTGCTTCTTCACTTTGTCCTATATTATTCGTGATTTCTCTCCATTACGGATTGCATATCATGGTAATAAAAAATCTGGTTTTTCAATTTTTCGTACTAATGTCATGGAATCAAGAAAATTTTGATGTAAGGAACGCAAACTTCCTGTAAAAGTTGATGGTAATAAAAACATTTTTATAATTTTTAAACTATCATTGATTTCGTTTTTTTTTTAAAGAAATTCATTACGCCTATGGGAATTTGGTGGGTGGTGGTAATAATGATTATCTGACTCCAATTAATAATTAATCCTAGCCCTTAAAAGCCAAGGAATACGCGTGTAAAAGAAAGAATAACTATAACAAAAGAAAATATGTTAATCGTATTTATTTGACAAGCGACTGCGCTGAACCTTTCTCACAGTGAGTTCGAATGCTACTGACTACGCAACATGGATGCTTTGTCTTCTTCGGCAATGAAGCCGGCTTGCGCAAGCGCTATACGGGAACACACATACGTGTCCCCACACACTCCCCCCCAAATGCCAACGCGGAGAAAATACTGTATTTTTGAACAAAGTTTTGGCA
Organism: Anastatus disparis; assembly: GCA_017163975.1. Classification (NCBI taxonomy): domain Eukaryota; kingdom Metazoa; phylum Arthropoda; class Insecta; order Hymenoptera; family Eupelmidae; genus Anastatus; species Anastatus disparis. The sequence goes on from JAFFSR010000233.1 coordinate 874,951, forward strand.
ATGAATACAAAAATACATTTTTAACGCGTTGCATTTAAGTAAGGTCTAACAAACATAACGCTTATAATCTATTTCATTAATAAGGCGAGATTACATACATTACACCCTATGAAACGGTAATACATATTTTAATATCACAAACTGTTAACTCCAAGTACAAACAAAGGATATTTATCCAAAATATGTCAATTTACCATTTTACAACTAGTTAATGTTTAACATCTGAAGTTAAATTACAGAATAATCAGTCTTAAAAGACGCTAAACATTTTAAAACATACTCAACACTTGATAGCACTTAATTTACCAGACAATAATGCTTAAAAAAAATTGAAATATATGCAATAATCAATCTTACATGACGCTTAACATTTTTAAAACGTAGCTAAAATTTGATAGCATTTAATTTATCAGAAAATGATGCTTAAAAATATTGACCTGTTCCTTCAAAATACATGAATACTGAAGTTTACGATTAATTGTACTGACTCTTTTTACATGAATAAGACTAGTACTATTTTGACTAGTTTCGTGAAGTAAAAAAGTTCTGTGCAATTACATAAAGTACTTACAAAAATATTTGCAGTCGCTTGACTATAAAAACCAACAAAAAGGTAAATACAATATTTTACATTAAATAATATGTAATTTGATCATCATGATCAACGCTGCGCTAAATATACTTTACGCGTACAATCATTTGTCCACGAAAACGCGATCGGCCCGACTTCTGCCTCCTTCTAAAATCAAATTCTCTCCCACTATAGGCACGAAAAGAAGATAGTAAGACTTCTAATTTCTCGGTACTACAATTAATTAATTTTAGGCGCAATTGACTAGCTGTCTTGAACATATTATGTAAAAAGTCCAATTTTAAAAATTTAGTCTTCTTTTTGCCCAACTTGTTGCAAACTTTAATACTTTGCATGTCTAGGCTCGCGATAGATGCCAGAGAATTGTACGAAAATGGACTATAGTCCATACTTAAGGTTTTTAGTCTTGTAGATTGGGAAAAGTCGAGCATGTAGTAAATCTTCAATCCATTCACAACCAAGTGCGCTAGATAAGGAGCTTTAGCTAAAATACTAGCTACGAGGCCCTCGAGGTCGCGATTATTACTTATATCAATATATTTTAGTTCGGATGATAGCTTCAGACGCGGCTCGTAAGCCCATTCGATTAATGGATTTCTCTCATTAGAGAAAGGTAACTCCCATTTTTCAATGAGGCACTTTGAACTAAACACATAGTCAATTAACATAAAATCGTATACCTGACGGTCGCATCCTCTGCAATTCCACATCGACAACTGCCTTAGAGTTGTATTGGCCCTTATAAAATCTATAATACAATGGATCTGAATCCTTTGACAATTTAATACAGTTAACATTTTAAGTTGCAACAAGGGCTGTACATTTAAAAAATCTAAGGTGAGGTTATTGTTGTTGGTAAAAGACAACTTCTCTACCATGTTAAACTTAGTATCTCTGTGGACAAAGGTACGCGAGTTTCCACTATAAAGTTTTTTTATTGACGACCAATCGTCCCATGAGTAGAGGATGGTTGGCGTCACTTCAACGCCCGTAAAATCCACAACATCAAGACACCTCGGCAGGTTCTTCTGATGGTTAATGATCTTTAGTAGCAAGCTGCTATTTACGTTTTGAGTGCCAGCTTTGGCAATGATACTTTTAAACTTGAAATAAGTAGCATCATGGATCATCAACTCTAACACGTTTTTTTTCTTATATCTAGAGATGGAGGCATGGAATGAAATTGGTAACGACCAAAAGGTGCGCAAAGAATGACACGCTTCGTAGAACGAGAAGAAATCCTCAGTGCTAAGATGTTGGATTATCAAGGGCAAGATGGAATGGTTTGATACTATGCTAAGGAATGTTTGAGAAAATACACGAGGGTCCAGGACGCGATGGAAGAGAAGTACCCCCGGTGCACACAGCGACCTCTTACTTGGCCTCACGCAGATGGTACTATAGCCCCTAGCTTCGTACTTTCAGACTAACTTTTTACTGGGCGCAGCGCATTGCACACGACACGATGCGGCTATATTCTTACATGACAATGTAGCTGATGTCTTACCGTTCCTGTGAAAGACTTTATCCACCTTGACATCAGTGCAGTCAGCATCAACGAGAATCTTTAAAATCTGTTCTTTAGTAGTTTTTACATAGATGTTAAAAAGGAATAATTTCCTAACTGGCTGGTTATCGATCAGTACCATAGGGCATCTGACGCCATGGGAGACATAGTCGGTCGCTACGGTATGTCCAATATGACGCGTGTAACGCCGTTTCCTATCTTCCTCGATGTTCTGAGCCTCAACTTTGTATTCCTTCAAACACAGAAAAGCCAAGAAGCAATCTGCCTTAATGTTATGGCATTGTTGGCTATCCTTAAAACGCTGTAGCTCCTCAATCGTTTTATTCAGCTCATCCATGTTACCTGCACAATAACATGGAAAAGTAGGTTAGCTAATCGACCATCGATCACTAACAATCATCTACTAGACGCTAAATAGCCAAACCTTCACCAAATCCTACATATTCTCTAACTACCGATAGTCTCACCAAATACACGCGAGCTTTTCAATATAATAGTACTATTTACAAAGTTGAAGTCGCGATTAGAAATATTCAGGGCTATAACCTAAACCTATATTAAGGAGATAACCGTATTCTAGCATACTGTCGAAGAGTATACCGCCAATCTTGTCATAGTCAATACTCTGATTATAACCGATACGTGCTGATTCTTCCATAAGTTTAGTAAAAGGTACAGGCACGTCGGTCGAGTCAAAACATTTTTGTAGAAATTCAGAAACCTTGTTAAAAGCTTGATTTTTCAGCGTTTGTAGAGGTTTAACTCTACGCAAACTTGTCCAAAGTAAGGACCCAGTAGACCAAGATATCATATTGTACACAAGTGACTCTAAATCGCTATGTCTTGTGCACATACCATTATGAGCATCTCTTCTCCTATATACATAGTAACCCTTCTGAACCCTTAAACTATCAGGCTTGAAAGGTCTAGAGTAAACATTAGATATCTGACCAACATCTGTCAAATATACTTGTTCTTGATTGGTCAGGTCAAACACAATATTACCAGATTTCACATCGTTGTGAATAACGTTAGCATTATGCAAAAATTCGAACGCAAGGACCAACTGCCACGCGATCGCTGACCTGATGCAAGGGCAATTTACTATTCGCTTCAAGAAGAGTTTTTTCTAAACTAACGCCATACCTTTCCATAATCAAAAACTTATGTTTCTCGTTAACCATGAATTCGCCATAAGTTACCGCTCTAGGAATAGCCCGTGCAGGTAATTTAAATTCATCACTCTAATCTAATAGACTGCTATAACTGGCGTGCTTGGTAAAGAAGTCAATTTCAGTAGCCAGTCTTGATCGACCGAGCGTCTCAAACTTAATAACCACAGGCGTCGTGCTTTGAGAGTCATTTCTACACTCTTTAGCAGCGAAAACAAAGCTAAATTTACCTTAAAATAGCTTTTCCTTCAAAAGCCATCTGTGGCCAAAGATGTCAGCAATGACGAGACAGCAGGCTGCTCCTGAACAATCGACACATCATGTTCACCATTTTGAACAATTGATGATTCATGGGCGTCAGCTCGTGTTTTGTTATGTTCAATACTATGATTATTTTCTGATTCAGCAACATCGCCTTCCGGCGCCAAGCTTGCAGGATCAGCATCGTTTACCAGTAAGGCATCATCCATGTATACCTGAGCATGAACTACGGTTTTTTGCTTATGTTTCTTAGCTTCTGACCCCAGTGTTGGCAAATTGTTCTCTGGTTCGCAATCAAGACCGTACGCTGGTTTCAATAATTCAGCGGCTACCGTTTTGTGGGTCCCTTTAACTTCAATTAGAAAGTTTTTTTGTTAGGAGATCTGGAGATGACTTTAAATGGGCCTGAATAAGGCCTGTCCAGAGTTGGTTTGATCGCTTTTACCCTTATAAATACATGCGAACAGGTATCGAGATCTTTGTGTACGAAGGTTTTTATTGAACTGTTATGCTGTACCGGCACGGGTCTCAGTCTTCTCATATAAGCTCTTAATTCCTCCAAGAACGCTGACTTGCAAGGTTCATGGTCTGATGAAGCAAAGAATTTATTAGGAACTTGCAGACCGGTTTCATATACGAAATCAGCAGGGCAAGCATGGGTATCTCTACGCACGCATGCTCTTAATCCCAACAAAACCAACGAGAGAGAATCAACCCAATTGCTGCTGTCAGCATGGCAACAAAGAGCAGTTTTTAAGGCTCTATGCCATCTTTCAACTAAACCATTGGCCTGAGGATGGTAGGCAGAAGTTCTTATTCTTGTACAACCCAGTATACTCAGTAATTCAGAAAACATCTGGGATTTGAATTGTGCGCCCTGATCAGTTGTTATAATTTCAGGAGCACCAAATTTCGCTATCCAATTGTCCACGACAGCTCTAGCCACAGTTGACGCTAAAGTGTCTTTAATAGGAATAGCCTCTGGCCATGTAGTAAATCTGTCTATCATGGTCAAGAGGTACCTGTAACCTTTATACTCGTGTAAGGGACCAACCAGATCTACGTGGATATGAGAAAACCTCTCGTCGGGTACAATAAAATGCTCAGGTAAAAACTTATTATGTCTTGCGACTTTACACTGTTGACACTTACGACATTGCTTTGACCATTCATTAATATTACGATGCATGTTAGGCCATACAAACTTATTGCGAATTAATCGGTCAGTTACCCTTGCGCCAGGATGTAAATTCTTATGAAACGAATCGAAAGTTTCCATTCTCAAATTTTTAGGCAAATATGGCCTTATATTGCTACCCAACACATCACAATACAAAGGTGTTTCATTAGGTCCAAATGTCAATTTAGTTAATTTAAGAGGATGTTTTTTATCCGACAGGAACTTTTTTAGTTCGTCATCATCACTCTGTTCTTTATTGAGCGAATCGAGATCGAAAAGAAGTGGTGAATGAAAAGCATCTACTCTAGCGCTATATTTCATAAGATCAGCTGATTTGATGTCATCTGGGTAAAACTTAGGAGAAAAAAATGCAAGGGGTTGCCATTCATCACCAAAACGTTGCTCTAGAGCAGCTCCCATTGCGAAATCTGAAGCATCAGCAATGAGTCTCGTTTCAGCATGATCATCCGGATACGCCATACATGTAATTCGAACCAAATCTTCTTTACATTTATTAAAAGTAGCTTCGCTTTCAGGATTCTAGTTAACAGGGCACTCATTCTTTTTCTTACAGTCTTTAAGGTGTTGGCTTAACAAACGTTGTGTATGAGCAGCGTTAGCATCTACGGTAGAAATTAATCATTCCCATAAAACGTCTGAGTTTGTCAATGTTTTGAGGCTTAGGAAAGTCCACAATAGCTTGGACCTTATTTTGAGAAGGTCTAAAACCTTCTTTACTAATTTCATAACCTAGAAAATCCAATTCACGCACCCCAATTTTACATTCGACCAAGTTAAGCAGAAGATGCGACTCTTCTAGCCTTTTAAGAACGACATTAAGATGATATTCGTGTTCTTCTATGTTGGTGGAAGCAATAAGAATATCATCTATGTGTACAAATATGAACTCTGAATCTCCGAGAACTCTGTTAACGTATCGCTGAAACGTTTGCGCAGCGTTACGTAAACCGAACGTCATCACCTTGTACTCAAAGAGCCCAAAGGGAGTAATGACGGTGGTTTTTGGTATATCAAATTCAGCAACAAGAATCTGGTAATAAGCCTTTTGGAGATCCAGTGACGTAAATACGGATTTTCCACTAAGGAAAGATGGAAAATCCTGAAGGTGTGGTACAGGATAACGATCAGGAATAGTTACCCGATTTAACGCTCTGTAATCGCCACAAATCCTCCAACTGCCGTCCTTTTTCGGCATCATATATATAGGGCTCGCTTAAGGGCTGCTAGAAGGTTGACAAATGCCCTGGTCGCAGAGCTCCTTAAACTCGTTTTTCGCTACTTGTAATTTAATTGGACATAAGCATCTTGCTCGCTGGACGATGGGTGGACCTGTCGTTTTAATAGAATGCTTAACACCACGGTCTTGTAATGGTGCAGTTTGTTCTATACCAAACACCTTTGGATATTTGCTGAGCAAATGCAAGTATTTATGACCAGGAGTTACAACAGAGATCCTGACATACTTAACTTTTTTCTCTACATTATCGACTATTCGCAGTGTTGTACTATCGATTAATTTCTTCTCCTTTAGATCGGGAAACAAATGATGATGCTTAAGCAAATCATCTCCAATAATAGGATAGGATACATCTGCGACAGCAAAATTCCAAATAATTGGTCTACTAATTCCTAAGTCGAGCTGTTTTTTAACTACCCCAAACGTTTTAATAAGGGTATCATTGGCAGCATTAAGTCTGCTGTAAGGTGGCGGTCCAACTTGGCATTACCTCGGGGAATAAGCGAGACTTCAGTGCCAGTATCTATCAAAAATAATTTTTTACTTATTATATCTTTGATGTAGAGGCGTGCCAATTCCTCGTCTTCTCCTGCTGATACCTCCACTACAGCAGTACTTAAGCATTTCCCTGCTGAGGCTTTTTCTTATTATTTTTAGAGTTTTTGGATATAAACTCTTTGTATCTTCTACAAGTGCTGAAGCACTTAAAAGCTTCATCACCAAATTTATGGTGATATCAGCAGATAAAATCATCACGCGGTTCCTATGGGATCTTACTACCAACATTACTATGTCCACGTCGAACCTTGTTGTTTCTATCGTTTCTGTTATTACCAGGATCGGCAGTTTGGCGCTTATTGAAATTTTTTTCTAAGGCTTCGACCCTAGCCTCCATTTCAACCATGGCATTGATACTTGGCACTTCAATTGCTCAAACAACTTCCTTTCTGCCACTAAAAAGCTTCCAACCATTCTGCGCTTGATGAAGGAGCATCTGTTCAGTCAACAATTCAGCGTTCGGGCCTAAATAAGATATACCTTCCTTAGGAAAACGATTTTTCCATACTTCGAGGACCATTGATCTTGGAACTAAATTTCCAACAGCATCTATCAATTTATGAAGAAAATCCATTGGGCCCATTTGTAACCCAGCAAATAACGAATTAAGTTTTTCATTATAAGACTTAGAATAACGTTTAATGATAGCCTGCTTCAACCTAGTGTTCATTTCGCCCTCAACAGCATGTTTGATGACGTGTTTATATAAATGAGCCTCGTCCTGACCGCTGTTGAAGAATGAAGCCTAAAACTTGTCTTAGTCGGTGTTAATTTTCGCTCTGCTCATCTGCTATTCCAACAAGGAGAACCACGTGTCGATGGCACTTTTCTCTATTGGTAGAAATTTAAATTCGGCAGTTGTTCTATTGCCAGAACTTTGTCCCTAAGACGCTAATGGTGACTCCTGTGGTAAAGTCGGAGCAGGCACAAAAGAAACAGATCCAGCGCTCGTAAAAACGGGTGAGCCGTTAGCCAGAGCAGAAACGGCATAACTTGCTGCTGTGGTAACGGTACCACCACCTAAGGCATTAAGATTACTAGGAGACTGAATCAAAGATGTAGACTCTACTTGGTTACTTGCTTTCGTGTTTTCATTATCAATAACTCGGCTAACAGTAGCCTGCGTGGGGGTCTGTAACGCATCCGTGACCATGGCTAATTTCTCTTCGATTAAAGCCATTCTGTCAGCATCTGCCGGTTAATTTTTAACGTTTTTTCGCGGTCTCTTATCGTAACTATTATTCCCTGAATTTCCCTGATCTATGCTCTCGATGCTGGTATTGACAACCTCGTCAGCAGGTAGAGCCATAGTGTTTTAAACGGTACAACTTCTAGTTCAAGAAAACTGATCAGAAGGTGAATGTTCAAGATTTAGCATACCGCTTTTAAATAACGCATGAGAACATACCTGGGCTCAGAACCCGCACTGACAATTGGTCTGACGTGTTACGCCACAATTCTTAATGACTCACTCCAGCGTACGAACACTCATATAAGGGCGTAAAACAAACTCTGGACCCATACTATTTACATTAACTTTTATATATATACATATATGTGTATGTGTGTATATCTATATGTGCATATGTATGTGTGTAAGTGTATGTGTGCATGTATGCATATAAATATGCGTATGTGTATGTGTGCATAGGTGTAGGTGCAAGTGTGTGAGTGTATATATAGATATATATATGTGGGACAATTATACAAACGATATTCTCGGGAGAAAAAAGGCCTAATTCTTCACAAATATGATAGTAGTAATATATTATAAGATGATATATAAGTAATATAATAAAGTAATAACGGAGATGAAGAGACAGAGACGGAGACACGAAGACGGAGACACGGAGACGAAGAGGTGGAGACAGAGAGACGGAGACGCAGAGACCGAGACGGTGAGATGGAGACGGAGAGACGACGACGGAGAGGCGGAGATGGTAAGGCGGGAAGGAAAGACGGAGACGGAGAAACAAAGGCGGAAAGACGAAGATAAAGAGATAGAGACGTACAGACAGAATGGAAATATGGAGATGGAGAGACGGGGATGGAGTGACGGATATTGTGTATGTGTTTATGTGTATATGATTAAGTGTATGTGTATGGATACGTGTATATGTGTGAATATGTGTATGTGTATGTATGTATGTGACAATAATGCAAAAGATATTTACGTAAGAAAAAAAAGTCTCAATTCTTCATTTTAATATGATGGTAGTAATTATTTTCTTATTTATTCTTTAGAACTGCAGTCAAGCTAATTTCAACAACATATTATATAAAATGTAATTTTAACAACATATTATAGAAGTCTTCGAATTATACCGTAAATAATTATGTAGTTTCTTGAGTATAGACTTTGCTAGGTTCAATTGTCGTCAATCAATATCATGACCATATTTTTCCATGTAAGAGCTATAGCGTTTATTAAAAAATGGATTTTCGTTTCTCATTTCTAATAAATAAAAAATGATTAGACTGTGTAAAAAATAATAATTCATCTCGTACAATAATGAATTCATTGCCTCTGATAACCAACAATAAATTCATTGGAATAGTAACTTTTAGCACAATAGCATACTTCTATATCACAGAACTACAATTAAGTCAACATTTTGCTAAAAATTTAACTTTATGCGAATCAAATGTAAATAAATTTCATAATTGTAAATAAGATAAATGTAAAGATAAATATTAATGTAAAAGATATGAAGATCACTATATTCATATTAGTAAAGTAAATGAAGAGAGGAAGCTGAATATTATCAATTAGATGTAATTGTAATCTTATTAAAAAAATATGAATGAAGATATTATTTTTTTATTATTGTAATGTAATATCAGACTCACATGTACACTGCAGTCCAGGTAGTTTAGGTTTTTTAGGTATATGTGTATTATTAAAAAGAAAAACTGAATATATGAAATGATTATAAATTAAAAATATTAATTATTTTAAAATATATGTTATTTTATTTAGTTTAATGTAATGTGTACGTCGTGTAAAGTTTATTTGAATAGCCCCTTGACAGTTAATAAATTAATTTATTAGAACATTCAAAGATATAACTTTTATTGGTTCATATAAAATAGCGTCAAAATTAAAATTTAATGATTTGAATCTATAAAAATTATCATAATTATTTTTTAGATTAAACATTAGTTATATGTTACAATGTTAACGTTCAAATAATTTTTGAACAATTTTAAAGTAATTACTTTCTGTTTAGATGCAAATACCTACATAAATATATATTTGTGTAAAATGTTTGTCAACAATTAATTTAATCATTATTTCTTATATTAAATAAGAATCGTTTTAATTATTTTTTATATATTCAGACATTTTAAAAATACATCATCCACTGTGTTTAATAATTGTTTTTATATAATTCAATTTATCAATATTACGTTATAACATTACTACTATTATATTAAAGTGAAGAATTTAGACTTTTTTTCACGTGAATATCTTTTGCATTATTTTCATATACATACATGTACATACACACGTGCATCTTTAACATACACGTACACACAAACACATACATACATACACATACACACATACACACACATACATACATATGCACATATCCATACACATACACTTATACATATACACATACGCACATACACAATATCCGTCTTTCCGATTCTGTATCTCCATCTCCGTTTCCATTTCACCGTTTCCGTCTATCTGTCTCCATTTCTCCGTCTTCGTCTCTCCGTCTCCACCTCTCCGTTTCCGCCTCCAGCTGTAACTCTCCGTTTCTCCGTCTCCGTCACCATCTCCGACTCCGTCACCATCTCCGTCTCCACCCCTCCATCTCCTTCTCTCCGTCACCATCTTTCTGTCTCCGTGTCCGTCTTTTCGTCTCTGTGTCTTCGTCTCCTCGTCTCCATCTTCGTTTTTCCGTCTTTGTCTCCTCGTCTCCATCTTCGTTTTTCCGTCTTCTTTTCTCCGTCTCCATCTCTTCGTCACTGTCTCTCCGTCTCCGTTCCTCTGTCATTGTCTCTTCGTTTCCGTTTCCCTGTCTTTGTTCTTCCGTCTTTCTCTCTTTGTCTCAGCGTTAAAAATAGCAACCAAGATTCTTAATAACGCAACGCTTACTATAACAGCTGCGTTTTTTAAACCACCCAGCGCTCGAAAAAGCAGCCGCAAATTTGTAACTACACAGCACTCAAAATAGCATCCGTGAATTCTCAGTTGCACAGCGGTTACAATAGCAGCCACGTTTTTTGAACCACTCAGTCCTTAAAATATGTGCCGCGAATTGTCAATTACACAGTGCTCACAAAAGTTGTTGCGTTTATCATCTTCAGCTTTTAAAATAGCAGCCACGTTTTTTAATCCAGATAGTGCTCTAAATAGCGGTCATTTTTCCTCATAACAGCACTTACAATTGCAGCCATGTTTTTTTTAACTACACAGTATTTAAAAAAGCGAACGCGTTTTTTTAATGGCACAGAACTAAAAATAGCAGCCGTGATTTTTAACCACACAGTGCTAAACTCTACTTCATAATTTCCAATTTTTTTTATTTAATGTTACATTAGAGTTTCAAATATGTTTGACTTTATTTTCCTATTCATCATATTTAATTTTTGTATTGTGATTTTATAATATTTCTTTGTAAACGATGTTTTAAGTATAAACCATTTCATCTGTAACTTTTCTTGATTTTTCTGTTAATAATATTTAAAATTTTTTTTTATTAGTTGTCCTTAAAAGTGCTACTTATAAGTGCCCATGATTGAAAATTAATGTTGGTAAATACACTTCTACTTTTTCAAATGATTGTCCTTGCGACTTTTTAATAATCATTGCATAAGCAAGTTTTACAGGAAATAGTTTTCTAGTCATCTGGAATGGCCGCTCATCATTTGCTGATAAGGTCATAGGTGGTAAGAATATAGTGCTCCCTTTTTCACTTCCTGTTAATATTTGTGCAATGATAGTGAATTTTTTTTATTTACGTTAATCGGGTTGCGTAACAAAGTTCTTCATTCAAATTAACATTTCCTAGGAGCATTACCATAGCTCCTTTTTTTAATTGTAATCTATGTGGAGGAAAACCGTCGGGTGTCACAGAATTTAAAAATGCTATTGGTGAAATTAAGTCTAAAATTTCGTCATTTACATCTTTTGCAGAGTCGTTTTTCGGTGCTAATATGATATTTTCTTAATAGCCACAATTTTCAATATTCATATTGCTCGTAAATTTCATCAATTAGACTGCCCTTTGACAATGTTTGTTTAGGAATTTGTATAACTTTATTTCCCTATTTCATTTTAAAAATGGAAATCACCATTTCCTATACTTAGTAACCAATTTTTAAATTTATCATCTGATTCCAATAAAGTTTGTTTTCTTTCAAAGACATACATTGAAAATGTTCTCATGAATAGCTTTTTATGACACAATTTTCTATTATCTGTGTTCTATTTCTATGTTATACTATTGGAAATGTTTGTCTAAAATAACCTGATACGATGTATGTTTTCTTTCCAAACAAGGAATTATTATCACATACATTTTTAAATATGCAGTCGACGGCTTCAAAAGCGTATTTTAATGTCATTGTGATTTTATCCCAGACAACAATTGATACATTTTTCATTTTTTTACTTATTTTGCTATGTACAATAATATTATATATTGTGTCTTCGGATATGTTCAACGGTAATTTACATGCTGTATGTAGTATCACACCGTCTTGTAGTAAATAAGCCACTATACCTGTCCATGATACAACTAAATATTTGATTCCATGAATTTCTAGATAAGTTATAATTGTATTTAATAAGTAGCTTTCACCACATCCACCTGGACCGTCTATATACATATATATATATATATATATATATATATATATATATGTATATACTTGTTAGTGCAGTTTGTATTCAATGAATTTATTACTGTATTAAAAATAGTCGTTCGAGCATTTGTTAGACTATCAATAATTCATCGAATATTATTAACATTATTTACTGTACTATATGCAATTTCGTTATTTTTAATATAGTATTCTAAAGTAGGTAAATAAAAGTCACCTAATTGGAATCCATCATAAGTTAAAATATCATTAATTATGCTTAATGCATATTTTTCACCTATTTGTTGATTCAATTTTGGTCATATGATAAAAATAGATTTTATATTTTTCATACAATTTTCAAGCATGAATTGGATTGTTAAAGGTACAAATTTAACTAAATAATTGACAGAGAGCTTCTGAAAATCGAGATTTACATAATTCCTCTGAACATTTATTCCATTCATCATCTATTTCAACTAAATTTCTTGCTTTTGATGCTTTAAAGAATGTTGGGTATGTAATTCCATCAAAAGTTTCTAAGCTTTCGAAAGATATTGTAGCTTTAACAAGAAGCAGAAGTAATCTTAAAAAGAATCTTCCTCTTTGTTTGGGATTAACTTAGTACATTCTGGTTGAAATAGGTTTCATAGTTTTAATTATTTTTATGCATGTTTTATGTATTCGATTAGAAAACATAATGTTACAGTATATCAGAATAAAAGTAATCATATGTCTCTGGGTCACTTTTATTAAGTTTAAACCATGCTAATAGTGTTTTATTTACATTTTTCCTATCAATTTCGTGTTTGACTCCTTCTTTAAAATACACATATTTTTCATTTTTATTATGACCAGCTTATCTATAAATTGTATGTGAAAGTTTACTAATATCATAATTCAATATGCGATGCATAACTTCTGGCGGGCAAACAAATCTTGTGTTTATACATTGTTTAATTTCATCATAAAACATATCTAAATCATCCGTTTCATCCGTTTTATCATTAGTATTATCTCAGTATTTATTTCACTTGCTCTTATTACTGTAAATGCACAATCATGTCCTTTAAAGCAGTATTTAAATAAGTATCTCATAACTTCTATTGTTGAACATAATTTAATATTAATATGACAATTGAACTCTAGTTATAAATATGGGTTATATGGAACAACAAATCTTATATCTGCCCTCTTGTTTTTTGTGTATAATATCTCATTTTTATAATTTCTTTGTCGATAAATAATTAATTGTCATTATTGTAGTTTCATTAAATCGTTTAGAAAATTTTTCGTGCACTTTCCTGCTTCTTTATCCATACAAGGTGAGTTTTTATTCTGATCACAAGGGCCATGGATCATAAATTGCTTAACTATTTCATAAAATCTGGGATTCTCATTTTTATTTGGAATTTCAGCCACTATAAATTTATCAACGTCATCACTATTGTAAATTTTATCATCTTTACTTAAAAATATTAGCATATGTACATGCAGTAATCCTCTCTTTGGAATGTCTACCACGTATGAATATGCAATGCATTTTCCCAAAGTATGTTTTTTATTTATTTGCTCCATTAATATTTTCAATTTTTGATTGACTTGAACAACAATATCTGGTCCATCTGTTACTTCTTCACTTTGTCCTATATCATTTGTGATTTCTTCCTATTTCAGATTGCACGCCATAGTAATGAAAAAATCTGGTTTTTCAATTCTTCGTACCAATGTCATAGAATCAAGAAAATTTTGATGTAAAGAACGCGGACTTCCTGTAAAAGTTGATGGTAACATAAAACATTTTTCTAATTTTTAAATTATCATTGATTTCGTTTTATTTATTTTTTTAAAAACCCATTACGCCTTGATAAAGTTCTGTTCTTAAAGAACCTTGATTTTTCTTTATAAAATATAATCTTGAATTTTTTGTTTAAACCCATGAATATAAGTGGATATATAATCATAAGATCAACGTGTTTAGTTATGTATAGGATTCTTATTGTTTTTTCTGCTTTTGAATTAATACATTCTTTCAATAGGTAATTTAGTTCCTACAAAAATTACTGCTACTTCATTACATTTAGCTTCATTATATCGATGCTTATGAAAGTTATCGGTTCGTCTTATGAATATTTTAACATTCTTAGGTATAGTTCCATTTTGAATAAAACGATTATTTTTTTCGATTTCTACGTCGAGCATCATTTTATAAGCTGCTACGTTAGGATAGTTTCTCCTAATTATAGAATCTAATGTATTCAATAGAATTCAACTATTCTAATAATTCAATAGAACAATTCAGATCGTTTTCTATGCAGCATTTATTTGCTTCTTCGTTATCAAATATGTATAATTGTCCATACTTTCTTGATTCATTTTCATTTGCATGTAATGCATATGTATTAGGGTATATTTGTCCACAAATACGTATAACTTTGGGACCTTAATTAAATAATCCATCAAATGTTGCACCAAAACTAGCAAATGCTAAGGTGTTATTATATGATCTTATGCATTTTTTAAAACTATTACTTATTATGGAATTTCCCGTAAGTGAATTCTTAATCTCTTTAGGATATTCTAAGTCTTCTTCTAATGTTATATTTCCTTGTTTACAACATGATGTAAATTTCTTATTGCTTGAAATTTTAAATGAAAAATCTAGCACCACAAAAATCACAAATAAAAGTCATATCACCAATATTATTTTCCATGATATCATTTTCATTATTATTGGTCAATGTATCTTCAGCTATTTGGTAATAATTTATATCATTTTGATTTCCTTTTGTTTTAAATTTATCTTTGTTTTCTTCATAATAATTTTTATTTTCTTCTGAGGTAATTAAATTATCATCTTTTTTTTTAAATGTTTTTTATAAGATTTATTATTATTATATTTATAATACGATTCGTAATGAATGCGTCTATTATAGTTGTGATTTTGTTGATATGATAAATTCTTATTTTTGTTTGAGGATTCATAATTGTTTTTTATAAATTCATTTTGGTTAGAAATTCGACTTTTTGTTATAATATATGAATAACACAGCCACACAAAAAAAAATGTCAAAACCCACGGACCAGACCATATATACCTTATGTTTTTGAGGTCGCTGATTCCGAATCCGTGGTCCATTTGACCCCATCACCTCAGGGTCAAGGTCAGGTCAAGGTCAAATTTACAAAATTAACGGCAACCAAGGTTTAACAGTATACATATATGTTTTTGAGGTCACTGATTCCGAATCCATGGTCCATTTGACCCCATCACCTCAGGGTCAAGGTCAGGTCAATGTCAAATTTACAAAATTAACGGCAACCAAGGTTTAACAGTATACATATATGTTTTCGAGGTCGCTGATTCCGAATCCGTGGTCCATTTGACCCCATCACCTCAGGGTCAAGGTCAGGTCAAGGTCAAATTTACAAAATTAACGGCAACCAAGGTTTAACAGTATACATATATGTTTTTGAGGTCGCTGATTCCGAATCCGTGGTCCATTTGACTTCATCACCTCAGGGTCAAGGTCAGGTCAAGGTCAAATTTACAAAATTAACGGCAACCAAGGTTTAACAGTATACATATATGTTTTTGGGGTCGCCGAATCCGAATCCGTGGTCCGTTTGACTCCATCACCTCATAGTGAAGGTTATTTGAAGGTAAAATCGACAAAATTCTTGTAAAACAAACCAAACTTCATACCATTTATTTTTTCTTACTATACCTTACACATTTCTCATCAAATGATCGGTGCAAAGGTGTCCTTTTACGTTTTTTCCCAGTAGTTTTACAATCTCTTTTCAACATCCAGCAGTAGTCGGCCAGCATACTAGCATCCCATCTATCTTGATAACGTTTCCCCATTACTTTAATGTCTTGGTGAAAACGCTCTCCCTGTTCTTCGCTATAATCGCGACAGTTTTCAGGAAAACTATCCAAGTGATTGTGCAGAAAATGTAGTTTGTAATTCATTAGGCAACCCATATTCCCATAGTTCTCAACCATTTTAGATACAATTACTTTGTAATTTGGGCTTCTGCGATTACCCAAAAAGTTTTCAGTAACTTCCTTAAAGCTAAGCCATGTAGCTTTCTCAATGTTTGTCATGGAACTAATGAACTGGTCATCAGCCATCATTTTTCTAATTTCAGGACCGTCAAAAATACCTTCCTTCAATTTTGCATCTGATTTACTTGGAAATTTACTTTCCAAGTATTTGAAGCACTGGCTATCTTTATCTAAAGCTTTAACGAATTGTTTCATCACACCAAGTTTTATGTGTAATGGAGGAATGAGAACTCTTTTCGGATCAACCAATGGAGTAGCTATAACGTTACTTTTTCCGACTTCGAGAGATTTTCTTTCAGGCCATTTATGATTTGTATAGTGCTTTGCACGGTCTCTACTATCCCATAAGCACATGAAACATGGCGTCTTTGTAAATCCAGACTGCTGTCCTAACAATATTCCAGAAACTTTCAAATCAGCACATATCCACCATTTATGCTTATCATACTGAATATTTTGTATTATAATTTTGAGATTATCGTATGTTTCCTTCATTGTAGTGGAGTGCGCTATAGGAACTGAGGCATAGTGGTTGCTATTGTGTAGTAATACGGCTTTTAAACTTCTTTTTGATGAATCTATGAACAATCTCCATTCTTCGTCTTTATACACATTAGGTTTAATTTCATTCATTAAACCTTTCACGTCTTCACAATATACTATTTTATCACCATTATGATTCATTTCTTCAAAGTATGGTTCGAAACTTTTGCTTTTTGTTCTGTAAAAAGATACTTTAGTAGATTTTGCCAACTGATTCATGCCTTTTAAAGCTGAAGCTAAATGTTCTGCTCCATCTTTAGGTAAGTTAAGCTCTCTAACTAGGTCGTTTAGTTTATCTTGAGTCCATAACTTTACGCTTTTGTCTTTTTGGCCCGCTGGAAGGAAAATATCGTCATCGTCATCATCATCATCATCTGTAGTTTCTTCATTACTATCACTTTCATAGGACTCGCTTCATTGAGTAAAGGTAATTTCAAGGTGAAATGTACTAGATTCATGCAAAACAAACCTAAACCACGGTATCTGCGAATTTTAGTACAATAGTGATTAATTTCATTTTAATACAAGGCTACTTTAAAGAACAAAAGATCATATTTAATTTTCTCTTATTTGTGAGATCGTACATTATACAATTTCAAATTGCATAAGAGTGTTCTGTGATATACGTGAAGAATTGTGTAGAAAGTAAGCATGCATTTTCTAATTGTACAAATGTACGGTTAAATGAATAAGAAAAAATTAAACATAAATTTTTTTCGTCAACGTAGCCTTCACCTGCTTCCTCGACAAAAACTGTGACGGTGACAGTGCCCAAAACAGGGATGTGTGGAATGATCCGCTCGTAAGTTTGTCGGCGTAACGATGCTAGTGGAAGCGCACTGCCTCGCAGGGGGACGTTAGGGTGTGAGGATGAAGCTGTAGTGTGTCCGACGACGAGTTGACACTGTCCTCGTCAAAGTCGGAAAGCTCTTATACTTAGCCCCGGAGAGGTATAAGAGTTATCACCTCCGGGACAGTGGACTCACCTGCGATCGGACCAGGATCCCTAACGTGCGGGGTTATACTGAAAATCATGGAAAATTTACCTTCTACATCTCAAGGGCATATTTGCACAAAAAATTCTAATCTTTTTTGTTTTGTCTGCGGAGTGTTCACTCCGCAAAAATCTCGAAGACATTTCAATGAGAATCTCAGAAAAATTTACAAAACTTGCTTCAAATTAGAAATTGATGTAGTTATAGAAAAGTGGACTCCATGTAGTATCTGCGAACAATGTCGTCAAATGCTTTGTAAGTGGAATAAAACAAAAGAAGATGACAAAGTTAAATTTAATAGCCCAATGGAATGGTATCAACCAGATAGAAGAGAGGATTGTTACTTCTGTAATACCGAGATTATTGAAATTAATAGTAAAATTAAAGCAACAGTGAATTATGCTGATGTTATTTCTGTAAAAAGACCTATCGAAAAATCGGGAAGCGATGAAGAGCTCGATCTTCTTGAGAGGCTATCTATTGAATCAGATACCAACGATGAAAAAAATGATGAAAAAGATAAAGAAGTCAGTGGTGGCATTGATGGGGGTGAAATCGATAATAATGACTTAAAAGATGAATCGTATGAAAGCTATAGTGATGAAGAAATTGAAAATGATGATGATGATGATGACGATGACGATATTTTCCTTCCAGCGGGCCAAAAAGACAAAAGCGTAAAGTTGTGGACTCAAGATAAACTAAAGGACCTAGTTAGAGAGCTTAACTTACCTAAAGATGGAGCAGAACATTTAGCTTCAGCTTTAAAAGGCATGAATCAGTTGGCAAAATCTACTAAAGTATCTTTTTACAGAACAAAAAGCAAAAGTTTCGAACCATACTTTGAAGAAATGAATCATAATGGTGATAAAATAATATATTGTAAAGACGTGACAGGTTTAATGAATGAAATTGAACCTAATGTGTATAAAGACGAAGAATGGAGATTGTTCATAGATTCATCAAAAAGAAGTTTAAAAGCCGTATTACTACACAATAGCAACCACTATGCCTCAGTTCCTATAGCGCACTCCACTACAATGAAGGAAACATACGATAATCTCAAAATTATAATACAAAATATTCAGTATGATAAGCATAAATGGCGGATATGTGGTGATTTGAAAGTTTCTGGAATATTGTTAGGGCAGCAGTCTGGATTTACAAAGACGCCATGTTTCTTGTGCTTATGGGATAGTAGAGACCGTGCAAAGCACTATACAAATCATAAATGGCCTGAAAGAAAATCTCTCGAAGTCGGAAAGAGTAACGTTATAGCTACTCCATTAGTTAATCCGAAAAGAGTTCTCATTCCTCCATTACACATAAAACTTGGTGTGATGAAACAATTCGTTAAAGCTTTAGATAAAGATAGCCAGTGCTTCAAATACTTGGAAAGTAACTTTCCAAGTAAATCAGATGCAAAATTAAAGGAAGGTATTTTTGACGGTCCTGAAATTAGAAAAATGATGGCTGATGACCAGTTCATTAGTTCCATGACAAACATTGAGAAAGCTACATGGCTTAGCTTTAAGGAAGTTACTGAAAACTTTTTGGGTAATCGCAGAAGCCCAAATTACAAAGTAATTGTATCTAAAATGGTTGAGAACTATGGGAATATGGGTTGCCTAATGAATTACAAACTACATTTTCTGCACAATCACTTGGATAGTTTTCCTGAAAACTGTCGCGATTATAGCGAAGAACAGGGAGAGCGTTTTCACCAAGACATTAAAGTAATGGAGAAGCGTTATCGAGGTAGATGGGATGCTAGTATGCTGGCCGACTACTGCTGGATGTTGAAAAGAGATTGTAAAACTACTGGGAAAAAACGTAAAAGGAAACCTTTGCACCGATTATTTGATGAGAAACGTGTAAGGTAGAGTAAGAAAAAATAAATGGCATGAAGTTTGGTTTGTTTTACAAGAATTTTGTCGATTTTACCTTCAAATGACCTTTACTATGAGGTGATGGAGTCAAACGGACCACGGATTCGGATTCGGCGACCCCAAAAACATATATGTATACTGTTAAATCTTAGTTGCCGTTAATTTTGTAAATTTGACCTTGACCTGACCTTGACCTTAAGGTGATGGGGTCAAATGGACCACGGATTCGGAATCAGCGACCTCAAAAACATATATGTATATTGTTAAACCTTGGTTGCCGTTAATTTTGTAAATTTGACCTTGACCTGACCTTGACCTTGAGGTGATGGGGTCAAATGGACCACGGATTCGGAATCAGCGACCTCAAAAACATATATGTATACTGTCAAACCTTGGTTGCCGTTAATTTTGTAAATTTGACCTTGACCTGACCTTGACCCTGAGGTGATGGGGTCAAATAGATCACGGATTCGGAATCAGCGACCTCAAAAACATATATGTATACTGTTAAACCTTGGTTGCCGTTAATTTTGTAATTTTGACCTTGACCTGACCTCGACCCTGAGGTGAGGGGGTCAAATGGACCACGGATTCGGAATCAGCGACCTCAAAAACATATATGTATACTGTTAAACCTTGGTTGCCGTTAATTTTGTACATTTGACCTCGACCGGACCTTGACCCTGAGGTGATGGGGTCAAATGGACCACGGGTTCGGCATCAGCGATTTCAAAAACATATGTATACTGTTAAACCTTGGTTGCCGTTAATTTTGTAAATTCGACATTGACCTGACCTTGACCCTGAGGTGATGGGGTCAAATGGACCACGGATTTGGAATCAGCGACCTCAAAAACATAAGGTGTATATGGTCTGGTCCGTGGATTTAGACATTTTTTTTTGTGTGGCTGTGTAATTTTTAATTTTTTAATTGCAACTTTTATAATTTTTTTTAATTTCTATCCCTCTTGAAATTATTTTAAAGTTCCGTAATTACATTAATGTTTTGAGAATTAATTTGATTTTCATGTTGCGTTATATTTGAATTTTCAATTTCTCATTTGAAACTTTTGTTAATTTTAATAATTTTTCATCATTAAATTTATTTTTAAATGTCAGAATTAGTTCATGTTCAATATCATTTTCAGATTCTTCAATGTTATTGTATTTAATTTTTTTACAATTACTTTTTGAAATTTTTTCTTTAGTTTGTTAAGATTTTCTTTTATTACTGTTTTGATAAATTTTCTGTAGATAAGTTTTTAGTTTATAATTTCATGCCTCTAAACATTTTATGTTATCTAATAAATGTTACTGTCGTAGTGATAATTCTTGGAACTTTTTTTCTTCAAGATCAACTATGAAAAATCCTGAAATAAAAATTTAAAATGTTATTTATGTAGACAATTGAAAATTCTGATTGAAAATTGTTCTAAACATTTTAATAAATTACTACTTATTAAATACATAAACAAAAAAAAATAAACATCATAAAAACAAAGTTCAAAGTTCATTATTGAACATTGTTAATTTGCAGATTGAAACTTAAGTTCTTTTGTTAGTTTGTTCATTTTGTTTTGTTCATTTTTTTGTTCTCATATAAACATTTCTTTTAAAAACCATTTTTATAAAATTTAATATTTATAGAATCAATTATTGATAAAACATCTGACCAAAATCTTTTCCTTGCTGAAATTTCTTTTTGATTTTAATCTATACGAGCTTAATTTAACTCGCTTCTAACGTCGCTCAATTAAATTTTGATATAATATATTAATATGTATAAATTAGCTAATTTTGAAGTCAAAAAAATTGCCTTAATTTATAAATTTTCATATTGCAGTTCTGTTTAAAACTTAGTTTTCATTATATTTGAGAAAAAACATTAATTAAAGTTCCAATATGCATAAAAATTGTTTAAACACAAATCATATCATCATGCTAAATTAAAAATGTGTTCTACTTAATTTTATTTAAATTAATAAAAAAATATGATAGGAATTCATTCTTTTTAATCATGTGTTTCAGACAGAGGGACAAAGATGAAAAAACGGAGACGTAGGAACTGAGAAGTAGAGACAAATACACAGACACGGAGACGGAGAGACAGAGAGAAGAAGATAGAGAGACGGAAACATAGAGTCATAGACGGAAAGACAAAAACGGAGAGACGGAGACGAAGAGACGTAGACAGAGAGACGGAGAGAAGAAAACGTAGAGACAGAGACATGGAAACAAAGATAAAAAAAGGAGTCGTGTGAACGAAGATAGAGAGACATAGACGGAGAGAGATAGATGGAGCGACGAAGATGGAGAGACACAGACGAAGAGGCAGAGGCAAAGAGGTAGAAACGAAGTGACATAGACATAGAGACGGAGATAGGAAGACGGAGAGATGGAGACAGAGGGACGCAGTGACGGAGACAAAAAGATGGAGATAGAGAGGCAAATATTCTGTATGTGTACGTGCATATGTGTATATGTGTATGTGTATGTGTGTATATATTTATGTGTATGAGTGTATGCGTTTATGTGACATGTGTATGTGAAAATGTACTGCAACGTTCCTACCTATTTTACTCTATTTTAACTTTAATTATTTATTTAATAATTATTTTATTATTTAGTTTACGTCGTCTAATGATTATAGAGTCGTTACAAGCTAGCGCGCCATGCCTAGCTTGTGCAGACTCTTTGTGTGTCTTTGTTGTTTTGTTAAAGTCGTTTATAGCTAGGATTCCTTGCCTAGCTATAGCTGCCTTCTAAAATATATTTGTTAATAATGTTGGGTTTGTTATGTGTAAAGCCCGTTATTATTAAGGACCGAATGCCTTAATATTCGGGGCTTTGCACTGGGTTAATAGGATAGAGGTTTATCTTGGATTTGCTCTTTATTTATTTATTAAATTGGATAAATTACAATATGGAAAAGAACAATGTTTCGCGTTTAACAAAGAGTTGCTTGCTTGTAGCACGTGTTAGGCCATTCGCCACTTGTGCTACGAGCAAGTGTGTCTTGATGCTGAGAGAGCTGATCCGAGAGTGACGAGAGTCACAAGCTCCTCGTACTGCTTGCCTCAGCTCTCCTAGGTCTCTCTCCCACTCTTCTAACTTAGTACAAGAGAGGGAGAGCTGCCGTATACTTTTAGCGGTACTTATACATGCAAGCGCGTGTACGTATATACGCGCGCTTGCTTGTTCAACCACTTTGGTCTTTTTGGGTGTTTGCGTGCGCATCTTCCAGTATCGTACGGTTTCAGGGCCGTACATATTCGGACGCTCACATTGCCCCTCAAATTAAAATAGATTTTGAATTTTAATTAGATTAATTAATGGAAAAAATCGATTTTATTTTATCTAACGTGACTTGAACGAAGATGCGCGCTCAAACACCCAATTACGTACTTATTAACTATATTGGTGTTGAGGTTTGCCCCCCAAAATAAAATAAGATTTTTTCGTATGTAAAGGTTTCACATTAACTAAACTTTATTTTTATAATTGCGTAAGTAATTAATGTATTTATTATTTTTTCTTTGAAACTAAACCTTAAAATAAGTATCTACGCTGTACTTTAACCTCAATTTTTTATTTTATTTATATTATATATTTTTTTTTTTTTTCATTAAATAATCAAAAATTATTATTCTATATTTCGTTTTACCTAATTATTACTTTTTTTTTTTTTTTATTTTAAACAAATTAATTTTTTACTTATTTGTTGATTTTCTTCTTAATTCTTCTATACAATCGTCTACGTCTTCTTCTTTTTCATTTAATTGCCCCCCTTTGTAGTTTTTTAAATTTATAATTTATTGTTCTCGAGGTGAACCTTTTTATAAAATTATATTATAATTATTTTTTGGTCCACTATGGCCATAACTTTTTTTTATTTCATTTACTAGGAGAGTGTCACACCTCCGGAACACGGATTTTGCTCAAACTTCGGGATAAGTTTTCAGATGATAAAATATGGAAAAAGCTAAAGTTATAGTCACAAACACTTAATATTTCCCTAGTTACAGGCCATTAAAAAAAATTACTAAAAAAGTTACTAGATTTTTAAACGCATATAATTCTTAAGCATTGATAGCTAGAAGCTTGAAACCTTTTTCAAATTGAAGCTGAGCTCAAATCCTTTCGAAACAGTGGTTACAGCATATTGAAATATTATTTTTTCCCAAAGTTAGAGCGTAATAAAGATTGAGCCTAATTTCAGCTTTTATTATTGATTCATGTTTTAAAAAGAAAATTCAGGTCCAATTCTTATTACGCTCTAACTTTGGGAAAAAATAATATTTTAATATGCTGTAACCACTGTTTCGAAAGGATTTGAGCTCAGCTTCAATTTGAAAAAGGTTTCAAGCTTCTAGCTATCAATGCTTAAGAACTATATGCGTTTAAAAATCTAGTAACTTTTTTAGTAATTTTCTTTAATTGCCTGTAACTAGGAAAATATTAAGTGTTTGTGACTATAACTTTAGCTTTTTCCATATTTTATCATCTGAAAACGTATCCCGAAGTTTGAGCAAAATCCGTGTTCCTGAGGTGTGACACTCTCATAGTTAGTGCATCTCTTATTAATGCATAGGGTATTATGGATTTGTTCAATGTTATTTTATCTTCATTTTTGCATAATTTAGATTTTTTATAATTGTTTGTTAAATAACATTTTAATGCATTTGCGAATAACTTTTTGCCACCATACTTGTAGTTTTTCTCTATTCTTTCATTTGAAGAATAAAGAGGTGTTTTTTTGATAGTTTTCGTTCCATGTTTATACGTTGATAATTGAGCAGACACATTGCTAGATACTTTTTTATTTTTAGAAATTAAATCTATTGGTTTGATTTCTGGTTTTGGTGATATTATTTCACCTTTATGAATCTCACAATTGGTGAGTTCATAATTATTTTCCTCATGAAATAAATTTTCTTTATTTTCATTCGAGGTGAATGCACATGAATATGAGTCACTATCGCTCTCATGTAATTCAATATTTTTTACCTGAGTATACTCATTTGATTTGAGCTTTTGCTCAGGATTTTTTAGATTAGCATATTCGCCATCTATGTATAAAAGTATCTTTTCATGTACTCTCCTCAAAATCATGTTTAACATTTCTTGAAAACCATGTTTTGTATTACTTTCTTTAATAACATTTGGAATTTTAAAGTGTACATTTATTCTTTTTGCATTTATATGTATATTTAACCTGATATGTTTTTTGATTGTTTTAATTAATTTACCCTTTTCAGGTAATATTTTTGAATTTATAATTTTTTGTGTTTTTGGGGTATTAGCATTTGTTGCAGCCTTACCCCTTATATTATTTAATTTAGGTGCAACATTATTCAGTTTTCCTGAAGTGCATCAATTTCATCATAACATTTTTCTAAAATGTTCTTATCCACAGGAGCTTTAAGTATTTCTCTTGTGGGATTTTTCTGTTTATCTGGATTTTTATCCATTAATTTTCTTGCATTTATATTTTGATTATTATTATTTTGATTATAATAAGCTTTATTTATATTCTCGTTTTTATTGAATGGTTTTTGTTGATTATTGTTTTTATATTGTTCATTTTTATTTGCTGCTCTTTTTTCCTGCAGTTTATCATCATTGTCAAAATCTGAGAAGATTTTAAATAAAGTGTTTTAATCTCTTTTTTGAGAGAATTGCATCGCTTGTCTAACATTACGACTGAAATGTTTGCTAATTTTATCGGCTAATTCTTTTTCAGTGTACTGAAGATTTAACTCTTTAGCAAACCCATATACTTGGGTAGCGTAAGCCATACGACTTAATTTTCCGTTTTCATAGAATTGTCCAAATTCAACTTTTCTTCGAGTTGTTCTTTGGACATCTTCATTCCAATATCTATCGAGGAATAAATTTTTAAATCCTTGATAGGTGATCACATCATCTTAATAGATGTACCACCATTCATTTGCATCTTTTTGCAATACAGTATGTAATAATTCGAGGGTTTCTTCCTCCTCCAATTTTTTTAAGGCTATATATTTCTCAAATTCATTTAAGAATTTCATAGGCCTTTCAGCCTCTGTGCCCTCATATTTCGGTAAAGGGATTTTTATTTTATTATTATAAGGTTCGAAACTTTGCGTTCAAATCCCATTATTTTTTAGTTTTTCTTTCAACTCATCAATTTTTTCTTCTTGCTCTTGAGCAGTATCATCTATTTTTTGAGTTAAATTGTCTCGAACCATTTTAATGGCTTCATCATCATTTATTGTCTTTTTTAATTTAATAAGTTCTTCATTTAAAGATTCATTTTTAGTTACTAAATCTTCATTATCTTTTTTATATTTATTTAAAAGATTTTAAATTACAATATTGTCTTCTAATAAGTTTTTTATCTTATTTGACAATCCATTCATTTGTTCTTTTAAATTTATTGTTCCCGCATCTGCGGTTTTTTCTAAGTTAAAGACTATAGATTTGTCTGGACTAGCTGTAATTTTGTCATCCAACTCTTGTTGTTTATTAAACAACAATGTCAGCTCATATGACATAGCTTTCATCCATTCATTTTGTTTTGTGTTAACATCTTCCTCTATGGTCCCATCAAGATTATCTAATTCTTGCATCAGTATTTCTGATCTTCTTTTCGCCATCTTGATTTTTTATTTTTATTCGCAATTATGATATAAATTAATTAATATTTACGAAATTAAAATTTAAGCTATTTCTATTTCACAATTTTTTTATTTCAATTAATTGTTCAATAAGGTATTTATAATTTCAATAAATTTAACTTATAAAAATAAAATTTTAAAATTTTAATTTCGTTTACAATTATTTTTTATTATGGCTGTTTTTATCTTTTAATATATTTATTCAATTTATTTTGTTTTAATCTTATTAAAGAGCGTATATTATTCTATTACAATAATTGTTCTCATTCGCGTTGAGAACCTATGCCTAAGAATTCCTTTTTGTCTATTATTGAGCTATCGACCTTTTGACTTTAGTTACTACATATTATTTTCTTTCTTAAATATTCGCGTTTAGACTTGAGATTTGCGCAGTTATAACAAAAGATTCGTATAAAAATTCAAATGTGTTCATTGTAACACTAATCTTCTTGTTTTCCTGCGCGACCTTCGAATCTATATACTTTATCATTCACGAATAGTTTGTGCGAAAATTTAATACTTAATGAAATTTTGGTCTATTTTATTTGCTTTTTTCAGACAAAAGAAATTCTTTTATAATATATATATATATATTATAAAAGAATTTTTATACGATAAAAATGGTATACTAAAAACAAATATATATATATATATATATATATATATAGACACTATTCGTATTATCTACCGTCGGTAAATTAGATTCTGACCGTAACTGCCGTCAATAATACTGAAGCTTGTGAATGGTTTATTTTTTTCCTTTACCTGAGTTATTGATAAGAATAATTTTTGTTGAACTGCGTCACCGGTAAAATTAATTCCGACTGCCTAAAGATATAATTTAATCTTAGTATTATTTTTATTATTCATATTTCGCGTGTCGCCATTTCCGGACATTTTTCCGAGATTATTATTTGATTAATTAACCTTGTATTAGCTTTAAGTTCAACTCAATAAATGCAAAGAATATTTCGACGGTGGCTACGAAAACAAACACAGATGAAAAGAGCCGCGAAAAAAAACACATCGAAATCGTGCCGCGAAAAAAAACACGTTTCCAAAAGTGCGGCGAAAAAAAACACATCTCCAAAAGTGCGGCGAAGAAAAACACATCTCCAAAAGTGCGGCGAAAAAAAACACATCTTCAAAAGTGCGGCGAAGAAAAACACATCTTCAAAAGTGGCGGCGAAGAAAAACACACCTTTAAAAGTGGTGGCGAAAAAAAACACATCTTCAGAAGTGGTGGCGAAGAAAAACCCACCTTCAAAAGTGGCGGCGAAGAAAAACACACCTTCGAAAGTGGCGGCGAAGAAAAACACCTCTTGAAAACACAGTGACAATTTTCAAAAAGGGTGTTTTTCTTCGCCGCACTTTTGAAGGTGTGTTTTTCTTCGACGCCACTTTTGAAGATGTGTTTTTCTTCGCCGCACTTTTGAAGGTGTGTTTTTCTTCGCCGCCACTTTTGAAGATGTGTTTTTCTTCGCCGCACTTTTAAAGGTGTGTTTTTCTTCGCCGCCACTTTTGGAGATGTGTTTTTTTTGCGTTGCACTTTTGAAATGTTTTTTTTTTGCGTCACACTTTTGGAGATGTGTTTTTTTTGCGTCGCACTTTTGGAGATGTGTTTTTTTTCGTAGTCAATTACTCAGCTGTGATAGTTTTCGTAGCCACCGTCGATTTATTGTTGAAAAAAATATAAAATTGCACGACTCATACTCATTTGCCAGTTTCCGCTAAACCTTTCCTGTAAATCCACCCCATCGTTTATTACTTTGCTTATTTCATGTACTTGATTAGTATCTAAATGCAATGATAAATTCCTTTTTCTTTAATATTAATCACAATGATTTTTCATTATTAAACTCACTTTTATTTTTATCATAAAATTCAGTAAAATCAATTCAGTTCATAAGTCCTGTACTTTGGCTTATTCGAAGCACCGACCGACCATCTTCCTGCATCAATCCTCATGTAAAAGTAAAAGTCTGATGCCACCGACGTCAACAAGTTGTCTACAAGGCATACCGAAAAAAGCCAAACGTTACAATACATACACGAACAATTACACTGAAAATCGTACTAAAGCACAGAGAAATATACTGATACACACACACACACACAGAAACACGTGCACGCACACACTCACACACACCAACTTATACGCAATTTACCAACATAAACTTCTTTACTGATATGAACATATACTTACGGACACCTACAAAACACCAATACATAAAAACATACACATACATGATAATAATAAAGTACGACATACTTTCATATATTTAGTTTTTTTCTTAATAATACACACATACAAGATAAACATATATATATATATATATATATATATATATATATATATATATATATATGACAATTATGCAAACGATATTCCCGGGAGAAAAAAAGGCCCAACTCTTCATATTAATATAATGGTAGTAATATAATATAAGATTATGTATAAGTAATATAATAAAGTAATAACGAAAATGGTTAGACAAAGATAAAGAGACGGTGACGGAGAGACAGAGACGTAAAGACGGAGATAAAGAGACAATGATGGAGAGACGGAGATGAAGAGACGGAGACAGAGAGACGGAAAGACGAAGACGAACAAGCGATGACGGAGCGTCAGAGACGGAGAAACAGAGACAAAGAGACGGGAAGGAAATATGGAGATAGAGGGACAGGGATGGAGTGACGGATATTGTGTATATGAGTAAGTGCATGTGTATGAATACGTGTATATGTGTGTATGTGTATGTTTGTATGTGTATATGTGTATATGTGTATGTGTGTATGTGTATGTGTGTGTGTCTATGTGTGTATGTGTTTGTATGTATGTGACAATAATGCAAAAGATATTTACGTAAGAAAAAAAAGTCTTAATTTTTCATTTTAATATGATAGTAGTAATTTTATTTCTAGTTTATTTTTTGGAGCTGCAGTCAAGCTAATTTTAACAACATATTATAAAACTTTCCAAATTATGCCGTAAATAATTATGTAGATTCTTGAGTGTAGACTTTGCTAGGTTCAATTGTTGTCAATCAATATCATGACAATATTTTTTTTGTAAAAGCTATAGCGTTTATTAATAAGTGAATTTTTATTTCTCATTTCTAATAATTAAAAGATGATTAGACTGTGTTAAAAATAATAATTCATCTTGTACAACAATGAATTCGTTGCCTCTGGTAACCAATAATAAATTCATTGGAATAGTAATTTTTAGCGCAAAAGCATACTTGTATATCATAGAACAGCAATCAAATCAACATTTTGCTAAAAATTTAACCTTATGCGAATCAAATGCAAATAAATTATATAAATGTAAATAAGATCAATGTTAAGACAAATGTTAATGTAAAAGATATGAACTTCACTATATTTATATTAGTTAAGTAAATGAAGAGAGGAAGTTAAATATTATTAACTATTCTTAATTGCAATCATATTAATAAAATATTATGAAGATATTATTTTTTTATTATTGTAATGTAATATCAGACGCACATGTAATTGAGAGAAGAAGTTTTGTATTATCTATTAGTTATAATTATAATCATGCAGTATTAATTAGTTATAAGTATAAACATTATAATGTAATATAAAAAAAGATCAATTTTCATTATAACAACAGAATATTAAAGTACGAGAAAGGTGTGAGATGGAGCCGAAGGGGGGAACACATAAATCAAAAAGGGTGGGTGATAGGTCTTAGAGAGTTGGGCGAAGCGTAGCCTTTTTGTTTCGAATAATTGAATAACAATTCAGAAGAAGAATTAGAGGTCGTCAGTAGCTCATTCAGTAAAGCGATGGATTCGAAATCTCGAGGCTCCAATTTCGATTCCCGCTCTCAGTTGAATTATACAAGCACCATTGTACGTTACATGTGCTTTATTGATAAACGACGACAATAGTCGCTAATTAGCATCGCAACGATAGCATAAAATACAGCGACGTTAAATAAAAAAAAGAAGAAGAATTACAATGTCATTTGAGGAGTAGCCATGTCGAGGGAGGGCTAGGAGGGCTAGGTGGAAGGAAGTTGCTTTAATCCTGATCTTACAACTTATATATATATATATATATATATATATATATATATATATATATACACACATTCACACACTTGCACCTACACATACACACACATACGCATATTCACATGCATACATGCATACATACACTTGCACACATGGACATATATATATTCACATGTACTGTGAGCGCCCGAGTATGTACGGCCCTGAAACCGTTCGATACTGGAAGATGCGCGCGCAAACACCTAAAAAGACCAAAGTGGTTGAACAAGCAGGCGCGCGTATATACGTACACGCGCTTGCATGTATAAGTACCGGTGAAAGTATACGGCAGCTCTCCCTCTCTTCTACTAAGTTAGAAGAGTGGGAGAGAGACCTAGGAGAGCTTAGGCAAGCAGTACGAGGAGCTTGTGACTCTCGTCACTCTTGGATCAGCTCTCTCAGCATCAAGACACGCTTGCTTGTAGCACAAGTGGCGAATGGCCTAACACGTGCTACAAGCAAGCAACTCTTTGTTAAACGCGAAACATTGTTCTTTTCCATATTGTAATTTATCTAATTTAATAAATAAATAAAGAGCAAATCCAAGATAAATCTCTATCGTATTAACCCAGTGCAAAGCCCCGAATATTAAGGCATTTGGTCCTTAATAATAACGGGCTTTACACATAACAAACCCAACATTATTAACAAATATATTTTAAAAGTCAGCTATAGCTAGGCAAGGCGTCCTAGCTATAAACGACTTCAACAAAACAACAAAGACACACAATAGTCTAGGCGCCCAGGGGGTTTCGTATGAAGTTAGAGGTCCCACCAAGCAAGCTGGTAATTTATATGTATTTTGAGCCGCTGAATCCGAATTCGCAACTTGCTTTTCGCGCAATTGGTCGAGTAATTTGTTATAAACAAATTAATTAGAACCAGAAATATGGCAAATATATTGCAAAAAAACATAGAGACGTAGCGGAAGCGCGGAATGCCCTGGTAAAAAACCTTATAATTTGACTACTAATTAATATTTTTTGAAGTTCAACATGTGTTTGAAAAATGTCAGAGTCTCAGCTTTAATGATAAATTATTATATATTACTTTCAAGTGTTAATAAATATGCTAGAATGATTTGAAGCAAAAAAAATTGTCAATTTTTTAGAATTTTGTTTGTTTGTAATGGAATGATATAGGATAAGAAGGGGCCGAATTATCTGTCTTTGTCTAATAGCGTTTTTCATCATTTATGTAAACACTATCCGGTATAACAAGAAAAAATTAGCAGCCCTCGCTAGATATTAGTATAATAAGTAAATTTTGTAATAACAACCAAATTTTTTCACTGCGTAGTTTTTGACTAATTAGAGACCTACTAGCAATCTAGAATATAACCTATCTTTTTTTGGTAGGTCTCTAATTATCGTATGTGTGTGTATGTGTAGGTGCAAGTGTGTGAATGTGTGTATATATACATATATATATATATATATATATATATATATATATATATATATATATATATATATATATATATAGTTGTAAGATCAGGATTAAATCAACTTCCTTCCCCCTGGCCCTCCCAGCCCTCCCTCGACATGGCCACTCCTCAAATGACATTGTAATTCTTCTTCTTTTTTTTATTTAACGTCGCTGTATTTTATGCTATCGTTGCGATGCTAATTAGCGACTATTGTCGTCGTTTATCAATAAAGCACATGTAACGTACAATGGTGCTTGTATAATTCAACTGAGAGCGGGAATCGAAATTGGAGCCTCGAGATTTCGAATCCATCGCTTTACCGAATGAGCTACTGACGACCTCTAATTCTTCTTCTGAATTGTTATTCAATTATTCGAAACAAAAAGGCTACGCTTCGCCCAACCCTCTAAGACCTATCACCCACCCTTTTTGATTTATGTGTTCCCCCCTTCGGCTCCATCTCACACCTTTCTCGTACTTTAATATTCTGTTGTTATAATGAAAATTGATCTTTTTTTTATATTACATTATAATGTTTATACTTATAACTAATTAATACTGCATGATTATAATTATAACTAATAGATAATACAAAACTTCTTCTCTGAATTACATGTGCGTCTGATATTACATTACAATAATAAAAAAATAATATCTTCATAATATTTTATTAATATGATTGCAATTAAGAATAGTTAATAATATTTAACTTCCTCTCTTCATTTACTTAACTAATATAAATATAGTGAAGTTCATATCTTTTACATTAACATTTGTCTTAACATTGATCTTATTTACATTTATATAATTTATTTGCATTTGATTCGCATAAGGTTAAATTTTTAGCAAAATGTTGATTTGATTGCTGTTCTATGATATACAAGTATGCTTTTGCGCTAAAAATTACTATTCCAATGAATTTATTATTGGTTACCAGAGGCAACGAATTCATTGTTGTACAAGATGAATTATTATTTTTAACACAGTCTAATCATCTTTTAATTATTAGAAATGAGAAATAAAAATTCACTTATTAATAAACGCTATAGCTTTTACAAAAAAAAATATTGTCATGATATTGATTGACAACAATTGAACCTAGCAAAGTCTACACTCAAGAATCTACATAATTATTTACGGCATAATTTGGAAAGTTTTATAATATGTTGTTAAAATTAGCTTGACTGCAGCTCCAAAAAATAAACTAGAAATAAAATTACTACTATCATATTAAAATGAAAAATTAAGACTTTTTTTTCTTACGTAAATATCTTTTGCATTATTGTCACATACATACAAACACATACACACATAGACACACACACATACACATACACACATACACATATACACATATACACATACAAACATACACATACACACATATACACGTATTCATACACATGCACTTACTCATATACACAATATCCGTCACTCCATCCCTGTCCCTCCATCTCCATATTTCCTTCCCGTTTCTTTGTCTCTGTTTCTCCGTCTCTGACGCTCCGTCATCGCTTGTTCGTCTTCGTCTTTCCGTCTCTCTGTCTCCATCTCTTCATCTCCGTCTCTCCATCATTGTCTCTTCATCTCCGTCTTTACGTCTCTGTCTCTCCGTCACCGTCTCTTTATCTTTGTCTAACCTTTATCTTCGTTATTACTTTATTATATTACTTATACATAATCTTATATTATATTACTACCATTATATTAATATGAAGAGTTGGGCCTTTTTTTCTCCCGGGAATAGCGTTTGCATAATTGTCACATATATATATATATATATATATATATATATATATATATATATATATATATATATATATATATATATATATATATATATATATATATATATATATATATATATATGTTTATCTTGTATGTGTGTATTATTAAGAAAAAAACTAAATATATGAAAGTAAGTCGTACTTTATTATTATCATGTATGTGTATGTTTTTATGTATTGGTGTTTTGTAGGTGTCCGTAAGTATATGTTCATATCAGTAAAGAAGTTTATGTTGGTAAATTGCGTATAAGTTGATGTGTGTGAGTGTGTGCGTGCACGTGTTTCTGTGTGTGTGTGTGTGTGTGTGTGTGTGTGTGTGTGTGTGTATCAGTATATTTCTCTGTGCTTTAGTACGATTTTCAGTGTAATTGTTGGTGTATGTATTGTAACGTTTGGCTTTTTTCGTTATGCCTTGTAGACAATTTGTTGACGTCGGTGGCATCAGACTTTTACTTTTACATGAGGATTGATGCAGGAAGATGGTCGGTCGGTGCTTCGAATAAGCCAAAGTACAGAACTTATGAACTAAATTGATTTTACTGAATTTTATGATAAAAATAAAAGTGAGTTTAATAATGAAAAATCATTGTGATTAATATTAAAGAAAAAGGAATTTATTATTGCGTTTAGATACTAATCAGGTACATGAAATAAGCAAAGTAATAAACGATGGGGCGGATTTACAGGAAAGGTTTAGCGGAAACTGGCAAATGAGTATGAGTCGTGCAATTTTATATTTTTTTCAACAATAAATATTCTTTGCATTTATTGAGTTGAACTCAAAGCTAATACAAGGTTAATTAATCAAATCATAATCTCGGAAAAATGTCCGGAAATGGCGACACGCGAAATATGAATAATAAAAATAATACCAAAATTAAATTATATCTTTAGGCAGTCGGAATTAATTTTACCGGTGACGCAGTTCAACAAAAATTATTCTTATCAATAACTCAGGTAAAGGAAAAAAATAAACCATTTACAAGCTTCAGTATTATTGACGGCAGTTACGGTCAGAATCTAATTTACCGACGGTAGATAATACGAATTGTGTCTAGATGATACCCAGTATGGACTGAAAGTAAGTCAGTGTCGCAGAAAGACACGATATGTTACCTCCAAGCCTCAGGGTAGTCAAGGAGAGGATGAGTAAGTCGTGAAAACTCCATCGACTGGCGGGGGAACTACCTCGACCAAGAAGGTGGAGATAAGTGATAGGAAACTGCGTATAGGAATCCCCCTTATACGCAGCTGTTGGAAAGAGAGGGGAACTCAGTCAAACTAAGCCCAGGTAGGAGCGGTCTGCAATTTATATAGGAATCCCCCTTATACACATTGAAACAGGTAGGAGAGCTCTCACTATGTAAATCATAACTTCTCTACATAGAGAGAGGCAAAAAAGGTGCGATTTAGCCTGCTGTCTTGTCGACTTATATGCCCTGGAGCGCGCTATTTCCATTACGGGAGTAACGCCTCGTAGCAGCTAAGCACAGGTACTATAATCTAGCGCGATTTTTGAATCGTCGTAGTATATTTATGTACGTATGTGTGTATGTTTATCTATGTGTCTGTTCATGCGCGCGTGTACATTTGAGTGTTATGTATTATGTAAGTGTGTGTGTATTTTTATGTATGATGCAAGTGCGTGTTAGTTGGTGGTGTGTGCGTATGTGTGGGTATGTGTAAGTTTAAGCGCAGACGTGTATGTTTATGTTCGTGTCAGCTTACAAGTGAGTCGTACTGTATTATTATTACGTATGTGTATGTTTTTATGTATTGGTGTATTTGTGGGTGTATCTTCATAGCAGTAATGGATGAATGATGCAAAACTTTTGATTTTTATGATATAATTTTTGCAAAATAAATCTTTTTGTTGTTTCATACTTTATTATGTTTTATTATTAATAATGAATCGTTATAATTTCCTATTAAAATTAAATCACTACTTTACCAGTGATCATTTTGTACTTGCTATTCAAGTGTTTTTTACAACTGCAAAAGTATTAGATCGATAACTTTATATGCTTAAAACTTGACAACAAATTATTAAAAAATTTTTGTAAAAATAGCTGCGAATAGCATTTTTAGAGCTCTTTCCAAATCTTTTTTCAAATTTTTTCTAGCTTAATTATTTAAAAAACTACAGCTGATTGAAGAAAAATGCAAAAATGAAAGAAATTTCAAAATTGCCAAAGCGATTATTTTTTTTAAATATCGTTTAAAAAATGTAAGTAAGCTAAAAAGAAAGCATTTAAAAAATACTTTGAAATGCTTTTTTTAAATTTTTTCTATGATCAAAATTGAAGAAGATACGCTTTTTCAAAGTCGGAGCAAAAATTTGATAACCTGCTCAAAATTATTGCCCGGTACTGTATGTGTTTGCTTTTATGTATGTTGTAGGTTTGTCGGGGTCCGTAAGTGTATTTCTATAGCAGTAAAGAAGTTTATGTTGGTGAATTGTGTATAAATTGATGTGTGTGTATGTATGTGGGTGTGTATGTGTGTGTATGTGTGTGTGTGTATGTGTGTGTAAGTGTGTGTGTGTGTGTACATTTGTGTTGGCGAGTGTGTGTGTTTGCTTGTGTATGTGCGTTAATGTATGTGTTTGTAAATGTATAGTGTGAAAGCGTGTATCGATAAAGTGTTTATGTTGGTTGAAAAGTGTCTTTTTTAATATTCATAGCTCTGAGTGTATGTTTTCATGGGTGTAGGTGGGTTTGTCTATGTCAGTTAATATGTGTTTGTAGCAGAGTAAAAGTTTTTGTTTCTCAAGTGCCTGTTCATAAGTTAATACGCATGTGTGTTTATTTAGGTTTAAGTGGTAGCATATATATCTGTATGTGTTTATGTTGATAAGTATGTGAATTACAATAGGTGCGTAAATTTTATCATGAGTTTTTTGTGTACGTGTGTGTGTGTGTGTGGCAGTATATTTCTCTGTGCTTTCGTGAGTTATAGTGTATTTGTCGGAGTGTGTATATTTATGCATGCATGTGTGTATGTTTATTCATGTGTCTGTGTATGCGCGCATGTACATTTGAGTGTGTCTGTGTGCGTGTATGAGTGTATCTGTGTGTGTGTCAGTGTGTGTATGTGTGCGGGTGTGTGTGTGTGTGTGTGTGTTTGTGCATTCATGCGTGTGTGTGTACGTGCATGTGTGCACGTGTGTATATGTGTGCATTCATGTGTGTATGTATTACGTAAGTGTGTGTGTATTTTTATGTATGATGCAAGTGCGTGTAAGTTTGTGCTGTGTGCGTATGGTATGTGTGTGTATGTCGTTGCGTGCATATGTGTGCGTATGTATGGTGTGTATGTGTATTAGTGAAAATTTTAACGTCAGTTAAAAAGAGTGTCATATGGTATACGTGACGCTGTGTATATTTTAGTGTGCGTATCGGTTGGTTTGTCTGTGTCTATAAGCATGTGTTGATAAGAGTGTCTATATTTTTTGTGCCTGTACGATTTTGTTTTAGTGAAAATGTTCGTGTCAGCTAAAAAGTGAGTCGTATTTCATTATTGTCGTTAAGTGTATGTTTTTGTGTATTGGTAGGTTTATCAGTGTCCGTAAGTTATATTGTACATAAAAGTATTTTTTTTTATTGTATAATAAATTAGGTCTATTATAGTCGTGCACTTAATTATTTTGTTAATCCTAGATCCTAATTTCAGGTGCAGAAGTTGCATCTCGAGGATATGCAACGTCTGGGGAGGGGATGTAACGAGTATCGTTATATAACGATACTCGTCACATATACTGTACCAGCTGATAGGCGAGGGCAGCACGCGGTGGACTAGGATAGCCACGTGTGAGGCGCCTTGTGCCAGCTTGCACGAGGTCTATGTAAATAAGACGCATGCAGGGAAGAACGATAGAAAGGGGGAGGAAAATAGCTGACTCTTTCTATCGCATTACTACTTTGACCGCCATAGTAAGCCTTGATAGCTTTTTCCCGCGTGCTCGCTAATAATAAGTTTGATTGCTCGAATTAAGAAAGATAATTAGGCTACGCGTTTAAGAGTGTTGTGTAAGTGTGTGCATTAGTGGTGTCAAATACTTGTGTGTAGGCGGATCGCTGCACACAATATTTGACACAAAACCTCTGTCTGATTTTAGAAAAGCCACCTACACAACGACGCGGCGTATAGGGTAGCTGTGCATAACAGATAGACAACGAGCCGGCTTTCTCCTCTTTATCTTTTTGATTAAAGATTGCGTGCGGCCGACAAATAATTTTCGTTTTAAATTTTTTAGGAGTGATAGTCTTCGTTTACATAAAAATTAAAATAATAGTTTTCGTCTATATACATTGAAATATAATTTTTTTCGTTTAAAATTGTTCAGGAGTGATAGTCTTCGTACGGCGCGTCGATATGTTCATTGCAGTGAAGAAGTTTATTAGTAAACGTGAAAGTTAGTAAATTGCCTAAGAGTTTGTGTGTGTGTGTGTGTGTGTGTGCGCGTGTGTGTGTGCGTGTGTGCGTGTGTGTGTGTGTGTGTGTGTGTGAAATGAAAAATATATATTTAATTAATGGTTTCATTTCTGTTTTCTGAAACGCTTATAGTTTGCTTAAAATTTTTTCTCATATTCATACATTTACCTATAATTTTGCAAATCCTTATCGATCGGGATATACATTTGGAAAATAAATGTAAAATAAATTTAAATGAGAACAATTATTATAAATTATAATTTAATACCAGTTTTTTAGGTGCTAACACATAGCAAAATTTCATATTAAATATAATATTTTATATTTATACATACCAAATGATTCGATAAAAGAAAACTTATTTTATATTAATATAGATAGTATCATTTTATCAGTGGTTAAAAAATGATTGTTCAGTTTAGTACAACTAACAATATATATATGATTTCTATTTTTAAAGTTGTAAAAAAAATTAAATACATAATATATATTGAAATTCTATTGTCAATGAGATTAGCACATTTGTATATAATAATGTAATATATGAAAATGCAACCGAGCGACGTAAGGATGAAGGTGAATTTTGCTAGTTATTACTGCACGAGCAAGAATGATAAGTTCGTGGCCGTGACTGCATATACTATTTTTTTTCCCGAAGGCCGTTAAGCGAAAACTGGGGCGAAGCCCCCGTCTATAAAAAAATAATTGTTAATTCTCAAAATATGAGAGAATGTAATAAAAGAATTCTATAATGAACAATAAATAACTAATAATTTTTAAAATACAATAAAAAAATATGATAAAAGTAATTCGATTATAAGAATCACAAATAATTGTTAAAATCTTATCCTATACTATCTTAAAGTGAAACCACTTTTTTCCCGTTTCTCCGGCTCTCCGGTTCTCCGCATTTTTCAAATGTGTTTAATCTTTTGGTGATAAAAATAGCAATTTTTTATTAGGCTCTATATAGTTAGTATTCATTAGTCATAAGCTTGTTTTTGGGCCATATTTTTTTGGGTCTTATATTATTCTGAGTTCTATATTTTTATTCAATGCCCATTTTTTTCACCTTTTTTTATCCCAATATTTTCTTAGGCTCTTTATTTTTTAAGCCCAATATTTTTGTATGACCAATTTTTTTTGGCATCTCTATTTTTTCGGACTTTATATTTTTTTGGGCCCTATATTTCTTCAGGCCCAATATTTTATTGGGCCTATTATTTCTTTTGGGCCTAATCTTTTTTCGATTCTTATGTATTCTTAAACTCTCTATTTTTTGCGCCCAATATTTTTTTCAAATTTATATTTTCTCGGGTTCCATTATTTTTTGGGTCCTATATTTTATTCAGCTCTATATTTTTCTGGGCCTTATATTTTCTTGAGATCTCTCTCTCCATCTGTAAGTAGTTAAACACGCTTTATTTTTCACTCTTGTTGTCTTTGTTCTGGTACTGCATTTTTGTGCCCTAGGGCGTTTTTCTTACAGATTCTTGCACGCTCAATTTGAAAGGCACCGTTTCAGCTATGAATCATCAGTTTTATTGGCGGCCCTTGCATTTTATCTCATAATTTACATCAGGACGCTGCACTTTGGAGGTTAGAATTGTTGCAGTTTTGAGGAGTATACACAAGAGGTTGGAGTTATGGACAGTTGTGCGATCTGTAAGTATCCACTAATGATAAATGGGGCATGGCAAAGCTCCATTTGTGTTGTACATGCCGGCAGCGCTGTCATGCGAAATGCATGACTCGCTCAAAAATGGAAAGTGGCACAAAATACGAGTGCAAAAGATGCATGGAAAAAATAAGAAACAATTCAAGGTCGTCTGCCGGTGGAAGCATCAAGGCCAATGGAGTTCTACAGGTCGCACGCAAAGCTGCTCCTAATCAGCCAATCAGTGCCTCTACACCATCAAGAACTGACTCGAAAGTGACATCTGTCAACACCTCACAGAAGCAGCCTGAAAGAGTGGAAACTACTTTATCATCGCAAACTTTGTCCAACAACAGCGGTGTCACGGCGGATGGAGGAAGAAGTAGAATAAGTATGCCTTTATCTGATAAACTATTGGGAGGTGGCGCTGCGCTCGCTGCCCCGAGTAATAATAATAATAGTAATAATTTTATGAAAAATAATTCTGATGTAGTCCGAGATGACTTAGATTCTTCCTCATTGCAGGCAGCTGTATCTGCTCTAGAGGGCGCACTAGCTGGCAGGCTTGACACAATATTAAATTCTTTTGATCGATTTTTGGCTGTAGAGAGCCAAGTTAAAAATTTTGACAAAGGCCTGCCGGATATTGTGTCCAAAATTGATACACAGAATGAATATATTACAAAATTAGAAATTGGGCAGATGCAGCTGTTAGAAGAAAATCGCAAACTTAGGGAAATAATAGTCACTTCGGAAAGGAATTTCTTGTCCACTCTAGATAATAAAATTGAAACATATAATAAAACAATTAGTTGTAAATTTGATAATATTCAAACTTTTCTTAATAGCGAGTTTCACAGAGTGGACAGGGGTTTCTTTGATCTTACAACCGGGGTAGCTGGCGTGGCGCAGGCCGTCGCGGATCTCACGGGAATGAATGAGCATACATTACACACATCTAAATCTGTAGAAATGCTATAAACACAAAACACTCATACTGTAATTAGTAAGGAGGCACCTCGTCAAGTTGAGACGGAGTGTGGCTCTGGGAGCGGTACATTGGTGATCTCTGGCGAGTTTGACTGTTCAGCAGTTAATGTTGAGCCTGATGATTACGCCTGTGCCGTTCTTGGTACCATTCTTCCGGCAATCAAGCGTACAAATGTAATCTCAGTTAAGAAAATCGCTAAACATGATGATGTAAACGAGGTGTCTACAGATCGTGGGATCAATGGCGGCCCGGAGGGTCAGCTCTCATTGCTGGGTAGACTTTCTGAGGAGAACCTGGTGCATAAGGTGTTTGAGGCTAAACGACAATTCACTGGTTTTTCGACAGCGAATCTTAATCCCTCCCTCCTTGGCAGTCTTCCAACCATCAAACGCCACGGCTTGATATTTATTAATGAATTTTTGCCTAAAGAAAAATATGTTAATTTTAAAAAGTTAAAAAAGTATGCCAAAGAAAAAGGCTTTAAATTTGTTTGGCACAGACATGGTAAATTTCTGGTGAGGAGGGAGAGAGGGGAGAGAGCTCACAAATTTTTTAATGAAAATGATTTAGATAATTTATTGACAGAAAGTAAGAAATTGAAAGACGGTGTGCATGTAATTTATGTAAATTCTGAAACTCCATCGAATATTAAGTGTTATAATAATAATATATGTGATAATAATGAAGCCTCTGAACATCAACGAAATATGTCGACAAAACAATTATTAGGTACAAATAATGGAGTAACGTCGAGTGTGGCCTCTCCCCAATGACTGCACCGGGCCTCCTCTGAGGGTCGTACAGGGGGGAGGGGTGAACTGCGAGCGTGCTTTCTGAATGTGACTTCGTTGAGGGCTCACATTGGGCAGGTACGTGAGTTTCTGAGTGATAGTCCTTCTTGCGACATATTTGGAGTGGCTGAGACCTCGCCACACGATAATACTGCGGAACGTAAAAGGATTCTTTCTGAGTGTAGTAAAAGTGGTTTTGCCTTTAAGGCAATTAATATTAATGATGTAATCCTTGCGATTTCGCATTTTTCATCACAGGCTTGTGGCGAGGATGGCATCACGCTGAGTGTGATACTTAAAGCACTTCCGGTTATTGGAGAGCATCTTGTGACTCTGTTCAATTCCTCTTTTGCACGGGGGGTCTTCCCTTGCCTTTGGGAGCGCGCACGTATTGTGCCTTTAAAGAAGTGCCCTGCACCTAAAATGCCTAAAGATTTTAGGCCCATAGCAATATTATGTTTTCTTTCAAAGGTTCTTGAGAAGATTGCCCATGACCAACTGCAGGAGTATATTATGACACATGCAGACTGCACTTGACTCTTTGCAGACTGGCTTCAGGAA
Organism: Anastatus disparis; assembly: GCA_017163975.1. Lineage (NCBI taxonomy): Eukaryota > Metazoa > Arthropoda > Insecta > Hymenoptera > Eupelmidae > Anastatus > Anastatus disparis. The sequence goes on from JAFFSR010000233.1 coordinate 917,216, forward strand.
GCATCATTCTACGCAGACTGCCATACTTAAACTTACAGACGACATAAGATCAGATCTTGACAAGAAACCTGCCACGATACTACTCCTATTTGACTTTAGTAAGGCATTCGACATGATCTCCCCTTCCAAATTGCTTGCGAGGCTTAGATTGATGGGGTTTTCTAGGGCTGCACTCGAGTGGATCAACTCCTATTTATCAGGTAAGAAACAAATGGTTTCTACACATTTAAAAGAGGATTCGGATTGGCTAACAACCAATCTAGGAGTTCCACAGGGTTCAGTGCTGGGGCCTCTGTTGTTCTGCCTTTACATTAATAACATACGTGACACGCTCGACCCCTGTTGTGTCAAGCACATATTATATGCTGATGACCTCCAAATCTATACTCAGGTCCCTTATGAACATCTGAATGAAGGTATTCGTATTATGCAGAGGGCGGCCAGGGCGGTGTCAGGATGGGCTGTCGATGCTTTTCTCACATTAAATGCAAGCAAAACTAAGGCAATCGTTTTTGGCAGTAGTCGTTTTATTAATGACTTTTATGCTGGTGAGCCAAGAACGATTGAGCTTGAGGGAGGTGTCGGCATATCTTTCTCTGATACCGTTAGGAGCCTTGGTGTTGTGCTTGACGCTAAGTTGTCTTGGGAGCCGCATATTAATATGGTGATTAAAAAATTTAATAGGATAATGTATAGTTTACGGTTCTTTCGTCGGTACACCACTGAGGCCCTGCGTAAACAACTCGCAGCCGCCTTCCTATTTCCGCACCTCGACTACTGCTCAGTAGTTCTGCTTGATGCTTCGCAGGGGTTGAGAAGACAATCACAAAGACTACAGAATTCATGTGTGAGATATGTATTAGGCGCAGGATTGGGCGATCATATCTCTCCTCATAGAGCTGCGCTTGGTTGGCTGCGTACTGATTCAAGGAGACAGTATTTTATGGCTGTACTTATGTACAAAATCGTGCGCATGAATACTCCCGAGTATCTAGTGAGTCTCTTCGCTAGATATGTACCTAGGGTAGCCACTAGGGGAGAGAGTAAGGACTTCGCGGTGCCCTTCATGCGTACTGAGACTGGAAGAAATTCCTTTCAAGTTCAAGGTGCGCATTTTTGGAACTCCCTGCCTGCTTATATAAATAATCTTCCATCGCTCGGCAGGTTTAAGTCGGCTTTGAGGACGTACTTACTCGACCTCGAGTGAAATTAATTTTAAGTATTTTAATTTTTGTGTTAATTTGTTTTGTTTTGTCCTATATATAGATTTACGGTGTGAATGTATTTATTAGCGTGAATGATGGATGAGTGTATGCGGAAAGTATGAGTGGTTCTGTTTTTATTAGAAGTAATGACATCTTCAGTATTGTTTTTAAATGTTATTATTATTTTATTTTTTAATTATTTACTATTACTTTGTTATTGTATTGTTCAATTTTATTTTTATAGTATAGTCCAATTTTATTTTTATTGATGTCATGACAGTGATTCCTCTTTTAAATTATGTGTTTTAATTCAATGACTGATAGATATTTAAGACTGTTTTTAATTGTAATTTATGTTTTCTGCGTGTATTTAGAATAGTCTGTGATATCACTTTTACATGGTGACTCACTGATACAGTATTATATATTAATTTTAATAATTGACTGTGATATCTTATCTTATTATGTGCAATACTTTTTATAGAATTATTACTTACTATTTCATGTATTACACGCCTTTTTGTACTCTTATTACAAAATAAATAAATATCTATATCTATCTATATCTATAGCCTTATATTTTTTTGGTCCCAATATTCTTTTAAGTCTAATATTTTTTTTATTACTAATTTTGGCATATATATTTTTTTGGGCCCTATATTTTTTGGGCCCTATATTTTTTCAGGCCCAATAATTTATTGGGCCTATTATTTCTTCTGGCCTAATCTTTTTTTGATTCTTATATATTCTTTAACTCTCTGTTTTTTGCGCCCAATATTTTTTTCAAATTTATGTTTTCTCGGGTTCCATTATTTTTTGGGTCCTATATTTTATTCAGCTCTATATTTTTCTGGGCCTCATATTTTCTTGAGCCTTATGTTTTTTGGGCCCAATATTTTTTCGGCCCCACTATTTTTTTGAGTCCAATATTTTTTTGGTCACTAATTTTGGGCTATATATATTTTTGTGCCTTATATTTTCTTAGGCCCTATATTTTTTTGGGTCTTATATTATTTTAGGTCCTGTATTTTTATTCCATGCCGATTTTTTTGACCTATTTTCTATTCTTTTATTTTCTTATGCTTTATATTTTTAGGACCTTATATTTTTATGCGCCCTATATTCTTTTGGTCTCCATATTTTTATGGATTCTTTATTAATCTGGGCTTTACATTTTCTTGGGTCCTATATTTTTTGGGCCTTATATTTTTTTGGTCCCAATATTCTTTTAAGTCTAATATTTTTTTTATCACTAATTTTGGGCTATATATTTTTTTGGGCCTTATATTTTTTGGGCCCTATATTTTTTCAGGCCCAATATTTTATTGGGCCTATTATTTCTTTTGGGCCCAATCTTTCTTCGATTCTTATGTATTCTTAAACTCTCTATTTTTTGCGCCCAATGTTTTTTTCAAATTTTTATTTCCTCGGGTTCCATTATTTTTTGGGTCCTATATTTTATTTAGCTCCATATTTTTCTGGGCCTTATATTTTCTTGAGCCTTATATTTTTTTGGTCCCAATATTCTTCTAAGTCTAATATTTTTTTTATCACTAATTTTGGGCAATATATATTTTTGGGCCTTATATTTTTTGGGTCCTATATTTTTTCAGGCCCAATATTTTATTGGGCCTATTATTTCTTTTGGGCCTAATCTTTTTTTGATTCTTATGTATCCTTAAACTCTCTATTTTTTGCGCCCAATATTTTTTTCAAATTTATATTTTCTCGGGTTCCATCATTTTTTCGGACCTTTATTTTATTTTGGGCTTTATATTTTTATGCTTTATATTTTCTTAGGCCCTATATTTTTTTTTGGTGTTATATTATTTTAGGTCCTGTATTTTTATTAAACGCTGATTTTTTTGACCTATTCCCATTCTTTTCTTTTCTAATGCTTTATATTTTTTAGGACCTCATATTTTTATGCGCCCTATATTTTTTGGTCTTCATATTCTTATGGACTCTTTATTTTTCTGGGCCTCATATTTTTTTGAGCCCTATGTTTTTTTGGGCCTAATATTTTTTTGGTCCCAATATCTTTTCGAGTCCAATATTTTTTTAATCACTAATTTTGGGCTATATATATTTTAGTGCCTTATATTTTCTAAGGCCCTATATTTTTTTTTGGTGTTATATTATTTTAGGTCCTGTATTTTTATTCCATGCCGATTTTTTTGACCTATTTTCTATTCTTTTGTTTTCTTATGCTTTATATTTTTTCGGACCTCATATTTTTATGCGCCCTATATTCTTGTGGTCTCCATATTCTTATGGACACTTTATTTTTCTGGGTCTCACATTTTCCTGGGTTCTATATTTTATTGGGACAAATATTTTTTTGGTCTCAATATTCTTTTAAGTCTAATATTTTTTTTGTCACTCATTTTGGGCTATATATTTTTTTGGGCCTTATATTTTTTGGGCCCTATATTTTTTCAGGCCCAGTCTTTTATTGGTCCTATTATTTTTTGGGCCTGATTTTTTTTCGATTCTTATGTATTCTTAAACTCTTTATTTTTTGCGCCGAATATTTTTTTCAAATTTATATTTTCTCGGATTCCATTATTTTTTGGGTCCTATATTTTATTCAGCTTGATATTTTTCTGGGCCTCATATTTTCTTGAGCCCTATAATTTTTTAGGGCCGATATTTTTTTGGCCCCAATATTTTTTTGGTCACTAATTTTGTGCTATATATATTTTAGTGCCTTATATTTTCTGAAGCCCTATATTTTTTTGGGTTTCATATTATTTTAGGTCCTGTATTTTTATTCCATGCCGATTTTTTAGACCTATAATCTATTTATTTGTTTTTTTATGTTTTATATTTTTTAGGACCTCATATTCTCATGCACCCTATATTCTTTTGGTCTCCATATTCTTATGCACTCTTTATTTTTCTGGGCCTTACATTTTCTTGGGTCCTATATTTTATTGGGCCAAATATTTTTTTGGTCCCAATATTCTCTTAAGTCTAATATTTTTTTTATCACTAATTTTGGGCCTTATATTTTTTGGGCCTTATATTTTCATAAGTTCTATATTTTTTTGGGTCTTATATAAGTCTAGACACTATGTTTTTATTCAATTCTCATTAGTTGGAATTTATTTTCATTTCTATATTTTCTTGGGCACTTATCTTTAACCTAATTTTTTTGGGTCTTATATTCATTTAGGTATAATATTTTTTAGTCTATATTTTTCGGGTCTTATATTTTTTAGGGACATATTTTCTTCCGCCCTTCTTTTGGGCCTGATTTTTTCTTGGGCCTTATATTTTTCTGGGCTTTACATTTTTTTGGGCTCTATATTTTTCTGATCCTTATATATTTTCGGAATCTATATTTTTTGGGCCAAATATTTTTCTGAAATCTGGGCGTGGTAAATCTTTACTACGCCAGACAAAAATGAATAATCATGAGACTTTACTTAAAGGAAAGATAAAAAGCTTAGTTTATTAAAAGTAAAAGGTAAAACAAAGATAAAAGTTAATAAATTTAACGCTCAGGCCAAGCTTATAAAAAGTAACTAATTAAGTAGTAATTTAAATAATAATGAGCTGCAAAAATACAATTAAATTTTTATACGCAGACGCATACGGAGTTGCAATCAACGTACCTTATTTTATTTGTCGGCCGCACGCAATCTTTAATCAAAAAGATAAAGAGGAGAAAGCTGGCTCGTTGTCTATCTGTTATGCACAGCTACCCTATACGCCGCGTCGTTGTGTAGGTGGCTTCTCTAAAATCAGACAGAGGTTTTGTGTCAAATGTTGTGTGCAGCGATCCGCCTACACACAAGTATTTGACACCACTAATGCACACACTTACACAACACTCTTAAACGCGTTGCCTAATTATCTCTCTTAATTCGATCAATCAAACTTTTCATTAGTGAGCACGCGGGAAAAAGCTATCAAGGCTTACTATGGCGGTCAAAGTAGTAATGCGATAGAAAGAGTCAGCTATCTTCCTTCCCCTTTCTATCGTCCTTCCCTGCGCGCGTCTCATTTACATAGACCTCGTGCAAGCCGGCACAAGGCGCCTCACACGTGGCTATCCTAGTCCACCGCGTGCTGCCCTCGCCTATCAGCTGGCATAGTATATGTAACGAGTATCGTTATATAACGATACTTGTTACATCCCCTCCCCAGACGTTGCATATCCTCGAGATGCAACTTCTGCACCTGAAATTGGGATCTAGTATTGACAAAATAATTAAGCGCACGACTATAATAGACCTCATTTATTATACAATAAAAAAAATACTTTTATGTACAATATATCGACGTGCCGTATGAAGACTATCACTCCTGAACAATTTTAAACGAAAAGAATTATATTTCAATGTATATAGACAAAAACTATTATTTCAATTTTTATGTAAACGAAGACTATCACTCCTAAAAAATTTAAAACGAAAAGAATTATATTTCAATGTATGTAGACGAAAACTATCATTTTAATTTTTATGTAAAGGAAGACTATCACTCCTGAAAAATTTGAAACGAAAAGAATCATATTCCAATGTATGCAGACGAAAACTATTATTTTAATTTTTATGTAAACGAAGACTATCACTTCTAACAAAGAGTGCAGAAAAATTATTTTTTATATTTTTTTTCGTTGAGGAGTGATTGTTTTCATTCACATGAAAATTAAAATAATAGTGTTCGTCTGCATACAATGAAATATGATTCTTTTTGTTTCAAATTTTTCAGGATTGATAGTCTTCGTTTACATAAAAATTAAAATGACAGTTTTCGTCTACATACATTGAAATCCAATTCTTCTCGGGCCCTTATGGGTTTCTCTCCAAGGCCGCTTACTCCTATCATGAGCCGCCTTGTTTGGACACCTGGCCGGGTCCCTGACTGCCGTTTCGCCACACCAATAGCAGAACCGGTTTTGCCGGGGTTCAGCTGGTCTGGAATCCCCGGTAGTCGTGCTGGTGTTGTTTCCCGCTGATCTTGACTTCGACCGTGCCCTGGATCTATGGATGGGTGTGGCCAAGGATCATGTGTTGCTCGAGATCGCGGCGGGACATCAGTTAATGCCCCAGCTCGCCTCCTAAAATCTTTGAAGCGAGCTGCCGCTTCTCGAGCTTCACGCTCCTTAGCTTCTTTTTCCCGGCGAGCACGTTCATACGTTCTGCCTCCGCTGCCTCTTCGAGCTCCTGCTCTCTTGCCATAAAGGTTTCCATGGCGCGGAAGACGTTGGTAATAATCAACCACGTCCACTTAGCATAGTCAGACGGGTCGTCCTGCATGAACAGGTCCTCGAGTCTCAAGATGTCCTTTATTGAGAATGTCACGGTCGGAGTCTGGTTCATCTGAAACAAACAAATGGGGTACGGGTCACATGTGGTGCTAGCTAATATCTCTGGGTCTTACTTCGCGTTTTTCGTGGCGAATTAATATCTTGGACGATAGTCGGCGCTTTATTGGCTGAACCTTTCGGTCACCCGCGTTTTTAAGGCGTCGGGGTTTTCGTGGAATTAACCAAGGTTCGAGGTTTAAATCCAATATTTGGTCTCTTCGCCAAATGGACAGCCTTCCTTGGTCTACCCCTTTTCCTTATCGTACGTCTACTCTCGTCAAATTCCGTTCGCACGCGCTGTGGCACCGACGGTGTGCCCACGCTCGCTTGCTGCCCGCTAGGAGTCGCTCCACTGGCGCTGGGTGGTTCGCACCTCATCCGTTTCTCTATCGTTGGTTGCGGATCTTCTTCATCATCTTCAGGTCGTTTACCGGGAACGTATTCCTTCAAATGCTCAGAGTGGATATTTTCATCGATCACACCCTCAACATTCAACAAGTTGTAAACATTTGCGCCTTTAGCTCCAGTAATTACGTATGGTCCGGCGTATTTTGGTGATAGCTTTGTAGCAATCCCTTGTGCTGCTGAAGAGAGGACCTTATTCCTCTTCCAGACCAAATCTCCTACTTTAAACGTACAAGATCTTCTTTTCGCATCGTAATACCGAGCTCGCCTGGCTTGCTGGGCTTTAGCACGGTCAGCAGCATGTTCAAACAAACGTGGTAGATTTTCCATTCTTTCTTTCCACGCTTATCTGGCTTCATTTGTCATTTCTTCTGCTGCTGCCAGCTCTTGTTGTCTTTTAACCGAGCCGGTGGCTTAGGCTGCCTGCCATAGTTCAACATCGCGAGACTTATTCCTGTAGAGCTTTGTGTCGCCGTATTCAGTGCAAACACGATCTCTGGCAAGTTTTCATCCCACGAACTATGTTTTTCGTGGATGTAAGACACTATCATTATTTTTATTGTCCTATTCACCCTCTCCACAGGGTTTCCCTGGGGATGATTCGGCGGTGTAGTCGAATGATACACTCCCGCATTTATTAAAAACTCACCTACGAACTTGTTCTTCAATTCAGATCCATTGTCTGAAAGGAATACTTCCGGTGATCTAAATCGTGTTAGGACTCTGTTTCTAAACGCTCTGATTATGTTTTTGGCGTTTGCTTGTCGGATTGGAATACACTCTATCCATCTTGTAAATAGATCTTGAAAGATGAGAATGTATTCAAATCCGCTTTTACTTTTAGGTAGTGGACCAGTGATATCTCCTGCCACAACTTGCCAAGGTTCTTCAATGGTTCTACGTCCCATGAAGCCCATTGGAACTCTTTGTTCCACCTTGCATTGCTGGCATATGACGCACGATCTGACATTCTCTTTTATGTCAGAATACATACGTGGCCAAAAATAATATCTGGTCACTCTATCATATGTTTTCTCGCGTCCCAGATGTCCAGCTGTTAGGTCGTCATGACATTCTCGTAAGGTGGCGACTTTATACTCGTTTGGAACTACTAACTTCCACGCGTCTTCATCATACAGTGCTTCTTCTATTTCTGGATTTGGACGATAGTAGTACAGATTGCCACCTACAATTTTCCATTTTGGATATTCAGTTGGTTTGTCCACCACCTCTTGATACATGATTTTATACCAAGGGTCTTCTGTCCCTGATGACCAAGTTATTGATTCTACGGATGCCTCATCATCCTCGTACATACGTGATAATGCATCTGGCACGAGATTGAGGCTGCCTTTTCTGTGTTCAACTTCGAAACTATGAGCTTGAAGTGCTAATGCCCATCTAGCAAGTTTGGTAGTGGGGTTCTTCATTGAACACAACCATCTTAAGCTGCTGTGGTCAATTATTATTTTGAAGTGATAACCTTCAATACATGGGCGAAACTTTCTTACAGCCCATACCACAGCTAGTCATTCCCTTTCAGTGACACTGTAATTTCTCTCCACAGCTGATAACTTTCGATTTGCGAATTTTAACACTCTCTCTTCGTTGTCGACTATCTGTATCAATACTGCACCTAATCCAATGTCACTGGCATCCGTTTGAATCACATATTTTCCGTCGCTGTTTGGTCTTTGAAGCACAGGAGCGGTGGCTATCATTGCTTTTAAACTCGTGAAAGCTTGTTGCTGCTCCTCTTGCCAATCACACCTCTGACTTTTCTTTGTCAGTCGTGTTAGAGGCTCTGCTACTGTAGCAAAATCTTTCATGAATTTACGGTACCATGAAGCCATTCCTAGAAATCGTCTGAGTTGTTTCAGATTTTTAGGTGCTGGATAGTTAGTCACCGGCTCGATCTTATCCGGGTCCGGTTTAACCCCATCTCTATTTACTAACACGCCGAGGTATTTGACTTCTGGTTGACAAAATACACTTTTCTGTTTATTTATTGTCAAACCAGCCTCATTTATGCGCTTTAATACAAGTTCTATATATTTCTTATGCTCTTCAAACGTCTCTGTGACGATTATTATGTCGTCAAGATACGAGAAGACGTAAGGATCGAGATCTGGTCCAATTATAATATCGATTAATCGCTGAAAGGATGCGCCAGCGTAGACTAGGCCATAAGGCATCCTTATGAATTGAAATAGACCCAATCCTGGTACTGTAAATGCAGATACCGGTCTCGATTCCTTTTTCAGAGGTATCTGGTGGTAAGCGCTATTCAGGTCCAGCGTAGATATATATTTAGCCTTTCTTAAATGATGTAAGATATCTTGCATGTACGATAAAGGGTATGCATCAGGCTTAGACACTGCGTTGACCTTTCTATAATCTACGCAAAAGTGATAAGATCCATTGCTCTTATGCACCATTACCACTGGACTTGACCAACCGCCTGTTGATGGCTCTATAATGCCCTGTTCCAGCATTTCTTTTACTTGCCAATGAATTTCTTCCAGTATTGTATCCGATACTGGGTAAAATTTTTGCTTGATAGGCCTCGCTGATCCTACATTAATTTCATGTTCAACGAGATTTGTTAACCCAGAAGGTAGTTTTTCATTGTTGGTCAGGCCCTTTTCGATTAACTGATCGAGCACCTGTCGCTCCTGATCAGTTATGTCAGCAATGCCTTCAGATGCCATTACTGACGTATTCATCGATATGCTAGCCACTTCTAATTCGATATAAGTGTTAGCATGCTTTATGTATAGCCTGTCAGTGTCAGGATCTAGAACTGTTCTGAACATACGTGTGAAGCTTACTCCAACGTACAAGTTTTCATCTAGGTCTGACATAATGACGAACTTTACATCCTTAGTAATGCCAGCCACTGTAAATGGTAGCATAACATACCCAGCTAATGGCAATTTTCTGCCATCAGCTACTCGAGCCTGGCCTGAACCAGCAGGAAGGAGTTGTCTATTGAGTAATGAGGCTATCTGTAAACCTACAGCACCCATTACTGTGCACGAGGCACCAGGGTCGGATAAGGCCCTAAGTCGGAACTCACCGACTGTTACCTTCAACCACCAACGAGTTTCATCTGTAACTTCCTTTGTTGGTCGTTGATTTTGCTCCTTCTGCGGTTCACCTGCCGACGCCGATTCACTTTGCTGCTTAACATTTATAACCTGAATCGTGGGTTCTTCTTCTGACCCTTGCGTCGGCTTTGGGACCTTAGATGGTTCGGGAGCAGTCAAAATCCCGCTTAACCGCTCCCTTTCTCGTTTCCGGGGTGCAATATTTATTTTTATTTAATATGTTCTTGGGTTCTATGATTTTTTTGGTTCCTATATTTTATTTAGCCCTATATTTTTCTGGGCCTTATATTTTTTAGGGCCCAATAATTTATTTAAGCCAATTACTTTTTTGTCTCCATATTTTTTTGGCTAGATATATTTCTGGGCCTCATATTTTCTGAAGCCCAACATTTTTTTTGGGTCTTATATTATTCTGGGCCCTGTATTTCTATTTTATGCCCATTTATTCGGACCTTTTTTTATTCTTTTATTTTCTCGGGCTTTATATTTTTCAGAGCTGTATATTTTCTTGCGCCCTATATTTTTTCGGCCTAATATTTTTTGTGACTAATATTATTTTGCTCTCTATATTTTTTTTAATTTCATTTTTTTTTTGGGCCTTAGATATTCTTGGACCCTATATTTTTTGGGCCCTATATTTTTAAAGCCTGATATTTTTTTAGGCCTAACTATTCTTTAGCCTAACATTCTTTCAGGCCTAATCTTTTTTTAATTCTTATATATTCTTAAGCTCTATATTTTTTTAGGTTTTATAATTTTTTTAGGTTCTATATTTTATTTAGCTCTATTATTCTGGACCTTATGTTTTTTTAGGCCTAATAATTTTTATTTGCCCATAATTTTTTAGGTCTACATTTTTAAGAGCTTTATATTTTTTGGGTCACTATATTTTTTTTGCTTTATATATTTTTAAGCCTTATATAATCTTAGGCCCTCTATTTATTTAGGCCCAATATTTTTTTGCACCTAATATTTTCTTGAGCCTAATATTTTTTTCATCCAATATGTTTTTGGGCCCAATATTTTTTTCAAATTTATATTATCTTGGGATCCGTAATTTTTTTGCGTTCTATATTTTATTCAGCACTTTATTTTTTTTAGGCATTATATTTTCTTGGAACCTATATATTTTCAACTTAATATTTTTTTGATTATGATATATTTTTTGATCCGATATTTTTTAGGACGCTAACTAATTTAGGCTTTATATTTTTTTAGGCCTTATAATTTTTTAGGCCCAATATTTTTTTAAACTGAACATTTTTTTAGGGTTAATCTTTTTTTAGTTCTTATATTTTTACTATAATATTGCTTAAAATTCTTATTGTTTTATTAAGCAATATTTGTTATGATTTATACTCGCAGCAATTACCTCGCTCCTAACGTCGCTCGGTTGTCTATTCATATAATATATTATTATATACATGTGAACCATAAACCCATGAACTATAAACCATAAACCCATGAACCCATAAATCGAAAGCCCATAAACCATAGATCCATTAGCCATTAACCATAAGCCCATTAACTATGAATCCATGAACTATAAACCATGAGCCCATGAACCCATGAACCATAAACTCATAAACCATTAACCAATAAACCATAAACTCATAAAAAATAAACTATAAACCCATAAACGATGGAATTATAAACCATGAACCCATATTCCCATGAACCATAAACCCATGAGCCATATACTTATGAACCAGAAACTTATATACAATAAATTCATCAACCATTAACCATAAACCCATAAACCATAAACCCATAAACCATAAACCCATAAACCATAAACCCATAAACCATAAACCCATAAACCATAAACCCATAAACCATAAACCCATAAACCATAAACCCATAAACCATAAACCCATAAACCATAAACCCATAAACCATAAACCCATAAACCATAAACCCATAAACCATAAACCCATAAACCATAAACCCATAAACCATAAACCCATAAACCATGAAACCATAAACCCATAAACCCATAAACAATGAATCCATAAACCATAAATCCATAAACCATAGACCCAAACACCATAAACCCATAAGCCCATAAACAACAAACCCATTAACCATAAACCATTAACCCATAAACCATAAACCGATAAATTATTAGCTCATGAACCAGAAATAACAAACCCGTAAACTATAAAGCCATGAACCATAGACCCATAAACCATTGACCCGTAAACCATAAACCCCTGAACCATAATCCCATAGACCATGAACCCATAAACCATAGATCCAAAAAACCATAAAGCCGTTGACCTTGAACCCATAAACCATGAAGCATAAACCATGAAATCATAAACCATAAACCCATGGACCCATTAACCCATAAGCCATAAACTTATAAACCATAAGCTTATAAACAAAAAACTTTTCAATCATAAACCATAAACCCATAAACCATAAACTTATGAACCTATTAACCCAAAACTCATAAGCCATTGACCAGAAACCGTAAACTCATATACCACAAACCATAAAGACATACATCATAAACCCATAAACCATAAGCCGTAAACCCATAAACCTATGAACACATGAACAATAAATCCATAAACCATAAACTATCGACCCAAAAACCATCGACCCATAAACCATAAGTCCATAAACACCCATAAACTATAAACCCCAATACCATAAACCATAAACTCAAAAACAATAAATAATAGACCCATAAACCATGACATCATTAACAATTAACCCATAAGACCATAAACCATGAACAAATAAGCCACATACTTATAAACCAGAAGCTTATGAACGATAAACTCATCTACCATAAACCACAAACCCATAAACCTTATACTCATGAGCTATAGACCAGAAACCGTGAACTCATATACCACAAACCATAAAGACGTGAATTATAAACCCATAAACCGTAAGCCATCAACCTTAAACCTAAAAACCCATAAACAAATAAACCCATAAACTATTAATTCATCAACCCTTAATCTATAAACCATAAACCATAAACCCATGAATTATTAGATCATTAACAAGAAATTATAAATCCGTGAATTATAAACTCATTAACCACAAACCCATGAACCATGAGCCCATAATCCATAAACCCATTAATTATAAACCTATAAACCATAAACCCGTAAAAAATAAGCCCATAAACCATGAACCAAAAAACACAAAACTCACTAACCATAAACTTATAAAACAGAAACCGTAAACTCATAAACCAAAGACCATGAAGACATAAACCATAAATCCATAAACCATAAGCCATAAACCCATTAACCCATAAGCCCATAAAAAATTAATGCATGAACCATGAACTCATAAACCAAATAACCATAAACCATAAACCCATTAACCTATAAACCATGAACTCATAAACCCTAAACCTATAATCTATGAACTTATAGACCATAAACCTATGAACAATTAATCGAAAAAACATAAAATCATAAATTATAAACTTATAAACCATAAACTCATAAACTACGAACCCATAAACGATAAACCCATTAACCATAAACCATTAAACCATAAACCAATAGAGCCATATACCAACTAACCCATATACGTATAGAGCATAAACCATAAACCGATAAACCATAAATCCATAAATCATAAAACCATGAATTATAAGCTCATAAACTAAAAATTACAAACCCGTGAATTATAAAGCCATTAACTATAAACACATAAACCATAAACCCTTAATCCATTAATCCATTGACTATAAACCCATTACCCATAAACATGTAAAACATGAATCCATAAAACCGAAAAACCATGAGCTATAATCTCATAAACCATGAACTTTTCAACCATAAACCCATAAACCATAAACCCATTGGCCATAAATCTATAAACCACAAACCATTAACCCATCTGCCATAATCCCATGAACCATAAACTCACAAACCATAAACTCGAAAACCATAAACCCATAAACCATGAACCCATGAATCAAAAACCCATAAACCATAATCCCATAGACCATTAACCCATAAACCATAGATCTGATAAACCATAAAGTCTTAAGCATTAAAGCCATAAACCATGAAGCATAAACCAATTAACCATAAACCCATTAACTATAATCCCATAAACTTATGAACCATAAACGCATATACCATAAACCATAAGCTTATAAACAATCAACTATAAACCCATAAACCATGAAATAATAAACCATGAATTCATAAACCATGAATTCATAAACCCGAAAACCATAAACCCATAAACACTATACTCATAAGCCTTAAACCAGAAACCGTAAAGTCATACACTACAAACCATAGAGACATGAACCATAGAGACATGAACCATCAACCCATGAACCACAGGTCATAAACCCATAAATCATAAACCCATCAACCATAAATCCATAAACCACAAACCATTAACCCATCTACCATAATCCCATGAACGATAAACTCATAAACCATAAACTCGAAAACTATAAACCCATAAAACATGAACCCATAAATCAAAAACCCATGAACCATAATCCCATAGACCATGAACCCATAAACCATAGATCCGATAAACCATAAAGTCTTAAGCATTGAAGCCATAAACCATGAAACATGAACCAATTAACCATAAACCCATTAACTATAAACCCATAAACTTATAAACCATGAACCCATATACCATAAACCATAAGCTTATAAACAATCAACTATAAACCCATAAACCATGAAATCATAAACCATGAATTTATGAACCATGAACCCAATAAACCCGAAAACCATAAACCCATAAGTCATATACTTATAAACCGGGAGCTTATAAACAATAAATTCATCAACCACAAACCATAAACCCATAAATCTATAAACCTATAAACCCTATACTCCTAAGCCTCGAACTAGAAACCGTAAACTCATATACCACAAACCATAGAGACATAAACCATGGACCCATTAGCCATAAATCCATAAACCACAAACCATTAGCCCATCTACCATAATCCCATGAACTATGAACTCATAAACCATAAACTCACAAACCATAAAACCATAAACCATGAACCCATAAATCAAAAACTCATTAACCAAAATCCCATAGACCATGAACCCATAAACCATAGATCCAATAAACAATAAAGTATTAAGCATTAAAGCCATAAACCATGAAGCATAAACCAATTAACCATAAACACATTAACTATAAACCCATAAACTTATGAACCATAAACCCATATACCATAAACCATAAGCTTATAAATGATAAACTATAAACCCATAAACCATAAGATCATAAACCATTAATTCATAAACCATGAACCCATTAGCCATAAATCCATAAACCACAAACCATTAACCCATCTACCATAATCCCATGAACCATAAACTCATAAACCATAAACTCGAAAACCATAAACCCATAAACCATGAACCCATGAATCAAAAACCCATAAACCATAATCCCATAGACCATTAACCCATAAACCATAGATCTGATAAACCATAAAGTCTTAAGCATTAAAGCTATAAACCATGAAGCATAAACCAATTAATCAAAAACCCATAAACCATAATCCCATAGACCATTAACCCATAAACCATAGATCTGATAAATCATAAAGTCTTAAGCATTAAAGCCATAAACCATGAAGCATAAACCAATTAATCATAAACCCATTAACTATAAACCATTAACCCATGAACTATAAACCCAAGAAGCCATATATCCTTAAACCCATATACCTATACCATAAATTATACACTGGAAAACCATAAGCCCATGAACTATAAACCCATGAGTTATAAGCTTATAATCCAGAAATTACAAACCTGTAAAGTATAAAGCCATTAGCCTTAAACCCATAAATTGTGAACCCGTAAACCTTAAACGCGTGAAACGTGAGCCAATAAAACAAAAACTCATAAACTATGAACTGATAAACTATAAACCCATAAAACATAAACTCATCGAACATAAACCATAAACCCATAAACTATAAACCCATAAATCATAAACCCATGAACCATGATCCCATAGACCATGAACCCATAAACCACTGATTCGAAAACCATAAAGTCGTTAACCTTAAACCTATATACAATAAACTCATAAACCATAAAGCTATCAACCATTCACCCATAAACCATAAAGCATGAACCAATGAACCATAAACCCATTAACTAGAAACCCATACACCTATAAACCATGAACCCATATACCATAAACCCCTATACCATAAACCCATATACCATAAACCATTAACTTATAAATCATAAACTATGAATCCATAAACCATGAAATCATAAACCATAAACCCATGGACCCATTAACCCATAAGCCATAAACTTATAAACCATAAGCTTATAAACAAAAAACTTTTCAATCATAAACCATAAACCCATAAACCATAAACTTATGAACCTATTAACCCAAAACTCATAAGCTATTGACCAGAAACGGTAAAATCATATACCACAAACCATAAAGACATACATCATAAACCCATAAACTATAAGCCGTAAACCCATAAACCTATGAACACATGAACAATAAATCCATAAACCATAAACTATCGACCCAAAAACCATCGACCCATAAACCATAAGTCCATAAACCCATCAACCCATAAATTTATAAACTATAAACCGATGGACCATAAACCCATGAATTATAAGATCATTAATCAGAAATTATAAACCCGAAAATTATAAACCCATTAACTATGAACCGATGAATGCATGACTCCATAAACAATAAACAATTAAATCCTCACCCTATAAACCATACACTACGAACCCATGAATCGTAAACCTATAAATTATAAGCTCATGAACCAGGAATTATGAACCCGTAAATTATGAACTTATCAACCATGAACCCATACACCATAAACCCGTAAACCATCGACCCATTAATTATAAACCCATAAACCATGATCCCGTTAAACACAAACCCATAAACCATAAACCAATAAACACTGAACTCATTAACCATGAACTTATAAACTGGAAACCGTGAACTCATAGAGCAAAAACCATGCAGACATAAACCATAAATCCATAAACCATAAGTCATAAACCCATAAACCCATTAATCCATGAACCATAAACCGATAAACCATAGACCCATAAACAATAAATCCATAAACCTCTAAACTATAAACTGATAAACCCTCAACCTATAAACTATAAACCCATAGACTATAAACGTATGTACCATAAATCCATTAACTATAACCCCATAAACCATAAACTTATAAACCATAAACTTATAAACTATAAACCCATAAACCATAAGATCATAAACCATTAATTCATAAACCATGAACCCATTAGCCATAAATCCATAAACCACAAACCATTAACCCATCTACCATAATCCCATGAACCATAAACTCATAAACCATAAACTCGAAAACCATAAACCCATAAACCATGAACCCATGAATCAAAAACCCATAAACCATAATCCCATAGACCATTAACCCATAAACCATAGATCTGATAAACCATAAAGTCTTAAGCATTAAAGCTATAAACCATGAAGCATAAACCAATTAATCAAAAACCCATAAACCATAATCCCATAGACCATTAACCCATAAACCATAGATCTGATAAATCATAAAGTCTTAAGCATTAAAGCCATAAACCATGAAGCATAAACCAATTAATCATAAACCCATTAACTATAAACCATTAACCCATGAACTATAAACCCAAGAAGCCATATATCCTTAAACCCATATACCTATACCATAAATTATACACTGGAAAACCATAAGCCCATGAACTATAAACCCATGAGTTATAAGCTATAATCCAGAAATTACAAACCTGTAAAGTATAAAGCCATTAGCCTTAAACCCATAAATTGTGAACCCGTAAACCTTAAACGCGTGAAACGTGAGCCAATAAAACAAAAACTCATAAACTATGAACTGATAAACTATAAACCCATAAAACATAAACTCATCGAACATAAACCATAAACCCATAAACTATAAACCCATAAATCATAAACCCATGAACCATGATCCCATAGACCATGAACCCATAAACCACTGATTCGAAAACCATAAAGTCGTTAACCTTAAACCTATATACAATAAACTCATAAACCATAAAGCTATCAACCATTCACCCATAAACCATAAAGCATGAACCAATGAACCATAAACCCATTAACTAGAAACCCATACACCTATAAACCATGAACCCATATACCATAAACCCCTATACCATAAACCCATATACCATAAACCATTAACTTATAAATCATAAACTATGAATCCATAAACCATGAAATCATAAACCATAAACCCATGGACCCATTAACCCATAAGCCATAAACTTATAAACCATAAGCTTATAAACAAAAAACTTTTCAATCATAAACCATAAACCCATAAACCATAAACTTATGAACCTATTAACCCAAAACTCATAAGCTATTGACCAGAAACGGTAAAATCATATACCACAAACCATAAAGACATACATCATAAACCCATAAACTATAAGCCGTAAACCCATAAACCTATGAACACATGAACAATAAATCCATAAACCATAAACTATCGACCCAAAAACCATCGACCCATAAACCATAAGTCCATAAACCCATCAACCCATAAATTTATAAACTATAAACCGATGGACCATAAACCCATGAATTATAAGATCATTAATCAGAAATTATAAACCCGAAAATTATAAACTCATTAACTATGAACCGATGAATGCATGACTCCATAAACAATAAACAATTAAATCCTCACCCTATAAACCATACACTACGAACCCATGAATCGTAAACCTATAAATTATAAGCTCATGAACCAGGAATTATGAACCCGTAAATTATGAACTTATCAACCATGAACCCATACACCATAAACCCGTAAACCATCGACCCATTAATTATAAACCCATAAACCATGATCCCGTTAAACACAAACCCATAAACCATAAACCAATAAACACTGAACTCATTAACCATGAACTTATAAACTGGAAACCGTGAACTCATAGAGCAAAAACCATGCAGACATAAACCATAAATCCATAAACCATAAGTCATAAACCCATAAACCCATTAATCCATGAACCATAAACCGATAAACCATAGACCCATAAACAATAAATCCATAAACCTCTAAACTATAAACTGATAAACCCTCAACCTATAAACTATAAACCCATAGACTATAAACGTATGTACCATAAATCCATTAACTATAACCCCATAAACCATAAACTTATAAACCATAAACTTATAAACTATAAACCCATAAACCGCAAACCCATTGATTATAAACCTTTAAACCATAAACTATGAGCCCATAAAGCCATATACCCACGAACCCATATACCTATAAACTATAAACCATAAGCCGATATACTATAAACTCATAAACTATGAACCCATAAATTATGAGCTTATGAACCAGGAATAACAAACCCGTAAACTATAAAGCCATGAACCTTAAACCCATGAACCCGTAAGCAATTAACCCGTGAAACATAAGCCCATAAAACCAAAAGCCATAAACCATAAGCCCATAAACCATAAACTTATCAACCATAAACTCATAAACCATAAACTCATAACCTATAAAACCATAAACCATAAATTTATTAACCATAAACCCACAAACCACAAACCATAAACTTATAAACCAAAACCATAAAACATAAACCTATCATCCCATGAATCACGAACCCATAAACCATAAACTTGTGACCAATGAAACATAAACACATTAAACATAAATCATAAACCCATAAACCATGAACCCATCAATCATGAACCCATGAACCATAATCCCATAGACCATAAACCCGTTAACCATGAATCCTAAAAACCACAAAGTCATAAGCCTTACACCCATAAACCATAAAGTTGTAAACCGTAAACCCATCAACCATAAATTTATAAGCCATAAACTCATTATCCCATAAACCATGAATTCATAAATTATAAACCCAAAAACTTATAGCCCCTTAGACCCATAAACCCATGAATCTATAAAACATGAACCATAAACCCATGATCAATAAACCATAAACCCATGAATCATAAATATATAAACTATAAATTACAAACTTCTAAACCCAAAAACCATGAGCTCAGAAACCATAAACCCATGGACAATAAACCATAAACCCATGAACTATAAATTCATAAACTATAAATTCATAAACTATAAACTATGAACCCATAAACCCATAAACCCATGAACCATAAACCCATAAACCATTTAACCATTGAACCATGAATTTATAAACCATAAACCCATCAACCATAAACCAATAAACCATAAACTCATAAACCATAAACTATGAACCCATAAACCATGAAATCATGAACCATAAAACCATTTACACATAAACCATAGATTCATAAGCCATATACTTATAAACCAAAAACTAATAATCAATAAAATCATCAACCATTAACCATAAACTTATAAACCATAAACTCATATACCATAAGTTCATGAACCACAAACTCATGAATTATAAGCTTATAAACCAGAAATTACACACCCGTAACCTATAAAGCCATTAACCTCTAACCCATAAACCATAAACCCGTAAACTATTAACCCGTAAACCATAATCTTATTATCCCATAAATCACTAACCCATTAACCATAAACTTCTAAACCGTGAACCCATTAACCATAAATGCATGAACCGTAAACCCATAATCCCATAAACCGTAAACTCATTTACTATAAATCCATAAAACCTATAAACCTATAGACCCATAAACACATACATCCATAAAACATGAAACATAAACCCATGAACCACAAACCATAAACCCATAAACCATAAATCCATAAACCCTAAACCATAAACCCATGAACCCATAAATTATAAACCCATTAACCGTAAACCCATAAACCATAAACCTGTAAACCATTATAAACCCATACACTATAGACCCGTAAAACACAAACCCATAAATCATAAACCCATAAACACCAAACTCACTAACCAGAAAGACATGAACCACAAATCCATTAACCATAAGCTATAAACCCATAAACCCTTAAACCCATAAAAATTAATCCAAAAACCATGAACCCATAGACCATAGACTTATAAACGATAGAATCATAGAACTATAAACCATAAACTGATGAACCATCAACACAAAAACCATTAACTAATTAAGCCATATACCCGTAAAATCATATACCTATAAACCATGAACCATAAACCGATAAACCATAAGCCCATTTACCATAAATTAATAAACAAGAAAATATAAACCTATCAACTATGAATCCATAAACCATAAGCCCATGATCCCATAAATCCCGAACCCATAAACCATAAACTTATAAACTATGAACCTATAAACCATAAAAACATTGAACATGAATCATAGACCCATAAACCATGAACCCATTATTCATAACCTATAAACCACAATCCCATAGACCATGAACCCATAAACCATCAATACAAAAAACCATAGAGTCCTCAACCTTACACCCCTTAACCATGAACTTATAAACCGTTAACCAATCAACCATAAACTTATAAACTATGAAGCATGTACCTAATAACCATGAACTCATTAAACATAAACCCATACACCCGTAAACCATAAATCCATAAAACCATAATCCCATAGACCATAAACTCATAAATTATAAATCCATAAACTATAAAGTCATAGACCTTTAACCAATAAACCATAAACCCATGAACCTGTATAATATTAACCATAAACTCATAAACCATTATTTAATAACTCTTAAACTCATATACCATAAATCCATAAATCATAAACCCGCAAACCATATACGCATAAACCATAAACATATAAACCCCAGAATCATAAATTTATAAACTATGAACCCCTAAACCATAAACTTATAAACCATGAACCCATAGAACATGGACCTATACACAATAAACCATGAACTTATGAACCATAAAAATATACACTAATAAACCATAAATCCAAATACCATAAACTCATTAACCATAAATTCATCAATCAATGAACCATAAACCTATGGACCATATATCAATAAACCATAAACTCGTAAACCCATGAACATATGAACCATAAACCCATTAACCATAAACTCATAAAGTATTAACCCATAAACAGACCCTGAACACATAAACCGTAAACCCATAAACTATAAGCTATCAACCCACGAACCGTAAACTTATAAACCACAAACCATGAACACATAAACCATAAACCCATAAACCATAAACTATAAACCCATGAATGGAAAACTTATAAACCACAAACTGTAACTCCATGAAACATAAACCCATAAACCCATAAACCATAAACTCATGAACCCTTAACCCATAAACTATAAACCCATTTACAATAATCCCATACACCATAAATCCATAAATCATAAACCTATTAATTATATACCTATATACCGTGAACCCATAATCCATAAACAATTAACCCATACACCCATTAACCATAAACTTATATACCATAAACCTATGAATCATGAACCGATAAACTTATAACCCATATACCAATAAACCCTTAAATTATAAACACATAGACCCATTATCTCATGAATCATAAACTCATAAATCACAAAGCTTAAACCATCAACTCATAAACCATAAACCCATGTACCATAAATCCATGAGGAATAAACCCATAAACCGTGAACCCATAAACCATTAACTGATAAACCATAATCCCATGAACCATAAACCCATAACCCATTAACCCATAAACCATGAACCCATAAACCATAAACTCATTGACCATGAATTCATTAACCATAAATCCATAAACCATAAACTCATAAACCCTTAACCCATGAACCTATAAACCCATGAACCATAAACTCATAAACTCTTAACCCATGAACTATAAGCCAATAGACCATAATTCTATAAACCATAAATCCATAAACCATAACCCTATAAATAATATACTCATAAACCATAAACTCATTAACCATTTACAATGAACCTATACACCCATAAACCATAAACTTATTTACTATAAATCCATAAACCATTAACCTATAAACCTATAACCTATATACAAATAAACCCATTAAACCGTAAACCCATAAACTCATAAAACATGCACCTATAAACCATAAAGCCATTAACCATAAACCCATGAGCTCATATACCTATAAACCCATGCAAAAATAAACCATAAACCTTAAAGCCATGAATTATGAACTTATAAACCTTGAACCCATTAACCATGAATCCATAAACCATAAACCATAAACCCGTAAACTATATACGCACAAACCATGAACCCGTAAACCATAAACCTATAAATTAGAAATCCATAAACCGTAAACCGATAAAACATTAACTTATAGATCATAAACTCATAAACCATTAACCCATTGACCACAAACCTATAAACAATAAACTACAAACTTATGAACCATGAATATCTACACTAATAAACCATAAACCTATACATCATAAACCCATAAACCAATAAACCCACAACACATAAACCCATAAACTCATGAACCATGAACTCATGAACCATGAACTTATAGACTATAAACCCATGAACCTATAAACCATGAACCTGTGAACCATAAACTAATTGGCCATGAATTTATAAACCATAAACCCATAAACCATAAACTCGAGAACTACATTCTGCAACAAAATTTTTCATCGAAAAATCGCTCTTTTTCAAATGCTTTCAACTCGGTCAATTTCCATCGTATTAAGATTATTTTTCCTTAGTTTTATAGGGAATCATGTGTACTTTTAAGAAAAAATGATGTCTAAAAGCTGCGAGATAATGCCACATTGCTACGTCTTAATCAGGCCTACCAACTTTTTTTTCTTAAAAAACGCATTAGTTTGCACGTTTGCCTGGATTACCAAAAATTTTTTGTAAAAAACTCACAAATGATATTTTAGAGTACATTTCCAACGAGTATTTTAAAAAAAAATTCGACCCTCCACGATTTTTTTTTACCGAGTTATGATATTTCAAAGATATCCCTATGTTTTAGCTAAATACCGCGAACATCAGCAGTACCCGATGCGTACCGCAAGGAGGTTGTTGGTCGGTATTACGCATCATTGTGGCCCTAAAAAGGGCTAATTGTGTGAACCGTTTCTCACATTAGGGATCCCGCGGCTCGTCACTTCCGCAATATTTTTTGACTCTAAACCCTATGCGTCTGAGACCTTTAATACCGTGTATTGCCACCTCGCTGACGAATAACTTCTCCTAAACGTTCTTGCATATTAATGAACGCTCTTATTGAATCTTGAGGTATCTCGTGCCAAATTTTATTAAGAATTCTCTCAAGCTCTTGGAGGTTAGAAGGACGTCTCTCTAAGTTAGGTAATCGCCTGCCCATCATGTCCCACACATGCTCTATAGGATTGAGGTCTGGGCTATTAGCAGGATGCGGCAATACCTTTACGTTGTTTTCTTTCAAATAAGTTCGAGTTACCGTTGCATTATGGGGACTTGCATTATCCTGCATCAAGCTGAAATTACGGCCCATTTGCCGACGCATTCAAATTATGTAAGGGCGTAAAACTTCGTTTATGTAACGTCCCGCTGTTAATCCTGGGGGTGGAATAATCACTAAGTCTGATCGATGGTTCATTGATATTCCGCCCCATACCATAACGGATCCTCCACCAAATACTCTAGTCGGATCAACGTGATTGGTGCGAAACGTTCTCGTCTACGGCGCAAAATTCGAATCATAGCATCGTTTCTGTAAAAACAAAATCGAAATTTACCTGTAAATAACACATGTCTTCACTCTCTAGGTGTCCAGTGTCGATAATCACGGGCGTAATTTAGACAAGCACGTCGGTAAACTGCTGATAAATTAAGCACTTTAGCACGAATTCGTGATCCCAAACCCCTTTCATGAAGGCGTCTCCTTATCGTCTGAGCGCTAATTCGTCTGCCTGGTAAAGCATTATTCCCAATTCGTCGCGCAGCCTGCCTTGGATTGCGCAGGGTTTCATTAACAATGTGGCGATCCTCTCGATTCGTAGTAGTCCTATGTCGACCTTGACCAGGCCTCCGTTGATAAGAACCTGTTTCTTCATACCGACTAAAAACACGTGACACCGTTGAGCGATAAATCCCCATTCTTCTGGATATGATTTAGTCCCACTTCTAGCAGGGCAACAATTTAAGCGGATTGGATTTTAGTAAGCCGAGGCATTTTAATTAAAAATATGATATTATAATTTTTAGTTCCTATGTACTTTGTGTAAAATAAAATTAATGTTAAATGATCTTTCGCTTTCACTTTCGGCCAGTATGCAACCTTGAACTTCGATTTTATTTTTTTTAATTGATTTGTTGGTAAAGGTCATAATTTTACAGTAAGTGTGAAGATGCAATGTTAAATGTACCGAAAACGTAGTGATGTAATTTTAAATAAAGTTACACTTTTCATGGGTTAGTTTAAAAAAAAAAAAACGAATATCAATGTGGTTTCTTTGTTTATGGGGGTTCAGGATAGTTCCTGGGTCACGAATTTCTAAAAATGTAACCTGATAATCTCGCAAGAACATTTAGGAAAGGTAATTCGTCAGCGAGGTGTCAATACACGGTATCAAAGGTCTCGGGCGCATAGGGTATGAAGTCAAAAAATACTGCGGAAGTGACCAGCCACGGGGTTCCCAATGTAAGAAACGGTTAAGACAATCGGCTCTATTCCGGGCCATGATAATGCGTAAGTCCATCCAACAACCTCCTCGCGGTACGCGTCGGGTAATGCTGATATTGGCGGTAATAAGCTAAACATAGGGATATTTTTGAAATGGCATAACTCAGTCAAAAAAAATCGTACAAGGTCGGATTTTTTTTTCAAATACTCGTTAAAAATGTACTCTAAAATATTATTTGTGATTTTTTTACAAAAAATTTTTGGTAATCCAGGCAAACGTGAAAACTGATGCGTTTTTTAAGAAAAAAAGTTAGTAGGCCTGATTAAGACGTAGCATTGTATCATTATCTCGCAGCTATAAGACATCATTTTCTACTAAAAGTACACATAATTCCCTAAAAAACTAAAAAAAATCATCCCAATACGATGAAAATTGACCGAGTTACAAGCATTTGAAAAAGAGCGATTTTTCGATAAAAAATTTTGTTGCGATAATTTGGTTGCAGAGTGTATAAAACTATAAACCATAAACTCATAACCCTTAAACCCATAAATCCATAATCTACGAACCCATATACCGATTAACCATGACCCATAAAACCATAAACAATTAACCCATAGACAATAAACGCATGAACCATAAACCCATGTATCATGAAAACATAATCCCATATACCTATGAACCCAAATACTCATAAACCATAAACTCATAAGAACCTTAACCCGTGAACTATAAGCCCATAGACCATAATTCTATGAATCATGAATCTATAAACCATAATCTTATAAATAATATACCCATAAACCATAAACTCAGAAAACAATCATAATTGACCCATACACCCATAAACCATAAACTTATATACTATAAATCTATAAATTATGAACCGATAATCCACAAACTGATGAACCTATAACCTAAATACAAATAAACCCATAAACCATAAACCCATAGACCCATAAATCATAAACCTATCAACCACAAACCCATAAACCATAAACCCGTGAGCCCATATACCTATGAAACCATATAACAATAAACCTTAAACCTTAAAGCCATGTACCATAAAGTTATAAGCCTTGAACCCATTAACGATAAATCCAAAAACCATAAACCATAAACCCGTAAAACATATACGCAAAAACCATGAACTCGTGAACCATAAACCTATAAATAATAAATCCATGAACCATAATCCGATAAAACATTAACTTATAAATCATAAACTTACAAACCGTACACCCAATGACCATAAACCTATGAAAAATGAACTATGAACTCATATACCATGAATATCTATACTAATAATCCATGAACCTATGTACAGAAAACCCGTAAACAATAAACATATCAACCATTAACCATAAACCCATAAACCATAAACCCATAAACCATGAACCCATAAACCATAAATCCATAAACCATAAACCCATAAACCATAAACCCATAAACCATAAACCCATAAACCATAAACCCATAAACCATAAATCCATGAACCATAAACCCATAAACCATAAACCCATAAACCATAAACCCATAAACCATAAAATTATAAGCCCATAAACCATAAAATTATAAGCCCATAAACCATAAACCCATAAACTATGAACCCATAAACCATAAATCCATAAACCATAAACCCATAAACCATAAACCCATAAACCATAAACCGATAGACCATATACTAGTATAAACCATACACTCATAAACTATAAACCCATGTACCATAAAGACATAAGCCCATATACCTATAAACCCATATACCCATAAACCATAAACACATAAAACCTAAACTCATTAACTATAAGCCCATAGACCATAATTCCATGAACCATGAATCCTCAAACCATAAACCTATAAATAATATACTCATAAACTATAAACATATAAACTATTCACAATAAACTCAAACACCCATAAACCATAAATTTATATACTATAAATCCATAACCCATAAACCGATAAACCATAAACCGAAAACCTATAACCTATATACAGATAAACCTATGAACCATAAAAACATTAACGCATAAAACATGAACCTATAAACCTTAAACCTATAAACCATGAACCCATAAGCAATAATCCGATAAACCATAAACCCATATATCATAATCCCGAGATCCATAAACTTGTAAACCATAGACCTATAAACCATAAACCCATAAACCATAAATCCGCAAACCATAAACCCATAAACTACAAATCCATAAACCCATTGACCCATAAACCCATAAACAATAAACCCATTAACACTGAACCATAAACCATAAACTCTTAGACCATAAACTCATAAACCATAAACCCATAAACAATAAAACCATAAACCTATAAACCTTAGACTCATAAAACATAAACTCATGAACTATAATCCCATAAACGATAAACCCATGAACTATAAACCCATGAACCATAAACCGATAGACCATTAACCGATAAACCTATAACCTATATACAAATAAACCTATAAACCATAAAAACATAAACCCATTTAACATAAACCTATAAACCATAAACCCATAAATCATAAGCCCGTGAGCCCATATACCTATATACCCATATAACAATAAACCATAAACCTTAAAGCCATAAACCATAAACTTTTCTACTTTGAACCTCTGAACCATGAACCCATAAATCATAAACCATAAACCCGTAGACCACATATGCAAAAACCATGACCTCGTAAACCATATACCAATAGATTGTAAATCCAGAAACCATAAACCGATAAAACATCCACTTATAAATCATAAACTTATAAACCATAAACCCATTGACCATAAACCTATGAACAATAAACTATAAACTCATGAACCATGAATATCTACACTAATAAACCATAAACCTATATACCATAAACCCATAAACCATAGATCCATAAACAATAAACCCATAAACCTATAAACCATAAACTTAAAACTATAAACTCCTGAACTATAATCCCATAAACCATAAACGCATTAACTATAAACCATAAACCCTTAAACTATAAACTCATAAACCATAAAACCATAAACTATAAACCTATAAACTATAAACCCATAAACCATAAACACATAAACGATAAACTTATAAACCATACACCCATAAACCATAAACCCATGTTCCATAAAGACATAATCCCATATACCTATAAACCTATATACCCATACACTATAAACCCATGAACCGTGAAACCATGAACCATAAACCTATGAACCATAAACCCAGAAACCATAGGCTCATGAACCATTAATCATAATCCCGTAAACTATGGACCCATTAACCATAAACCATAAACCCATTAGCTATAAACCTGAAATCAGAAACCCATAAACCATTGTCCCATAAACTATTAAACCCATGAACCATAAACTTATAAAACATAAACCCATAAACCCATAAATTATGAATTAATTAACCATGAACTGATAAACCATAAGCCAGTTAACCTATTAACCATAAACTATAAGCCCATAAACTATAATTCCATAAACTATAAACCCATAATTTATAAACCCGTGAACCATAAAATCATAAACCATTTACAATATATAAACCCATAAACCATAAACCCGTGAGCCCATATACCTATCAACCCATATAACAATAAACCATAGACCTTGAAGCCATTATCCATGAACTTATAAACTTTAAACCCATTAACCATGAATCTATAAACCATAAACCATGAACTCGTTAACCATATACGCAAAAATCATGTTCCCGTAAAACATAAACCTATAAATTATAAAGCCATAAACCATAAACCGATAAAACATTAACTTATAAATAATTTACTTATAAATTATAAACCTTTTGACCTCATAAACACATGAAGCCATGAATCATGAACTAATTAACCATAAACCATAAATTGATAAACCATAAGCCCATAAACCTATCGACCATAAACCATAAGCCCATAAACTATAATTCCATAAACTATAAATCCATAATTTATAAACCCATAAACCATGAAATCATAAACCATAAACTCATAAACCATAAATTTATAAACCACAAATTATAAACCTATAAACCATAAATCCATAAACCATAAACCTATAAACTTATAAACCACAAACTCATAATCTATTAACTCACAAACTATAAACCCATAAACCATAAACCTATAAATCATAAACCTATAAACTATAAACCCATAAACCATAAAATCATAAACCATAAACCTATAAGCTATACATCCATAAACCATAAACCCATGTACCATAAAGACATAATCCCATATACCTATTAACCCATGTACCCATAAACCATGAAATCATGGACCATAAACCTATAAATTTTAAACCATAAAGTATCAATCTATAAATCATCAAATCATAAAGCATGAACCCATAAACACATAAACCATAAACCTATAAGCCAGAAACTTGTGAATTTTAAACCCATAAACCATAAACTCACAAACCATAAACCATGAACCCATAAAACATGAAATTATACACAATGAACCCATAAATCCATAAACCATGAACCCATAAACCATAAACCTTTAAACCATAAACCCATAAACCATAAACCCATAAACTATAACCTATAAACCATAAACGCGTAAACCATTAACCCATAAACCATGAACCCATAAACCATAAACCCATAAACTATGGACCCATAAACCATGAACTTATAAACCATGAATCCATGAACTATGAACTCCCAAACCATAAACCATAAACCCATAAACCATGAGTTTATAAACCTTAAACCCAGAAATCATAAACCCATGAACCATAAACCAAAAGATATTTACGTAAGAAAAAAGAAGTCTTAATTCTTTACTTTAATATAATAGTTGTAATTTCTTGGGTGCTATAAATCTTGAAATTCCTATATTTTATCTTGTTCTATATTATTTTGGGCGTTATATTTTTCGGGCCCTACTTTTTTTAAGTCCTATTTTCTTTGGGCCTTATATTTTTGGGTTCTATTTTTTTTTGATGCAATAATTTTTTGATTCTTATATGTGGGTTAGAATGAAAGTGGCATAAGTCACATACTTCTAATTTCGAGAGTTTCGATATTAAAGTTTTAGATTAATATACATTTCTATTGAGTGCCATTTTTACAGTGCTTATAATACTAAAGAAAAATAAACAAAAAAGCCACTCTATTTCGAAAATTAAGTTGTTTTAATGTTAAAGAAATAAAATATACCACTAACTCAATTTTTTTTAAAATTTGACTTATGCCTCTATCATTCTCACCCACACATATATTCTTGGATTCTATATTTTTTGGGTCTAATATTATTCTGAAATATATATTCTCTCGGGTTCTATAATTTTTTGAGTCTTATATCTTATTTAGCTTTATATTTTTCTGAGCCTTATATTTTTTAGGCCCTGCATTTTTTTGAGTCCTATTTTCTTTGGATCTCATTTTTTTCGGCCTCTTATTTTTGGGTTTTATATTTTTTTTGTTCTATATTTTTCTAGGCCTTATATTTTTCGGGACCTTCATTTTTTCGAGTCCTATTTTTTTCGGGCCTCTAATTTTTTTGGGCCACTTATTTTTCTGGGCCTTACTTTTCTTCAACTTTTTATTTTGGGTCTTATATTTTTCTGGGATTTATATTTTTTTAATCTTATATTTTTTTGGGCACCTATATTTGTCTAATTTTTTAAATTTTTTGGCCCAATATTT
Source organism: Anastatus disparis (assembly GCA_017163975.1). NCBI lineage: Eukaryota > Metazoa > Arthropoda > Insecta > Hymenoptera > Eupelmidae > Anastatus > Anastatus disparis. The sequence goes on from JAFFSR010000233.1 coordinate 948,519, forward strand.
TTTTGATTCCTATATTTACTTAAGCTCTATATTCATTTGATTCTTATATTTTCTTGGGCTCCTAATTTTTTTGGGACGAATATTTTTTTTAGCTGAATATTTTTTTTATTATTATATGTTTTTGGTCTCTGTATTTTTTGGGCCCAATATTTGTCTGATTCCTCTATTTCTCTGGGCCCAATATTTTTTTAAATCTTATATTTAATCTTGTATTTTTTTATTATTAAGTATTCTTGGCTCTATATTTTTTGAGTCCAGTATTTTTTTATAACTTGAATTTTTTTTGGTTTTATATTTTTTTAATCATTATATTCTCTTGGTTTCTATATTTTTTTGAGCCTAATATTTTTTTGATTCTTATATTTTCTTCGGCTCTATATTTTGGGCTCTACATTCTGCCATAATGAACTAAATCTAACTAAATTTTCAATAATGTTCATACGGCTTCCATGTCGTACAGTTGGTAATATTTGCCTGAAATCTCCTGATACGATTACAGTTTTACCACTGAAGGGTTAGTTTACATTGCATAAATCTTAAAAAAGACGATCAACTGCTTCAAAAGCAAATTTTGAAGTCATGGATAGTCTATCCTAAATACTTATTTGTGTTCTCTTTAATTGTTTGCCTTCTGCAGAATTAGGCTTAACATTACAAGTTGTACAATCTGTTATATTTAACGGTAGTTTAAATGTTGTATGCACGGTTTTTCCATCGACTAATGGATTTGCTGATATACCTGTCCAAGCTACACATAAATAATGTATAGTATGATATTTAAAATAAGCTATTAAATTGTTAATTAAATAACTTTTTCCACTTCCACCTGGTTCATCTATTAAAATATATTTTTCTTTACTTTGGTTGTTCAAACTTTTTATAGTAAATTTAAATATTTGCCTTTCTTTATCATTTAAAGAATTTATTTTAAGTTCTAATTCATCAAGAATATTACTATTATGATTTAAAATTATTTGATTATTATCTTCTTCTATAAATGTGCTTATGTTAGGTGAATTAAAATCATTTAAAGAAAATCCATTGACTTGTAAATTATTTTTAATAACATTTAATGCAAGATTTTCACCTATATCTTTTTCGTATTTAGGATGGTATAACTTATCTTTATATTTCTCATATAAATCTCGTACATTTATAGGATTATGAAAAATGCAAATGGAATCAAATAATTCACAAAAAGCAAGAAGGAATTCTGTTCAAGAGGCTTCTTCCAAACATCTATCCCATTCTTCATCTTCATTAATTAATTGTTTTTCCTCAGCTGCCTCATAAAGCGAATCGTATATCATCAACAGTACGCAAAGCTTTAACAGATGTGGCTCCCTTAACATGTATTAATAATAACTTAATGAAATAACGTTTTCTATCTTTCGGACTTACTAAGTACATTCTACTAAGTATTGGTTTTCTTTTATTTTTCTTTTATTCCACTTTTTCAGTTTTTCATTGAATGTATAAAAATTTGGTAATTCTGAATACAAATAATTTCGTGCTTCAAAATCTTCTCTTCAAATTTTCAATCATTCAATTCAAAATATGCTGTTAATGTTGTTCCTACATTTTTTTGCAAGATCATTTCTTCTTTTACTTCTTTAAAAAATACGTTTTGTTGGTTTTTTTCCATGAAGACTTAGACTTTTTTAGTATGTGAAATAACATGTGAAGGATATTCTAATAATATGTGCATTGCTTTAGGTGGACATAAATATCGTGTATTAATATATTGTTGGATTTTGTCATATTCATATTCGACATTTTCACGATTGTCATTTTGAAAAGTGTCTTTATTTTCTGATTAAAAATCCACATTCACTTGATTTTTTTTAATGTATGCACAATCATGACCTTTATAACAGTATTTGAATAAATATTTAATGCATTGTACAGTGGAACAAACTTTTACGTTTGTGCGTGCATTAAATTGCAATGATAAGTAAGGATTATAAGGAACGACAAATCGATTATCTGCAAATCTTTCTGTAAATTTATTTTTGAGAATTATTTTGATGCCATCATATTTACGTTTTCATAGTGGATATTCATTGGATTTAAATATTGTTATATTATAGAATTTTCTTGGAAATTTTTCAGTACATTGTTTCGTATTTTTATTCATACACGGACAATTTATATTTTGCATACCACAGGGACCGCGTATCATCAATTGTTAAACCATACTATATAATTATGGATAAATATCTCTATTTGGGATTTCTGCACTTATTATTTTATCAACTTTTTCGGGAATGTCAGATTTATCATTTTTATCTAAGAATAACAACATATGCATATGCGGTAATCCTTGTTTTTGAAATGCAATTCCATTAATATATGTAATACGTTTTCCTAATATTTCCTTTTTCTTCTCTGAATTTTTAAATTCTACTTTTTGATAAAATACTTTTGTTATAATATCTGGTTCATCTATTGCATTATTGGTATAATCCCGCCCATCGCGAAATTCTAATTTTCGTCCAAAATTAGTTAATACATACTGAAAAATGAAATTTTAAGCTATGAATTGCTACCCTCCCCCTCCACTAACCTCAAAAAAACGTGTTTTTTCAAAAATAATTTTTTTCGACACCATATTAACGAATAGGAGATTTTAAAAAATTTGAACATATTCTATATAAAAATACGCAATTAAGGTAATTTTTTCAGCTATTTTTGGCCTCAAGAACTAACCTAAAAAACATAAAATATTCTTAAAATTGCCCTCAAAACTTGTAAAAAGAGGGTGCTGCCTCAAAAATTGGTGAGAAGTTGAGAATTTGTGTCCTAAATCTGTAATTTTTTTTTCAGACTCATTGAAGTGGTGTGCCATATTTAAAAGTCCAAAAAACCTGTTTTTTAGACATTTATTATCCATTTTTGGCTTATTTCGCCTTACCGAAAATAATTACAACAAAACAGATGATACTATCAGATTCTACGCCAAAAAATACATAGAAAATATGTGTAATACTTTGTTCTAATATTTTTAGATCACTAGCTAGAAAACGAAAATGGAAAAGAGGCTGCTATGAGTATGTTAGGGCAACTCACTTTTTCTTGTGAAAAGTTACTTAAGAGTATTAGCAACAATTATTATATGTATTTTTACATATTTTTTGACGAAGAAAATGGTAACGTAGCTATTTTTTCTATAACTATCTTTGGTAAGACACCAGAGCCAAGTAAACAGCTTGAAATAGGTATTTTTTAGTAGGTATAACACCTGAAGCGTCCGGCAAAAGAAGGATAAATAATTTTTGTTATTCAATTATTAAGAAATAATATTTAAATAAAATAAAAACGTCACATATATATATATATATATATATATATATATATATATATATATATATATATATATATATATATATATATCTATATATAGTCGTAAGACAAGATTCAACCGACCCCCCCCTCATCCCCCTTGTATGTCTGTCGGCATAGCCCCCCTCAAATTACGTTGTAATTCCTCTCATAAATTACTATTCCAAAATTAACGTAACTTAGGCCCCCCTCAGCCCCCCTCAATTTTTGTAGCCCCCTCAGCACCCCTCAACCTGCCCCCTCAAATTACGTTGTGATTCTTCTTATAAATTGCTATTCCAAAATTAACGTAACTTAAGCCCCCCTCAACTTTTATAGCCCCCCATCAGCCCCCTCAAATGTCTGTTGGCATAGCCCCCCTCAAATTACGTTGTGATTCCTCTTATAAATTACTATTTCAAAATTAACGTAACTTAGGCCCCCAACTCAGCCCCCCGCCCCCCTTAATTTTTGTAGCCCCCTCATTATGCCCTTCCCCCACTATGATATTATGATTAAGTAATCAGTAATAAAAAATATTCTTATTATTAATAATATTCTATTATTATAACAACAATTATAAGTAATTAAAACTTATTATAATTAGTAATATTTTATTATTATGATTGTAACTGCAACTATTTAATAATATAAAGTTTTTTCGTATTCTAATATTGAATTTCAAAAATGAAAATAAAATTATTATTATTAATATTTTATTAATATAATTGCAAACATAATTAATTAATAATACAAAGCTTCCTTTCTGCAATTTCTTTATTCAGATAAATATATAATATTTTCATTTCTATTCTAATATTTTTATTTCTATATATTGTATCTATATTTTTATTATTGAAAAAATTTATTAATTACAATAGTAAACTATGAATAGAAAATGAATTTAGCCTAATATCCATAGGTACTTTATTAACAATTGTAAATAAAACATGTTCTTTTTACAATTAAAAATAAGATATTTTCATATTTATCTTAATAAAAGATTTTTGGGCTCGAGACCAGCATAACAATATATGGCTGCATTAAAAGCTTATAAAAAGCATTGTTTGTTGTCGCTTGAGGAAGCTTACGAATTCATCTTCATTGTCGCTAAAAGAAGCTTACAAATTCATCTTTATTGTCACTAAAAAAAGCTTACAAATTTATTATTGTCGCTGAAGCGATTGTTTGTTGTCGCTAAAAAAACTTGATACAAACATATAAATTTATTGTTTACCGTCGCTTAAAAAGATTACAAATTTATTTATTATTGTTGTTGAAACGTACAGATTTATTGTTTATTGTCACCAAAAAAATTTAATATAAGCATACAAATTTATTGGTGGTTGTCGCTAAAAGAAGCTTACAAATTCATCTTTATTGTCGCTAAAAGAGCTTACAATTTTATTATTGTCGCTGAAGCGATTGTTTGTTATCGCTAAATAAATTTTATACAAGTATATAAATTTATTGTTTATTGTCGCTAAAAAAAGATTACAAATTTATTTTTTATAATAATTAAAAGAAACTTGTAAATTTATATCTCATTGTCGTTGAAAAAAGCGTACAAATTTATTGTTTACTGTCGTTAAGAAAGATTACAAATTCATTTATTATTGTCGCTAAAAAAAGCTTATAAATTTATTATTATCGCTGAAGCGATTGTTTGTTGTCGCTAAGAAAACTTTATACAGGCATATAAATTTATTGTGTATTGTCGCTAAAGAAAGCTTACAAATTTATTTTTCATAATCGCTAAAACAAACTTATAAATTTATATCTCATTGTTGTTGAAAAAAGTGTACAAATTTGTTTACTGTCGCTAAAAAAGATTACAAATCCATTTAATATTGTTGTTGAAGCGTACAGATCTATTTTTTGTTGTCACTTAAAAAAATTTAATGTAAGCATACAAATTTATTAGTTGTCGTTAAAAGAAGCTTACAAATTTATTTTTATTGTCGCTAAAAAAAGCGTACAAATTTATTGTTTATTGTCGCTAAAAAAAGATTATAAAAGTGTACGAATATTTTTATGTATCGATCTTTTCTATTGAACTTTTTTTACATTTACAAATATGAAATTTCAACTCATTATGTCCTACTCTTCTATTTACTTTGGAATGTGTGTGTTCGGGGGGTTGGCGAGCGGAGCGAGCAGGGGAGAACCCTCCCTAGTATATGTATATATATATATATATATATATATATATATATATACATATTGTGACGTTTTCATTTTATTCAATAGTATATTATTCACCTAGGGTGTATAAACAAAAAATGTCTTTATTCGTGTGTATATATATATGATCGTGTACCTATAACGACTTTTAATATTAACAATTATTTATCCTCCTTTTGCTGGACGCTTCAGATGTTATACATACTGAAAAATACCTATTTCAAGCTGTTTACTTGGCTCTGGTGTCTTACCAAAGACAGTTATAGAAAGAATAGCTACGTTACCATTTTCTTCGTCAAAAAATATGTGAAAATACATATAATAATTGTTGCTAATACTCTTAAGTGACTTTTCACAAATCCCAAAGAAAAAGTGAGTTGCCCTAACATACTCATAGCAGCCTCTTTTCTATTTTCGTTTCCTAGCTAGTGATCTAAAAATATTAGAACGAAGTATTACACATATTTTTTATGTATTTTTTAGCGTAAAATCTGATGGTATAATCAGTTTTGTTGTAATTATTTCCGGTAATGCGAAATAAGACAAAAATGGATAAAAATGTCTAAAAAACAGGTTTTTGGACTTTTAAATATGGCGCACCACTTCAATGAGACTGAAAAAAAAGTACAGATTAAGGACACAAGTTCTCAACTTCTCACCAATTTTTGAGGCGGCACCCTCTTTTTACAAGTTTTGAGAGCAATTTTAAAAATATTTTGTGTTTTTTAGGTTAGTTCTTGAGGCCAAAAATAACTGAGAAAATTACCTTAAATGCGTATTTTTATATAGAATATGTTGAAATTTTTTAAAATCTCCTATTCATTAATATGGTGCCAAAAATAATTATTTCTGAAAAAACACGTTTTTTTGAGGTTAGGAGTAGTGGAGGGGGAGGAGGTAGCAATTCATAGCTAAAAATTTTATTTTTCAGTATGTATCAAGTAATTTTGGACGAAAATTTGAATTTTGCGATGGCGGGAATTATACCTATCTTAAAGGGGGGTACCCTTTCCAAGTTTTCAGTTATTTCTGTCCAATGTGGGTCACAGGTCGTAGTTACAATAAGGTCAGGTTAACCATGATAATTTACAAGTGTCATTGAGTTAATGTAATTTCGTATTAAAAATCGTGGACTTCCTGTAAAGTTTGACGGTAATATTACCATTTTTTTCAATTTTTTAGGAATCTAATTCTTTTTTGTTATGTAAATAGTCCATAACACCTTCGTAACGATCATTTCTAAATACGTTTTGGTTTTTCCGTATGAAATATGATCTGGAGGTTTCAACTTTCACAAACGCATCAACAATAAACTGTTGAGATAATTTTCCCTAATTAGGGAATGGGTTAGATTCATTTCTAACACTAAATCTATAATTATAAAATTTCAAATTTGAAATATTAGATTTTTCAAATTTACTTTTCATATTTGGCATCCATCCAAAATCACCATTAGGATGAATAAGCGGATATATCATAGGATCTGTATGTTTGCTAATTGTCGGTATACTAATCGGTTAATCATACTTAGAGTGAATGACAATATCACGTTCAATAGGAGGAATATCGTCTTATCCAACAGATACTATTGCAACTTCATTACAGGTAAGTAGATTATATCTATTTTTATCCAAATTATTATTGCAGACAACAGATATAGTAACAGTTTTTGGAGGACAATAGATTTTTGCACATCGTTGTAGTTCTTTGTCTTCTACTTTCTGCATTATTTTATAGGCTTTAGCATAAGGGTTAATGCCTTTTATCAAGATATCTAAAGGTTTTAATAATGTTAAATTTAGATTAAATTTATATCATTCAAACGTTGCCTTTTCATTACCTAAAATATATAATTGTCCATATTTACGTGCTTCATCTTTAAGAGGATGTAACGCATATACATTATGGTCAATTTGTCCACATATTCTAATAACTCGTGATCCTTCACCTCGCAATGTATAAAAGTTAGCACCAAAACTTGCAAATACTAAAGCATCATTGTACAACCTAACATTTTGTCGAAAATCAGTAATTTCTTCCGTTAATTCAGTTGCTAAAAACTTTAATTGTTCTGGGTAAGGAGGATTTTCTAACAATGTTACTTCACACTTATGACAACAATTGAAGAAATCGTTACTTTAAGTACATTCAAAATCAAAATGTTTCGCATCACAATAAACACATGTATTTGTCATGGAACAAATGTAATTTCCAGATATGAGATTTTCATCGAAATATATATTTGCCATACAATCAATCAGTTTCTGATTAATTTTTTCAGTTAATATTTTTTCATTTTATTTCTTTCATTTTTTTCTACTTTGCCCTTTATTGTTTTATCAATAACTTTGTTCAATACAATATTATGATAGTTCTTATAATTATTATTATTATTGTAATTTTGATTATAATTATTGTCTTCAATTTTTAATTGTTCACACTTAATAAATAATGTCTTTGGTTGATAATAATCATATTTATATTTTTGCTTTTTTCCATCTATTGGTTTATTTATTGTAGTATCATTATTAACATGTTTATTGTCATCAACTTCTATTTGTTTACACCTTGTGCGTGATTCTTTTAATTGATAACAATCATTTTTTACTTGTGTTTTCTTCATATCATCGGCATTTTCTAATTTTTGATTTTTAATTCGTACCATTCTTTCATATTCATTATATTGTTCACTAATAACTCTTCTATAAGTCTCTTTTTTGCGTAATTTTTCTTTTTCATGCAATTTTTTCAAATTATTAGTATCTCTATTTTCAATTCATTTAATTTTTTATATCTTAATATTTTCAATTTTCTTTATATTTATTTACTTATTCTTCTTTCATTTTTATGTAAGCTTTTTTCTTACGTGTAGTTTCATTTGTACGTATTTGTTACATTTGATCAGTACCCTTTTTTATCTTTGATTTCATTTTTGTTATTTTAGTATTTCCTAATTTTTTTTATATCTATTTGGTTGTTTTTCTTTAGTTTTTATATAATCTACTTTTTTACTTAAAGCTTCATTCGTGGGTATTTGTACCAATTAATCATTACTTATTTTTTCCTTGAATTTCAATTTTGTTATCTTAGTATTTTCTAATTTTTCTTCATATTGTTTTGTTTTTTTTTTCTTTAATTTTTATATAAGCTTCTTTCTTACGTAAAGCTTCATTCGCACGTATTTGTATCAATTAATAAATACTTATTTTTTCCTTGACTTTCAATTTTGTTATCTTAGTATTTTCTAATTTTTAGGTTGTTCATGATACATTTCCATGATCTTTATTTGTTCTGCCAATAAATGCATTTGTGAGTTTTTTTCTAAAAGTTCAAGCTCGGCGAAATCAAAATTTAATGGTACTCGACTTAGACGTTGCTCATGACAAAAACTCCTTCTTATCATGTGCGGTGGATTATCGTAATTAATATATGCATTATTATAATTTTGTAAAACTGGAAACATTCTTATTTGTTGCATTCTAAAAATTCTTGATAAACGTAATCGCATTTAAGAAACATATCTGAAACAACATAGACCTAAATTATAAAGTATTGCAACAGCAAAAACAATTGCAAAAACGTCACAATCATAATTATTTGTTTGTGATTGTACTGTATCGAATACTATGTTCAATTCTGATTTGTTTGGGAATAATATTTTTATATAAATCTTATGCTCATCTTGTAGATATTTAAGATTTAAATTGTCATATATATGAATTCGCTTATTATTATAATAAATACAAATCCGGTGAACCTTTTCTAAATTTCCGAAAAATAATAACTGTATAAATTTTTTATCAATCGATACTGAATTAATATGTTGCGGTCTTTGGATTAGTGAAGTTAATTGCATGTTGAATGAGGTGCACCGGTTTGAAATATTATTAAATGCTAATATATGAATATTAGCTAACATGAAAGCAATTCCACTATACAGTCCCTGTCCTTTGACAATCAATTTGTATTTATCAGTCAAAAGCATTATTGAAAATTGAAATTCTTTTAAGAATTTTAATTCATTTTTTATGAACTTTTTTCAAGGATATTCACAAAAGAATTGCTTTTATATTAAGTAATTTAATTAACTGCCTTTTTACTTTAAAAGTTAAAAAATAAAAGAAATTATGAAAAATGCTATGAATTAATTGTTATATGATAAATAAATAATAATAGAATATGTAAAAATAATATAACGATAAAAAATGGTTATTTTCGGCAATTATATATTTATATATATATGGGACATTTGGAAGAGCAAAAAAATAAAAATAGCTGAAACTCTGAGAATATATTTTGTTTATTACCTCAAGTGTGTAAAAAAATTTTCAAGAATTTAGATTAGAAGGATCAAGGGCCATAGATCCTTGAAATTTGGGAATTTTTCAAAATTTTTGGAAAAGTACCAACTTTATGATTTTTTTTGTCTGAAAATCCTGATGTTTTAGAGAGAAATTTATAAGAATACTTCTTGTTGTGAATGAAGAGGAGAGTTAGCATGATTTTTTATAGACCTAAATTTTGAAGTTATCTATTGGTTCTTACATGCATTACATGATAATTGAAATTACTCATTGTTTGCCACTCTGCTCTTTATTCACAACAAGAAGTATTCTCATAAATTTTTCTCTAAAACATCAGGATTTTCAGGAATAAAAATGATTACATTGGGACTTTTCCGAAAATTTTGAAAAATTTTCAAATTTCAAGGATCTATAGCTCTTAATCCTTCTAATCTAAGTCCTTGAAAATTTTTTTTCACATTTTAGGTAACAAAAAGAATATATTTTTAGAGTTTCAGAGATTTTTTTTTTCTGCTCTTTCAGTTGGTGTGAAATGTCTCATATATATATATATATATATATATATATATATATATATATATATATATATATATATCTATAATCATTAAGAAAAGTTTGTTGTAAAAATAACTAAAATAAAAATTATTTTGAATTATTTCTAATAATTGTATTCTTCAATTTATTTACAGTTATTTACGGTCATTTGCAGTATCTACATTTAAAACAGGTATAAATCATAATAAACAATCATTATTTATCTCCCGCCTTTTTATTGTTATTTACAGTTTTAAATATTTTCTCATAATCATTTATTTATTTCCAGTATTATTCTACTTTTACAAAATAATTTTCATACAAGGTAATAAAATATTTTACTATAAGTTAATGTATATATATATATATATATATATATATATATATGCAGAGAGAGAGAGAGGGAGGGAGAGAGAGAGAGAGAGAAAGAGAGAGAGAGAAAAGAGAGCATGATACACAGCTACACTTGAAAACAATGAAAATTTAAAGAATTTTCAGTTGCGAAATCGTCATGTTATAGTACTATCGATCCAAAAAACACGGGCAAATATATTTAATGGTTTTCTATATGTCTAAAGGAAACTTTTAAAGCAAAGAACGTCCAAATCAAAGTTGGTAGAAAAAAATTATAAGAGTTTGAAAACGGCTAAAATATCGATTTTCCAGTTTTTTGACATTTTTAAAATGTCGTATCTCCGTCAATTTTTGGTCTTTCTGAGCGTCTAAAAAAAAAATTATATGTCCTCTTCAAGATAAAGACATAACTTTTTGTGGAATTGAAAAACATTAAGATTTAGAGTTTCTACACATGTTTAAAGACAGGCAAAAATGATAAAAACATGCCTCTGCTTTTGAACTACTAGCTGCGAAACTATACATTTTTCAATATAGACACAACTTATCATTTTTGAAGATGGCAAAAAGACAAAAAAAATGCGAGGTCAAACGTCAAAATCGGATGAAAATTGAAGATTCGGCAGGCATTTGAATTTATATAAAAAACCGCTGAAAATCACTAAATTTCAGATCTTTCAAAGAGCATAACACAGCTTAAAATTGGTCTAGAGGGCTGAAATTCTGGCTAAGTTTCTAATTTATATAGTACTTTAATATATCCAAGCTGCAGCAAAATCGGTGACCTACCTGCGCCCAGCTTTTTCAAAAAAGTAGAAGAATGGCTCACATATATATATATATATATATATTGAATGATTTACGTTGTATTCATCAACTGTTGAAAATTGTTACACAATTTAATGGGTTTTACGTTAATAAGTATTAATTATATTAAAGTTTTTTGCTCCTAACATCGCTCGGTTGAATTTTCTTTTATTATATTATTATGTATAAATGACTAATTTTAAGTAAATGAGAATTAATTAATCAAAGTTAATTTTGAGTACTGAATAGAATTGAAAATAATTTGATTAAACATAATACAAAAATATATGTACACATGTGCTTGAAGTAAAAAAGCGTATAATTTATTCCATCAAGTGACTATTCCTCACTCTACTTCTATAAGAAAAACAAAGATAGTACGATATTTGATTTAAATAAACTGAGAACTGGGAACTGAGTAATAACTATGATTTCTAGATCTCAACATATGACCATGAATTTGAATTATGAAATTAATTTTTACGTAAAACATGTTTAAAAAAAATTTTGTGTTTTTTTCTAATGAAAAATATTCAAAATCTATATTCAAAAATGTATTTTACATGTATGAAATACGAAATTAAAATAAAAAAAAACCATAAGATTGAAATATACATTTTTGTTAAATTATAAATTAGAATATTTCAGAATAATAAAATAACTATTTGCAATTACTTAACAATCCTTTTTGCATCAAATATAAAATTTTAATGAGATGCAAATAACATTTCCAACAAAATAAGTTTCGACGCTATAATTATTAAAAAAAAACATTTTTATTCAACTACAATCTATTGTAATAATTATTTTTCAAATATATATATTGAAAAAATAATAATTTTATTTAATGAACAGTTATATAAATATTATATATTTATAATTGTATATCTTTTTTTTTTTTTTTTAATATTTAACGTCACTGTATTTATGCAATCATTGCGATGCTAATTTGCGATGGAGATCGTTCAGTGTGTTTGTGAACAAAGCACATGTAATGCACAGCGATGCTTGTATCAATCGGCCGAGAGCGGGATTTGAACTCGGATCCTCGAAATTATGAATCTATCGCTCTACCGACTGAGCCACTGACAACCACATAATTGTATATCTCAATTTATTAAATTAAAATTTTATTCAGTTATCATTCAGAGAATAAAGTATTTAAATTAGTTTTCATGTAAATATATTATTTAAAAAGTTACGTGTTGACAATTTTTTATAAATATAATACATTTAATCTTGATTACATTTTCATGTGTACACATGTTTGTATTTAAATGAATTTTCATTTATATAAAAATTGTTAGCAATTGAATATATTGAAATTAAATTTTAATATATTAAAATTATATTCACCTTAATTACATTTTCATTTGTACACGTGTTTGTATTTAAATGAATCGTCATTTATATAAAAATTATTAGCAATCAAATATATTAAAATTCATTTCATTAAAGCAATAATATTTTCAATAAGAGAAACATATTAATTTTTAAAATATATTAAATTACCTCATTTGAAAAATTATTATTACATGATATTAAAATATTTTCTTTAATATCGTTTGAACATAAATTTTATGAAATACAATTTTAAAAAATTATTTATTAAATATTAGAGTTTTTTCAATAGTCAATTATAAAGATAGGAAAATATATGAAATATGAATAAATTTTTCTGATTATGTCTATAATTATGAATTCATATTTATGAACTGTCTAGATAGAAATAAAATTTCTCCTGAAAAAGTAAACATTTCAGAAGAAAATTTACTTATTATTTGCGAAACACTTATTATAAATGCGGAAAAAAATAATATTCTGTAATATCACTCTAAACCTTCGAGCATATACTACTGGAGGAAGCCTCCAAATGGCAGCAAGCGTTACAAGGCGAAGAGAGAGAAAGCCTCTATTTTGGTACGTGCTGTCTCTCTCTAGCCTGATTTGATTTGCTGCTTTTGTTCCCCACTAAGAAAGTGAAAGAGAGATAGCACGTACCAAAATAGAGGCTTTCTCTCTCTTCGCCTTGTAACGCAGTTAATAGCTGGGAGGCTTCCTCCAGTATTATATGCTCGAAGCTCTAAACTTTGTATTAAATATGATTCAAATCATTGAAAGTACAATTATTTTATTATGTTGAATTTGTTGTCAAAGTTTCATTATATTATACTATAAGAAGATATACAAATTAACTGTCTTTCCATTCTATTGCTGAATTTCAGTGGTAGTATGTACCATGATGATTATTTATTTGAATTTTCAAATTATTCCAATCATTACTTTTCAAGATAATTAGATTTATGATTCCAAATAGAAAAATTTTAGTAAAGAATATTAGTACCCAAACTTCTCAATAACTATTGAATAGATTTATTCAAAAATTTAACTGAATAATCTTCGTGATACATACCATATGTTAATGCATTTCTTTATTCAAAATTTTGAAATTCAATGAAAATATAGTCAATATTTATGGGTGCAAGTGCACTGTCCATTTTACATCTTCTTAAATAATTTATACTTATAAAATTTACATAATATTATATAAGAACTATTAAAATGATAATCATATATTAAATATTATTTTAAACTATAAATAAAAAGTTTAAAAATTATTAATAAGTGATAACTCATAAATAGTTATATTATTTTATTAAATACATTTTCAACTTAAATAATTAACTTCATGTTAAAACTGAATTTAATTGGCATTCAATACCACAAACTAATTAAAAAATTTACCATTATTCGAAGTTATTAAAAAGTTATTTATAAAAAGTAAATCTATATCAAAATTTCAAAATTCTATTAATTTAATTTATTATTCTTTACATTAGAGAATTAGTTTTGATGTTGAAATTTTTTTGTGATATGCAACATATATATATATATATATATGGGACGTTTCATGTCAACTCAACTGACAAAAAAATAGAATTTGCTGAAAATCCGTGAAGAGGTTCCATTTAATACACAAAATATACAAAAAAATTTATAGAGGCATAGGTCAAAGGGATTACGAGTAATAAGTAATAGAATATTGTGATTTTTCGAATTTTTTCGTGAAATTACCAACTTAATTATTTTTTTCCTCAGAAACTAAGGATTTTAGAGATTCACTTATTAAGATATTTATTGCTGCAAATAATAGAATCTACACAAATTTTTTTAAATCTCAAAATTGCTGTCTTCTGATTGGTTCATTGTGTACTTTCATGTAATTTTGAATTTTTGGTGTTCGGCCAGATTGATTTCACTCAGGTTGCACTATGTTATGTCTTTTTATAATATCTTGAAGTGAGTTTTGTCTCATCTTAGGCATAGAACTGAAAGAAGAGCTATAGAACTTTAAATAATAAATAATAAAATAGAATTTTTAATTTAAAACATATATACTGTGGATTTGGTTCTTCGATTATAGATAATGCAATATACGAACAAATGATTTTTAAATATCTTAAAAGAGATCTATTTCTTAATAATTTAAGTATTAATTTAGAACCTGAATTGAAATATCAACTGTTTATTATGTAGACATGCTCAAAATACACTCGTAACCAAAACATATTTATGTGTTTCAATAAATTGTTATTATAATAATTTTAAATATGTGTTGAAAAATTATTTCGATACATATTATATATTTAGAATTAATATTTATATCATATATCTTGAAGTAAAAGATATGAAGTAAAATAAATTCTATAGGCATGAAATTAATTTAATATAAAAATTTATTACGAATTCAAAGAATGTTTTATTTATAGATTGTGGAACTTTTGGCAAGTATTTTTTGATTTTATCCTCATTCTAGTGACACTTTAATTTTGCAAATAGACTATGAATTGAGAAAATTCAAACACATATTTAGGAATTAATGTTTATATCATATATCCGGAAATAAAAGAATTTAAATTAAATAAATTCAAGATGCATAAAATTTATTCATTATAAAATATTACGAAATAAAAAAATTTTTTTGACCTGTGAAATATATATGTTATAACATAAACACAAAAGCTCCAAGAAACATAGAATTAATTATAGAAAAAGAATTTGAAGAAATGGAAAGAATGTTTATCTAATTAGAATTCACGCTTGAGGTGATCTAAGTGCGTATACACCTCAAATATATTTGGAGGTAAAAATGGTCCATCTTCTTATTTTAATATCTTGTTGTTATCATAAATTTGAAGAAATAGAAAATGTTTGTCTAATTAGTTTTTTGCTTGTGGTGATCTAAGTGCATATAAATCTCAAATATATTTAGAGATGAAAATGGGCCATCTTCTTATTTTAGTATCTTGTTGTTATCATTAATTAACTCTTAAGAAGGGGCCGAACTATCTGTCTTTGTCTAATAGCGTTTTTTATCATTTATGTAAACACAATCCGGTATTACAAGAAAAAAATAGCAGCCCCCGCTAGATATTAGTATAATAAGTAAATTTTGTAATAACAACCAAATTTTTTCACTGCGTAGTTTTTTAATAATTAGAGACCTACCAAAAAAAGATAGGTTATATTCTAGATTGCTAGTAGGTCTCTAATTAGTCAAAAACTATGCCGTGAAAAATTTTATTGTTATTACAAAATTTACTAATTATACTAATATCTAGCGGAGGCTGCTATTTTTTTCTTGTTATACCGGATAGTGTTTACATAAATGATGAAAAACGCTATTGGACAAAGACAGATAGTTCGGTCCCTTCTTAAAAACACAAAATTAAAGAAAGTGACAAGAAAGAGTATTTTAATTATTTTCCATTGTAAAAAAAATTTAAACAAGCTATTGAAAGTGTTGATGAAGATATTGGAAAATTCTTTAAACGACCATTCTTAAGACTTGCTTGTCAAGAAACATCAGATAGATGGCTTACAATGAGCGTTGAAGCTCATAGTGAACATTATTTTTATGTTCTTGCAAGAGCTGTTTTGGAATTATATGGAGCTAGAAGTAAATACTTTAAATTATAAATTTTAATAACTCTCAATACATGAAAATTTTATTTTTAGATAATCTTTATTTAAAAAAGCTTGTTCAAAAAGGTACAAGAAAATCACAGTGTTCCAGTTTTAAAAATTATTTAGAAGATTGTATCAATCGATATAAATGAATAAAGAATATCACTTCCGATAACAAACTAAAAAACTGTGAAATGTCTTGGAATGATAAAATCTTGATAAGATTAAAATATGGAATCTACATCTAAGCTGCAAACCATTGACAGAGCAAATTCTAAACTGATTAAAAATGTAACATGTTATTATTTTTTTAAGGAATTTGTTGATTTCTATTTTAGTTATATTTTAAACTTAAAACTAAAATTTAGATTTATAATAATTTTATACTTTATAAGTATAATTCATTCTTCACATGAGATTTTTATATTTTTGTAATAATTATTATAAAGTAAAATTAAAACTTGCGTTACTATAATTATATTCAAACCAACTAAAATTGTATTATTTTTTTTATTAAAAAATATCAACTAATACACATTAAACTTTAAAAAACATAAGAAATCAATGATCAAACATAATTTTTAAATTTTTTCATGCTTTATTTTAAGCATTTGACATTTATAATTATTATAAGATTATTTGTCGAGTATGTACAATCAATTGCATATTTATATCTACTTGAAATTATCTTTATATCAAACAAAGTATAAAAAAAGAAGTACAATTATTGTTTCAAAAATGAAAATTAACTTTAAATATTGAAAAAATAAATGTACCTTGTATAATAAGAAAGGAGTAAAATTTTTTACAATATTCAATTATTTATATTAATAAAAATTTAAACAAAAAAGTTTAAAATTATGAGGGTGAAGAAAGAAACAGATTTGTATATATATTTCAAAATTGAATACTGTAAAAAGCTTACCTTTAAAAAGATATATAGCGGGCAAGTATGCTTAGCGATTTATTTTAATTAATGATTTTAAATATTTTGATGTCTTTAACATATTATAAACTATTTGTAGTAATAAAATCAAACCTTGACATTAAAATTTCATGAAATCACAAAATAAATGTCAAGTATATAATAAAGGTAATAAAACTATGAGATCTTACCATAATTTTTAACAGAAGATTTTTCAATTTTTTTTCTTTATAAATTAACGTTGAATTTCAGTAACAAAATTGTATTATTTCTTGTTATCTTTTTTTTATCATTTATTTAAAAATGTTCTGAAATTTTTTAAATCTTATTAATCATTCACAAAATTACTTGTCAGGCCCGTGGGTAAATATTTTATGTCGATGTTTAAAGTTAAGAAATTTGTACATAACATATGTACACCCACCGTTAATGAATTCTTTCCGAATGTTTTGAAATCCTGAACTTTCATTGGACAATTCCGTTGTTTTCTTTGTTTCTATTGGAACATTTTAAAAAATTCGGAAAGAATCAATTAACGTTGGGTGTACATAAAAACTTTCATTTTATGTAACATTACAGATATAATGGGACAAAACATGTAAGTATTGAAATCATTTTCTACTTATAACACATTTCTAATTTTCAATTTAATGGATATATAATTCTGTAATATTATTTTAATTAATTATTGGAATTTATAATTATCGAAATCAAATAAGAAAAAGGATCTAAATATTTTAATATATAATATTTATGAAAATCTTAATTTATTGGATTACATAACACTATTAAATAAATAATCATTCCTAAATGTATAATACCCTACTAAAAAATCTCAGGTGAGAAATCACCTGATTTCTCAGGTGATTTATCATGCCAAAATCTCATGTGACGATTTTTTTGGTTTTTACACGTTTCGAAGCATACTTAGTCAATTGCGAACTATTTTTGAAAATTTTTGAAAAATTGGAACTTAGAAAATTTTTTTAAAATTTGGTCTTAGAAAAAATTATGACTCATTTTACAAAAAATTTTCTAAGTTCAATTTTTCAAAAATTTTCAAAAATAATTCGCAATTGACTAAGTATGCTTTGAAACGTGTAAAAACCAAAAAAATCGTCACATGAGATTTTGGCATGATAAATCACCTGAGAAATCAGGTGATTTCTCACCTGAGATTTTTTAGTAGGGTACGTATTAGAATAATTTGTCAATACACATGTATTATATATTTATAAACTCATCTTATTTTAAATATTTAAAATCATAATAACAATTTTTTGAAGTACATAAATATGTTTTGGTTGCGAGTGTATTTTGAGGACGTCTACATAATGAACAGTTGATAATTCAATTCGAATTCCAAATCAATACTTAAATTATTAAGGAATATATTTCTTTCAAGATATTTAAAAATCATTTGTTCGTATATTGCATTATCTATAATCGAAGAACCAAATCTACAGTACATGTTTTAAATTAAAAATTCTATTTTATTTTTTAATATTCAAAGTTCTATAGCTCTTCTTTTAGTTCTATGCTTAAGATGAGATAAAACTCACTTCAAAATATTATAAAAAGACATAACATAGTGCAACCTAAGTGAAATCAACCTATCCGAACACCAGAAATTCAAAATTACATGAAAGTACAAAATGAACTAATCAGAAGACAGCAATTCTGAGATTCAAAAAAATTTGTGTGGATTCTACTCATTATTTGCAACAATAAATATATCAATAAGTAAATCTCTAAAATCCTTAGTTTCTGAGGAAAAAAATAATTAAGTTGGTAATTTCACAAAAAAATTTGAAGAATCACAATATTCTATTACTTATTAATCGTAATCCCTTTGACCTATGTCTCTTAAAATTTTTTCGTATATTTTGGGTATCAAATGGAAACTCTGTACGGATTTTTAGCAAATTCTATTTTTTTATGAGTTGAGTTGACATGAAACGTCCCATATATATCTCCCTATATTATATGGTTATATAAAAAAAAACCTCCTCATCTACCCCTCAATTTTCCACCCCCTCTTTTGTATGCTTAAAACATCAGAATCCACCCCTCAAAATAACGTAAAAATCTGTCTAGAAATGATCTTTTTTGAGAAAAAAAAAAGACACCCCTCTACTACCCAAGTCACCCCTCTTGCTACCCCTCGTACGTCACTCACTCCCCCCCTCAGATAATTTAGCTAAATTTACCTTATTTTATCAATGTATTTGTTACTCATTCTCTATACCACTACTGTCACTCTTTCCACTACTACTCCATCACTCCTACCCCTCATTTTTTCTCTCCTTCAAAAAAATCAAAAGTCACCCCTCAAAATAACGTAAAAATGTCTCTTGAAATGTCTTTTTCTAAAAAAAAAAAGATTTCCCCCTCTATTCAGTCACCCCTCTCCTACCCAAGTCTACCCCTCAGTCCACAAATCACCCCCTCACTACCCAAGTCACCTCTCTTGCTACCCCTCATGTCCCTAATACACTATTCATAATCATTTAGTGTTTATTTTTATATCGTTAATTAAATATTTAAATTTTATCAATATTTTTTTAAAAAACCTTCTTATTTGATGATTCCAATACTATAGAGACCAAATTTGGTTATGAAAAATATTGGTATTTAATTATCTTAAATATATTGATTCTTTATTCTATTTTTAAACGTCAATTATTTATTTGAAATATAAACTATTAAGAAAAAAGTTTTATAATAATATATTTATGAAATACTTGCTTAAGGCTATATAATGGAATATATATTTAATACATAGTTAATAATATTATAGATTATTGATATAATTATTTTTTAACTATCAAATAATAACTACGTTCCTTAGACAACTTTCCACACCACCCATACTGAGACAGTAAAAATAAAAAACTTCTACTTTCAACATTTAAGCTTACTTTTTTTTGGGTCCAAGCTGTCTTTGCCTAAAAGTAAAGCACATTTTACTTTGTCTTGATTGTCTTGGTCAGAAAAACTTATTAAAAAATTTCCTACATCTAAAAGATTCTTCTTTCAGGTTAGCTTAAATTTGTTTTCTTGTTGTCTTGAGTTTATCTTGTGAAAGTTTTAAGTAGAAGTTTTTATTTTTTTTATCAGTTT
Organism: Anastatus disparis; assembly: GCA_017163975.1. NCBI lineage: Eukaryota > Metazoa > Arthropoda > Insecta > Hymenoptera > Eupelmidae > Anastatus > Anastatus disparis. The sequence continues at coordinate 969,039 of JAFFSR010000233.1, forward strand.
AACGAGGTATTGTCAATGGCGCGTTGGGTTTTTTTTTGTTTATAAAGAAAAATTAAACAATAAAAGTGGCACCCTTCGCCAGTAGCCCTACATAATCACTTTTGAAACAATATAAATTAAAAAAATTTTCTCACATTTCTTTAAATGTCAAAAGTAAAAATATTATTGTAAGTTTTTTATTAATAAAAAAGATAAAAATCATAATAATTATTAATTCATTTATTTATAAAAAAGTAACAATAAAAATTATACTGTTAATGTAAAATTTTATCTTTTATACTCTTTATACAAATAAATAAAGTTATATAATTTTTATTTCATTTTTCTCTAATATTTTCAATATTTTAAGAAATATATTTATATCCTTTTCGTTTGTTTATATTTAAACAGTTATAATATAAATTATATAACAAATTATAAATTTTTTATATAAAGAGTGTGATATTAATTTTTTAATATTTAAATAAACAATTTAATTAAATTTAATTCTTTAAAAAACGATTTTATATAAGTTTATAATATATTTTTAATATATTTATTTTAAAATTATAACTCTAGTTATTATGATTTTCTTACCTATTTTATTGTTTTTAATATATATTTAAATCAATCTAAAATAAAATAAATCATAATTAATTAATTCATAAAGAAATATTAAATTATAAGTATTTTAAATTTTAATTATATATTTTTTTAAAATATAATATTGAAAAATAAACTTAATATGAACTAATTATAATATAATAAAGAAATATACTTATCTAAAATTTTGAAGATTTACGAACTTATCAAAATGTAACTTATAATACTTATAAAGAAACTGCTCTTGCAATGAATTTAATAGAACACGAAAAACCAATTTATTATATTTTTGAAGAAGCATGCCATATTATGTTACCAGTACAATTACGTAAATTTTTTGCATGTTTTTTATTATGTGAAAATATTCAAGGTAACATTATTTGGGAAAAATATAAAAAATTTTTCATTGAAGATTTTAAAGAAAATAAAGAAAACAAAGCTTTATCCCATATTAATCAAATATTAAATTCAGAACAAATGTCATGTGAAAATTTTGGTTTACCTGAACCAAATGAAAACTATATCGAGGAAAACGAAGAAATTAATGATTAAATCATAATTTTTAGTGAAAAAAAATTTGATAAAATGTATAAACAATTGAATAACGATCAAAAACATATTTTTGAACTAATAATAAATAATAATCATAAAATTTTTTCCATAGATGGACCCGGAGGTTCTGGAAAAACATTTTTATATAAAACAATATATTATTTTATAACAATAAAAAAAAAATTCTTATCAATGGCTTGGACAGGTATTGCTTCAATTTTACTACCAAAAGGTTTAACCAGTCGCCGAACTTTTAGATTACCGTTAGACTTAAACAATATTGAAAGTGCATTTTTAAAATTTGATTCAGATAAGAAAAAATTAAGAGAAGCAAATGTAATTATATGGGACGAAGCATCAATAATTCCTCAAAAAGCTTTAGAAATAGTTGACAAAACATTAAAGGATGTCTGTCATAATAATGAAATTTTTGAAGGAAAAATTATTATTTTAGGTGGAGATTTTCGTCAAATTTTACCTGTATTAAAACATGGAAATAAAAATACAATTAAAGAACAAACTATAAAATATTCAACCCTATGGCCCATGTTTTATATTTTTAAATTGAAAAAAAATATAAGATCTAATGATGAAAATTTTTCATTATTTTTATTAGATATCGGAGAAGGAAAAGTTGATACATTTATTATACCAGAAAAATGGAAAACTAATAATGTTTGCAATAATATTTATCAAAACATTAACAATAATTATTGTTTTTCGAAAAATGTTATTTTAAGTACGCATAATGAAGATGTGAATATTTTGAATAATAAAATATTGAATTTAATTAATAATGAAACAATGACATATTATAGTATTGATTATGCAACATATAAGGGTGTTGATTAAACAGATGATAATATTCATTTAAATTATCCAATAGAAATGTTAAATAATATAAGAGAAGGATTTCTACTGAAAAAAATAACATGAGATCTCACGTGAGATCTCATGTGAGATCACACACGAGATCTAACATGAGATCTCACGATTGAAAATGAAACGAGATCTCATATGAGAATTCATATGAGATCTCACGTGAGATCTCATGTACTGCAAAATCTTATTTTTCCTGATGCCCGATCTCACGTGAGATCTTATGTGCGAAAAATATAATTTTTCTCGGTACCCGATCTCACATAAGATCTCACATGAGATCTCATATGAGATCTCGTGTGAACTAAAATAAAATTTTTTTGGACATGAGATCTCATGTGCAAAAAAATTTGATTTTTTTCTACACTTATTGTTGTAATTAATGTCAACAAATATAAAATCTAAATTTTGGTCTATAATTCAATTTATTTATATATTATATATATTAATAAAATTACGATTAAATGATTCTATACTACATCTACAAAACAATCGTTATCTAAAGCATGCTATTATGGATTATGGTTTTAAATTATATTCGAGCGAAATAATACTAGTCACTACAATTATACATATCGCCTTTTACACTCGAGAAGGCCATCACTTTTCAGTGAGGTCTGGAGCCATGACGTTCGTATACAAAGGTTTGTACAGAATTTGTTTATTTAAAAAATGAGATACTTATTTCATATCACAGACGAAATCATGTATACGAGGCTCGGGGTCAGTTCACTGATTAATGACAGTTTTTCTAATCAATAGGTAGTGTCGTTCTATGACGCACGCTGCATCTGGTTCAGATTTACGGCATAACACGTCTTACTAATTGTTACACACTTTGCATGTCGCCGTAAAAACAGTTGCAGCTTCATTTATGTCTTAGAACATTATGACAAACTACCTTCAATGAACTGACAGTGACTTAGTACTTATTATCTTTTTTTTATCATACTGATAAATTATTTTTACATATCATTTACAATAGCGTCTTATAGATTTAAATAATATAGGTTTTTTTGGCTCAAGAATTATTGATTTTACTTTCATTTTAAAGAAATATCGCAATCTTATTGCTTCTTTCCATGATTCAGCCGTGAATCTACCGTAATCTGAACAATTTCAAAATCACGCTCGAATATAATTTCAAACCATGATATATAATCATATTCATACAGACTATTCACATGGTTTTCATAATAAGAATTATATTTGTATGCAATGTAAGTCTAAACGATAAAAGTAAGGTAATACACATATTTTAGTATTATACTATTTTACATGTTAAAGGTCAGTTTCAGACGAGGTTTTAGGCATTTTTTACTGATTGAAAGTAGCTAAAAAAGTAATTTTATTTCTTTTTAATAAAAATATATATCATAATTGCTTTCACTTGTGAATATTATTTTATCGTATAAGAAACGGAAGTGTGTACATTAGTCAAAATTCTTTTCTAGCTATTTTCGATCAGTAAAGTTAGTCGGGAGCTGATCCTTAATTGGAAAGTGACGCCATGAAATACCATGCAAAAACGAAAATTAGAACTACTAACCCCGGGCAAGATACGTTGGGTCATATAGCTCTACTAAATTTATTGAATATGATGATGTTCTAGTGTGCGAAAACGTATTTATAATATTAGTGTAATTATATAAATTGAGGGCATGGTGATGCTTCCCCCTTCTGATAATATTTCTGATCCAAGTTTATGTTCAACTTCAATAAAAAAATTAGTAGGATTCAACTTGAGTGCGAACAACTAAAGAAATCTACCAAATACTTAAAAAGTTATGTACAAATTAGCAATTTATAGTATTTCGGGGTTAGGTTTGGCAACTTTGATATATTATTTGCGATCCAAGTTCATAAAAAAATAACCGCCCTAAAGGATTTTTTTATTGTAACTAAAATAATGGTATTAATATAGCAAATGTCAAAATTTGTCAAAATTTAAAGAACAAGCCGAAAAAAATAAAAAAGTAATAAATATCTTTTTCAAATTTTTTAAATTGAATAAAATATATAAGAGATCCCATGTGAGATCACATATGAGATCGCACACGAGATTGCATATGAGATGTCACGTGAAATCGCCTATGAGATCGCATATGAAATCGAATGTATATTCGTTAAATTTTTAAAATAAATAAATATATGTGCGATCTGACATGAGATCTCACATACATTTATTTTATTTTCAAAATTCAACGAATATATATGAGATTTTATAGACGATTTCATATGAGATCTCACATGAGAATTCATACAATATTTTCAGTAGGTATGATTTTTCTCGGATTGTTCTTTAAATTTAAACATATTTACACTCTTCCGATTCTCATTTATTTAAAATAAGTTCATACCTATAAGTAGAATAGGTGGTAGCGCAGGGACTAAGGCTCTTGGCTCATGCTGTAGTAGACCAAAGTTTAATCCCCGGGGAAATTTCGGAAAAATTTTTCTGAATTTTTCTCTGTGAAATAGAACTAGGAGACCACACTGAAAAACTTTTCGTACGAAAACACTATGATGAAGAGCAAAAAGTGTTTTGGCACGAACGTATTAATGCTCTAGTTTACGAATGTTCGTAGTTATTCAGCACGAAGATCGTAGTTCATGAGCTGTAGAAAACAGTACAAGTAAAACCCTTTGACGCTCAAAGTTAAGAGGCGGTCGTATAGTTCTGTCCTTGTCTAATCTAAATTTTCGTTATAATTAGTAAACTAAATATTTTTATACAAAAGTAAGGGCAGAGCCCAATAGATTTAAGGATAAACAGACGATTTTATTCTATGAAAAAATATAAAATTTTCATTAGTTTTCGAGTGAAGTCTGAAACGGAAAAAGAGTTGAACACTTCAATCAAATTTAACTCTTTTTCCGTTTCAGACTTCACTCGAAAACTAATGAAAATTTTATATTTTTTCATAGAATAGAATTGTCTGCTTATTCTTAAATCTATTGGGCTCTGCCTTTACTTTTGTATAAAAATATTTAATTTAGTCATAATAACGAAAATTTAGATTAGACAAGGACAGAACTATACGGCCTCCTCTTAAGGGCTATGAATTTCGTAGAATATATGATTGATACTAATATCATATGTGTATACTTCGAATTTCGTAGCTCAGCACTATGAGCTTCGTAGTAAAATCACACGAACATTGAAAACTCGAAAAGAGAGTCGAGTGCACCTCTCCCACTCCTTCACACAAAAAGCAAATGAGGGGAAAAGATAAAACTCACGCTTTATGAGAAAAACTGCCTCGATTGAAATGGCGTTCTTTAATAACATATATATTATTTATATATAGATATAAAATTAAAAATATATTTTAAAATTTTACGCAATCTAAGTGTAAAAAAAATTTAAATAAGCATTTTGAAAAGCCAATAATTCAAAGAACTCATTTAATTTATTTGTTAAAATTATTCTAATTATTCTGTCAGGCAAATTTTCCTAATAATAAAATGTTAAGAAATATTTTTATTGTTAATCTATAGTTCTATTATATTTTTAGCATAATAAATAAAACTTAATTTTTTGTAAATATTTATTTCGTTTGAATGAAATTAAAATTATATACATTAAAACTTCTTAACAATGCTATTGGTTTTAGTTTTTATATAATAATAATTTGATGTAAAGATATATTTGTTATAATTCTATTGAAGATAATAGTATATACATGTAAGCAAATATTCTATAACTACATTAATAGTAAATATAATAGAAAATTTTTTAGTAAAGTTTTGTGTTCCTCAAAATAACGGAATGGAAACTGTTAAAAAATTGTTTAAAAACAGTGACATTAAAAGTTAAAAGTTCTAGAGAATTACTCGAATAAGCGATACTAAAAAAATAATTTTATAAAACTAAAAAAATTTCTATTATATTTACTATCAATGTAGTTATAAAATATTTGCTTACATCTATATACTATTATCTTCAATAGAATTATAACAAATATATCTTTACATCAAATTATTATTATATAAAAACTAAAACCAATAGCATTGTTAAGAAGTTTTAATGTAAATATAATTTTAATTTCATTCAAACGAAATAAATATTTACAAAAAATTAAGTTATATTTATTATGCTAAAAATATAATAGAACTATAGATTAACAATAAAAATATTTCTTAACATTTTATTATTAGGAAAATTTGCCTGACAGAATAATTAGAATAATTTTAACAAATAGATTAAATGAGTTCTTTGAATTATTGGCTTTTCAAAATGCTTATTTAAATTTTTTTTACACTTAGATTGCGTAAAATTTTAAAATATATTTTTAATTTTATATCTATATATAAATAATATATATGTTATTAAAGAACGCCATTTCAATCGAGGCAGTTTTTCTCATAAAGCGTGAGTTTTATCTTTTCCCCTCATTTGCTTTTTGTGTGAAGGAGTGGGACAGGTGCACTCGACTCTCTTTTCGAGTTTTCAATGTTCGTGTGATTTTACTACGAAGCTCATAGTGCTGAGCTACAAAATTCGAAGTATACACGTATGATATTAGTATCAATCATATATTCTACAAAATTCATAGCCCTTAACTTTGAGCGTCAAAGGGTTTTACTTGTACCGTTTTCTACAGCTCATGCACTACGATCTTCGTGCTGAATAACTACGAACATTCGTAAACTAGAGCACTAATACGTTCGTGCCAAAACACTTTTTGCTTTTCATCATAGTGTTTTCGTACGAAAAGTTTTTCAGTGCAGGAAAAAGCAATTACAAATTCTCCCAGGCCTATAAAAATTACATGAGTAAGGTGAAATCACGGGTTTCAGTCCACAGCGATCAAGAGACCCACTGGCAATAAAATAAAGGAGAAGATGATATCTCCAATGTGGTTCCCTAGTGGAAATATAAAATGTGCATCACTTATTGAAATAGTTTAAAATTAGTCAAAACTGTTTAAAAATGTTTAAAACTGTTTAAAACTATTCAAAATAGTTTATAAATGTGAAATTTGGGACATTTAAAACAGTTATAAACAGTTTTAAACATTTTTGAGCAGTATACAAGAAAATTTTTACAAACACAAAATTATGAAACACTGTTTAAAATCATGTCAAACTTTTTAAAACTGTTTAAAACTGTTCAAGTTAATAAAAAATAGTCCATATTGATTTAACATTGTTTCAAATATTTTGAATATTTAAAATAATTTACAACTTTTTAACATAAAAAATTCAAAACTATTAAACACCGTTTGAAATCATTTCGAACTTATCAAAACTTTTTGAAAGTGTTTAAAAATGTTCAAAACTGTTCATAACTGTTTTGAATGTCCTAAATTTTGAACTTATAAACAGTTTTGAACAGTTTTAAACATTTTTGAACATTTTATATTTCCGCTAGGGATCACAAACAATTCCGATATTTATTCATATGAAAAAAAAACGAAATTTATTTTTAAACTATATTTGATCGATAAAGCAAACCCTTAAGAATTTTGTTTTATAATAGGTCATTTATTTTTGTCCTTTTCTAATCTTAATCTCAACTTTATTATATATTGTGTCATGAAACGAATTTTTAAGCTGGTGTTATTCAAAAACTAAATAATAATAAAAAGATATAATATTTTTATAAATTATTAATTTTTTTAATAATATAGCATAAAAGAAAAGAATAATTGGACATTAGTGATATTAGATATTAAAAGAAAACAGGCACGTTTGTTCTAAATTTATCCTAGAGCAGGTGGCTCATCTTTGTCCTTTCATATTAACAAAATGAAATTTCATTTTTAACTGCAAAATGTTTTAAAAAAATAGGAAGCCTTATTTTCCACCATGAAAATAGTTATTATACATTGTTTTGAAATGATATTAAATGAGTATGTTCAAATGTTCTTTTTATCACGGAATTTCACGCAAAATTTGTAACTACACAGCATAAAAAGTTTTTTTAACTTTAAAGAAAGTGTTTTTGAATATAAGAAATACGGTGCAAAGAAATGAATTTCTTTGAGTCAAAGAAAAATCATTTTTAAATTAATAAAATAATTTTTAAAATAAAAAAAAAACCTTGAAATATTCTTTTTTTTCGTAAAATATTATATTCGAAAAAAACAATGTTCGAATTTAGAAAAATATCATATTAACTTTAAGAAATTAGTTACTTTCAAAATAGTATTGAAAGTCAGTAAAACTTTCTTAAAAATAATGCTATATTTTTTTATTGAAAAAATGTAATATTTATTTAAAATAATTTTTATATAAAAATGAAAAAAATATCTTACATCAAATAATTTCTTGATCCAAAGACATCATTTTTAAATTAAACAAATTAGTTCATGACTTCCATAAACCTATCTCTTTTCAACAATAGAATGTTTGTTGATGCAAAAAAGCGGTGTAATAGATTACATCTCTTTACATTACAAAGAGGATTTTGAATTGAAAAAAAAACAATTGTCAGAATGAAGAAAATATAACTAAAAAACTTAAAAAATTTTCTCATTTTAATAAAGTAATTATTATTTTGATTAAAAACATACATTACAGTAAAAAAAATTTCACAACGATTATTTATAAACATAATTACAAAAAATAAATTTTAATTAAAATCATTATTTAACTGTTTTAAAGAAATACTTCTTTGAATAAAAAAATAATTCTTTGAATCAAGAGTTTCAGTAATTAAAAAAAAATTAAAATTTATATTGCAGAAAAAAAACTTAAATTTGTTGAAACATTTATTTGAATTAATATTTTTAATTTACTTATAACAAATTATTTCTATGCTTAAAAGTTATGTTTCATGTTTTCAAAATAATATTTTTCTACAAAAAAATATTTTTTAGGCTTGAAAAATTCAGATACATTTTTAAAGAAAGATAATATTTATTCAATGTATAGTTACTTCCATTTGGTCCGCAGAAAATAATTAATACGCAATACTTTTTATATGCATAAAAATATTTTATTATAGGAAAAGAATTTTATTTTAATTATTTTACTTAATTTTTATTTTGACATTACGAGATATAAATTTAAAATAAAATTATCAATTTCCAGTATGAGATATTGTTAAGTTCAAGAAATATCTTATGTATGTTGAGAAATATTTTATTGATATTTAAAAATTTTATTTTCACTGACGGAATAAATGATATTGATAAAAAAAATATTATACCGATTGCCCGAAAGAATATATTCGATACAATAAAATTTTTTTCGATACTAATATATTTTTTTCCAGTGTAGCTATTAACGAGATCAAATAACGGTTGTATCATCTGTCTTTTATTCTTATCATGGAGAGACAAAGACATAATTAGGTTCAAGTAACAACCGCTACTTGAGTTAGGTCTATGAATAGGAGCCTAAGATCGTCTATGATAATAAAAATTTATATGGTTGGAATATATATTTAGAATAGATTAAATTAAAAATATTATTCTCTTTATTAAAAAATAATAAGTTGATTGAAAAAAATTTTTTCCTCATTTATCTTTTAGTCTATTTTCAATTATAATTAATTTTATTAAAAACGAAGAAATTTATTTTAACATATATTAACAATGAAAATAATACTTCTAATTTATGTAGAAATAATACTTTTAATCATATTTAAAAGTATTATAAAAATAATTTCAATTTATAAAATTCATAGTAAAGGATTAAATATTTTCATCTCACCTGCCAAAAATGAAATGTTGGCTCTCGAATATTCGCTTTTCTGACTCGAAGGACTACAGTGAATTTGACAGTGGTGATTTTTAACGAAGTAAAATCCGTTATTATCAAAGTCCTCACCATTGTCCGGCACAAAAGAAACAAGAGTATCTTTTTTTTGTACTTTTCTAATACATCGGCTTTGTTCCAGATGCTTCTCGGGGTTGCACACGCCGTATTCGCAAAATTCATATATATATATATCTCCCTATATTATATAGTTAAAAAAAAAAAAAACCTCTTCAGCTACCCCTCATTTTTCCTCCCCCTCTTTTTTATGCTTAAAACATCACAATCCACCCCTCAAAATAACGTAAAAATCTGTCTAGAAATGATCTTTTTTGAGAAAAAAAAGACACCCCTCTACTACCCAAGTCACCCCTCTGCTACCCAAGTCACCCCTTTTGCTACCCCTTGTACGTCACTCACCCCCCCCTCAAATAATTTAGCTGAATTTACCTTATTTTATCGATGTATATTTGTTACTCGTTCTTTACACCACTACTATCACCCTTCCAATTACTACCCCTCCTCCTACCCCTCCTTCTACCCCTCATTTTTCCCCCTCCAAAAAAATTAAAAGTTCCCTCTCAAAATAACGTAAAAATGTCTCTAGAAATGTCTTTTTTTTTAAAAAAAAAAAAGATCCCCCCTCAACCCCAGTCACCCCTCTCCTTCCCAAGTCCAACCCTCAGTCCACAAATCACCCCCTCACTACCCAAGTCACCTCTCTTGCTACCCCTCATGTCCCTAATACACTATTCATAATCATTTAGTGTTTATTTTTATATCGTTAATTAAATATTTAAATTTTACCAATATTTTTTTAAAAAACCTTCTTGTTTGATGACTCTAATACTTTAGAGACCAAATTTGGTTATGAAAAATATTGGTATTTAATTATCTTAAATATATTGATTCTTTATTCTATTTTTAAACGTCAATTATTTATTTGAAATATAAACTATTAAGAAAAAAGTTTTATAATAATATATTTATGAAATACTTGCTTAAGGCTATATAATGGAATATATATTTAATACATAGTTAATAATATTATAGATTATTGATATAATTATTTTTTAACTATCAAATAATAACTACGTTCCTTAGAAAACTTTCCACACCACCCATACTGAGACAAAAATAAAAAACTTCTACTTTCAACATTTAAGCTTACTTTTTTTGGGTCCAAGCTGTATTTGCCTAAAAGTAAAGCACATTTTACTTTGTCTTGATTGTCTTGGTCAGAAAAACTTATTAAAAAATTTCCTACATCTAAAAGATTCTTCTTTCAGGTTAGCTTAAATTTGTTTTCTTGTTGTCTTGAGTTTATCTTGTGAAAGTTTTAAGTAGAAGTTTTTATTTTTCTTATCAGTTTAACGAGGTATTGTCAATGGCGCGTTGGGTTTTTTTTTGTTGTTTTTAAAGAAAAATTAAACAATAAAAGTGGTACCCATCGCCAGTAGCCCTACATAACCACTTTTAAAATAATATAAATCTAAAAAATTTTTTTACTTTTCTTTAAATGTCAAAAGTAAAAATGTTATTGTAAGTTTTTTATTAATTAAAAAAATAAAAATTATAATAATTATTAATTCATTTAGTTATAAAAAAGTAAAAATAAAAATTATATTGTTAATGTAAAATTTTATCTTTTATACTCTCAATTATTTACAATTATTACATTATGAATACATAATGTAATAGATCAATAATGAATAAGTAAGTCACTATAAAAAAAGTGATATCACAGATACAAAATAAAAAAGTAAAAGTCATGTAATCCTATAAATTAAGAGTCAGTCACAGGATATTTATCAGTAATAATATTTAAAAGATTTTATAAAAATACAAAATCAAAATCAATTTTTCATTTTAATATGTGAAGAACAACATAAAGTATCTCCCTATGTGAAGAACAGCATAAAGTATATGGTGTAAAGGGACAATAAGTACATATGACAGAAATATATTTTATGATAATTTTTTTCCAATATTTAGAAATTAACAAATAAAAATGAACAGACTAATAAAATTATCCAGTAATATCATGTTATTTTAAAATTAAAGAAAAAGAATAATCATAAAATATGTTTCCGTTGACTCCCATATGGAAAAAATTTTTAGATATAATTGTAAATAACTGTTAATAACTGTAAAAAAATGTAAATAAATATAAACAACTGTAAATAGCTGTAAAAAAAGTGTTAAAAAAAGTGGGAATTGAGACATAAATAACATTTATTTACAATTATTTACAATTATTACATTATGAATACATAATGTAATAGATCAATAATGAATAAGTAAGTCACTATAAAAAAATGATATCACAGATACAAAATAAAAAAGTAAAAGTCATGTTATCCTATAAATTAAGAGTCAGTCACAGGATATTTATCAGTAATAATATTTAAAAGATTTTATAAAAATACAAAATCAAAACAAATAATGTAGTCAATTACTAACCATTCAGACAATAAATACAATCACACCTTAACCTATATAGGACATCATATTATAATAAATTACATATAAATAGAAAATAAAAATAAAATCATTTGAGGCCAAGCAAATAATTTCCGACTTAAAGTAGACTATAACATGGTTAATTTTCATCTTAGTGTTATTATTTCATAAAAATACTTCGTATATTGTTAAAAGTCGTTACGTATGTGGTTCAAATGTGTAAATTTGGATTTCAAATAAACAGATAATAATAAATGGGATCACGCAGACGAAAGTCGAATTTTATTACTAAAGTTCAGCTTTTGTCGACGCCATTTTTCCTCCATTATCTTACCATTTTAAATACCAATAGCAGTGCAACATTAACTCAGTGGTAAGATCTCGAGGAACGAAATCTACGCTCGATATCCGCTTATTTTCTAATTTAAAAAGTTTCAAAACTTATAAATAGATACAAAATAATAATTTTTATTTATAATTTTTTTAATTGAAAAATATTAAATTTATCAATTATTTAATTGTAACATAAAAGGATCACGTGAAATATATATAAAAATAATAAAAATATTTTATATTTCAGATAAATAATTGAAGTTTAAAAATAAAATAAAGAATCAATATATTTAAGGTAATTAAAATATATATATTTTATAATATAATTTGATATAATAAATATAATAAATTAATATAATATATATAAATATTGATTTGTATATTAAATAAAAGAAAATATGAATAAAAAAATTAAAGTTATTGGTGACGGTAATTGTTCATTTAGATGTTTTTCGTATTTTTTATATAAAAATGAAAATTAACATATGATTATAAGAAAACATATTATTAGAAATGTTGTTAATAATTGGAATAAATATAAACAGCATATAATAGGAAATAAATATTATATGAATATAATAAATAGTGATAATTATTTTGAGTATATGTCAAATAATGGTACTTTTGGAACAGAAATCGAAATCCAAAGTTTTGTAGAATTTTATAATGTATATGTTAAAGTATATATTAAAAATAAAATACTAACGTTTGGGAACTTTTCCGATCATTTTCAATTATCGTTAATTTTTACTGGATCATATGATGCAGGTCATTATGATATTTTAAATTATAAAAATAATAATAATTATAATCTTAAAAGAAAATTAAAACATGAAGAAGTTAATGAAACAAATATAATTAAAAATATAAAGACAGAAACAAAAAAAAATAAAAATGAAAATAAGCTTTATAATAAAATAAATAAAAATGAAAAATTGACAAAAAAAAAATCAATTAAAAAATTAAATTTAAAAAATAATATAAACAATAAAAATAATATAAATAAAAATTTAAAAAATTATTTAGATATAATGAATTACGAATGTAAATATTGTAGTGCTTTATTTTGGAAAGAAGAAATAAAAAAGTTCAATTGTTGTCAACAAGAAAAAATTATTTTATCACCATTAACTAAATATAATGAGAAATTGAAATATTTATTATTACATGATAGTGTTTTTAGAAATTTAATTAGATATTATAATAATTTATTTAGTTTTGCAACTTTTAATGCAAATGTCATTCAAAACCAAGGAAAAGCTATATATAATTTAAAAATTCAAGGACAAATTTGTCATACAGCACCTAATACGTTAATTTCTACTAATGACATTCAACCTACATGTGGACAGTTATACAATCACGATAATACAGTAGCAATTGAAAAACGATTAAAAACTAATGAAAAATTAACAAAGGAACATATGTTAATTTTAACAGAAATAATGAATGATAATCCCATAGCTAAGAATTACAAAAGCTTATATCAATTATCAAACATACAAAATATTCCAAATTATAAATTGTATTTTATGCGAAAAAATGATAAACAACAACATCGTTATAATAAGCCACTACCTTCTGAATGTGGTGCTATCATAGTATCTAATTTAGGAATTCCAGATAATTATGATCTTTGTGTATATCCGAAATTATCTTCTGAAGATGAAATTACTCATACTTATTTAAATAAATTATCTCATCACGTGGATCCAATGGTTTTTCCTTTAATGTTTCCAGCAGGAGATTTAGGTTGGAGTATAGGATATAAAAAAAATGAAAATATTGAAAATAATGATTGTCTTACAATACTACAATATTATTTATATAGAATCCATTGGAGACCAAATTTAAAAAATTTCAACCCTATTTTATATTGTGGAAGATTAACACAACAATACATTATACATGCATATGTGATGGTTGAAAGTAATAGAATGAATTTTTTTAGAAATAATCAAAAACAATTACGTATAGAATGTTATCAAGGTTTATTAGATCATGTAATGAACAGTGCTTCAAATGTTTCAACAAATTTTGAAAACAAAGAAAGAATTCGAAATCTTTTTATTTTACCCTTATCATATATTGGTAGTCCAAGATATATGCAGCAATATTATCAAGATGCCATGGCAATAATGAGAACAGTAGGAAAGCCAGACTTATTCATAACAATGACGTGTAATCCTAAATGGAAAGAATTGAAAGAAATTTGAAAAAATTTTCCAGAAGCAACAACTCCCAATGACATACCAAACATCACAGTAAGATTATTTTAAATAAAATTTAAAATGTTATTGAATGATATTATAAAAAACGAAATTTTTGGTCCTGTCATAGCTTATGTATTTTCGATTGAATTTCAAAAAAGAGGGTTACCTCACGCGCATATTATTATAACATTACATCATAATCATAAAATATTAACTCCAGAAAATATTGATAAATATATTTCAGCAGAAATACCTTCATCAGAAAATAAATATTTACAAAAATTAGTAATTAAACACATGTTACATGGACTACATACAGATAAATCACCTTGTTACGAAAAAAATAGAAGTAAATGTAAAAAAAAATTTCCAAAATCATTTAATGAAAGTACAATAGTTGAAGAAAACAAATATCCACAATACAAAAGAAGAAATAATATTTTAGATAATCATACATATAATTTAAAACATAATAAAAAAATTATACAAGTTGATAATTCTATGGTAGTTCCTTACAACAGTTTTTTGTTAGCAAAATATAATGCTCATATCAATACTGAACTTTGTATGTCAATACAAAGTATAAAATATATTTATGATTATATTTATAAAGGTGTAGATAAAGCTTACTGTAAAATAAAACAAGATAAAAATGAAGAAAATAATAATGATGATGTTTATAATGAAATAACTCAATACATAGATGGAAGATATTTAAGTCCGATAGAGGCTGCATGGAGATTACAAGCATTTCCTCTATGCGGTAGAAGTCATACAGTAATAAGATTAAATATCCATGGCTGATTCCATTTCAAATCGAACAGTCAGTATACACTCAAGTCACCAATTACTGCGCTAATGGAGTATGTTATTCTACCCTAAAAATAAGGGTATACGTATTTTTTTATTTTGCTGAAATATCAAAATTGCATCAGATATGCACTTTTGAAAATTGCATACAAAAACTAAATGTGAAAACTGAAAATGTTGAGAATAACTTTAGAGAGCTATCGTTTTACCAATTTCCAATGAATTTTGATAAACCTTTTTTTATTTTATTTCGTTTTGAGCCCTCTTCAACTCCGTGCAAGAAATTTAAAAAAAAACAAAAAATGACTGAGATATATGCATTTTACCAAAAAATGCACTTTTTATGCACATGCATTTTTCTCGAAAAGGCCATTTTTTTTTTTGCTGAAATTTTTTTTGCTGATAGAGGACCAAAATACCTATCTAATAGTACTTGTTTGATCCCGGCTTTTTTGGTTTGGAGCGAGAAAAAAATTCACAAATTTTGTTGGTGAAAAATGCTTGTATATACGTTCGGAAGTCTTAAGCAGTCGACATTTAAATATTATCCTTCGTTTAGCATTATCCAGGAACAACGACGTGGACGTAGAAGGATTCTGTTCCCTTCGGGGTGCTTTTTTAGAGTGAGTTCCCTTGCCTCTCACTGTTGGGATGCGTCAAAAAAATAATTATAGATAATTATTTTTTTTTATTTTTGCGCTTATTATTTTTAGTTTTAAATGTAGTCTCACGACGCTTGGCTTTTTTTTTCTTGTTTTTCATTTCATTTAGTGCATGTATAGCTGTCCTGCCAATAAATATATGTGATTTTAATTCCCCAAGTTTTTTTAACCACATATGACTTTTTTTGAATTCCATTATATTTAGAAACCCCACTCCATTCAATATTTTTCTTTTTTCTAAATCTTTCAATCTCATTTATTGGTAGTAAAATGATTTTTATTGCATTGGTGTAACTTTGAACCCAATTTATAAAATCGTCAGCATTTTGTATCGATTCTTCATGAAAATATTCCATAACGATATTTTTTGTGCTTTCATCAATAGGATGACCAGTATATAAATCTGGCTCCGAATAAACTCCTTTATTTTTCACGAGATTTCTTGATTTATTTATCATATACTCGCTTATATTCGGAAATAGTGAGCAAACTTTTATTTTGCTTAATTTTGAAGGTAGTAGAGTTAGAAGTTTTATTTTCTCCGAAATAGAAGAGCATTTTTCTAAAGCCAATTTAAAATTTTCTAAAAATTCATTCCAATAGTTTTCAGTGGAATTTTCGTCCGATTCTATTGATTCAACTGAAATGCCATACGCATCTTCTAATTTACTTCCAACAGTAGCAGAAAAAGCTAAAATAAAGGATTTTTTCTTTTTAGATACGTAATTTCCTCTAAAATTTTCAGGTATTGCAGTTTTTCTTTTTAGGGGTGAGATGCATTCAGGTAAAACTGAATTAATACTCTCGTTTAATTCCTCTATTCGTTCGGGTGTCTTCGGAATAAAATCATCATCTCTTCCGCTAAAAAGTTCAGTGATTTCATTTTCAGATATAGACTCAAGATCACTTACAATCATTTTTGATATGCGTTTATGGCAATTTTTACATACATTAGTAGATGGCAATATATTTAAATCTGGATGAAGCTGTGCCAAATTAATGGCTAAATCTTCCAACGGTCTAAAACGTGAATTACTGCTCATATAAACTACCTTTTTATGCATTTGAAAAAAATCGGGACATGAAATTCTTTTAGAAGAGTAAATTTCGGACATTGTTATTTCACAATTTTGTTAAATTTTTCACAAGCCCGAGAAGCACCTTTCAAAGCAGCCGTAAAAATAACTAGCTTCTATATAACAGTTCTAATATGCTGTTTTGGTTACGCGATGTATTTGTCCGCGAGTTAGCCTCCTATTGTTTGTACATCGAAACATACATAATATAGATATACACGAATAGAATTCTTTTTTTTCATGTTTAAATATTTATTTTTATATTACGAATTTACACATACATATATATATATATATCACTATTGATGCTATATACATGCATACAAATGTAAACAAATGATGAGCCAAGCATACGACAGTGTTTGAATGCAGACTGCTTAAGACTTCCGAACGTATATACAAGCATTTTTCACCAACAAAATTTGTGAATTTTTTTCTCGCTCCAAACCAAAAAAGCCGGGATCAAACAAGTACTATTAGATAGGTATTTTGGTCCTCTATCAGCAAAAAAAATTTCAGCAAAAAAAAAATGGCCTTTTCGAGAAAAATGCATGTGCATAAAAAGTGCATTTTTTGGTAAAATGCATATATCTCAGTCATTTTTTAGTTTTTTTTTTAATTTCTTGCACGGAGTTGAAGAGGGCTCAAAATGAAATAAAATAAAAAAAGGTTTATCAAAATTCATTGGAAATTGGTAAAACGATAGCTCTCTAAAGTTATTCTCAACATTTTCAGTTTTAACATTTAGTTTTTGTATGCAATTTTCAAAAGTGCATATCTGATGCAATTTTGATATTTCAGCAAAATAAAAAAATACGTATACCCTTATTTTTAGGGTAGAATAACATACTCCATTAGCGCAGTAATTGGTGACTTGAGTGTATACTGACTGTTCGATTTGAAATGGAATCAGCCCCATACAGAAAATCAACAAAAAATAATTTTTGATGAAAATAATATACATTCAGCATTAAACAAATGCGAAACAACATTGACTGCATGGATTAAATTGAATAAAAAAGATGATTTTGCTAAAAAAATTAAATATGTTAATATTCCGCAATATTATATTTTTAATTCTAAGACTAAATCTTGGATTAAAAGATCACAACTTAGAAAAAATATAGCCATTGGTAGATTAAATGTAGTATCACCAAAAGATAGTGAACGTTTTTTTTTTAAATTAATATTAAACAGGGTAAAAGGTCCAACATCTTTTAAAGATTTACGAACTTATAAAAATGTAACTTATAATACTTATAAAGAAACTGCTCTTGCAATGAATTTAATAGAACACGAAAAACAAATTTATTATATTTTTGAAGAAGCATGTCAAGTTATGTTACCAGTACAATTACGTAAATTTTTTGCATGTTTTTTATTATGTGAAAATATTTAAGGTAACATTATTTGGGAAAAATATAAAAAATTTTTTATTGAAGATTATAAAGAAAATAAAGAAAATGAAGCTTTATCCCATATTAATCAAATATTAAATTCAGAACAAATGTCATGTGAAAATTTTGGTTTACCTGAACCAAATGAAAACTATATCGAGGAAAACAAAGAAATTAATGACGAAATTTTAATTTTTAGTAAAAAAAAATTTGATGAAATGTATAAACAATTGAATGACGATCAAAAACATATTTTTGAACAAATAATAAATAATAATCATAAAATTTTTTCCATAGATGGACCAGGAGGTTCTGGAAAAACATTTTTATATAAAATATTAATATATTATTTTATAACAATAAAAAAAAAATTCTTATCAATGGCTTGGACAGGTATTGCTTCAATTTTACTACCAAAAGGTTTAATCAGTCACCGAACTTTTAGATTATCATTAGACTTAAGCAATATTGAAAGTGCATTTTTAAAATTTGATTCAGATAAGAAAAAATTAAGAGAAGAAAATGTAATTATATGGGACGAAGCATCAATGATCCCTAAAAAAGCTTTAGAAATAGTTGACAAAACATTAAAAGATGTCTGTAATAATAATGAAATTTTTGGAGGAAAAATTATTATTTTAGGTGGAGATTTTCGTCAAATTTTACCTGTATTAAAACATGGAAATCAAAATACAATTATAGAACAAACTATAAAATATTCAATTCTATGGCCCTGTTTCATATTTTTAAATTAAAAAAAAATATAAGATCTAATGATGAAAATTTTTCATCATTTTTATTAGATATCGGAGAAGGAAAAGTTGATACATTTATTATACCAGAAAAATGGAAAACTAATAATGTTTGCAATAAAATTTATCAAAACATTCACAATAATTATAGTTTTTCGAAAAATGTTATTTTAAGTACGCATAATGAAGATGTGAATATTTTAAATAATAAAATATTGAATTTAATTAATAATGAAACAATGACATATTATAGTATTGATTATGCAACATATAAAGGTATTGATAAAACAGATAATAACATTCATTTAAATTATCCAATAGAAATGTTAAATAATATAAGAGAAGGATGACCTCCACATGAACTTAATTTAAAAATAAATGCCATAATAATGCTTATTAGAAATTTAAGTATAAAAGATGGATTATGCAATGGAACACGATTAAAGATAACGAGATTATTTAAATACAATATAGAAGCTGAAGTAATTACAGGCGAGAATAAAGGAAATAAAGTTTTTATACCGCGTATAACATTAAGCACAAATAAATCATCGTCTTTACTATTTATTTTATATAGAAAACAATTCCCTATTGTATTAGCTTTTGTTATAACTATAAATAAATCACAAGATCAAAGTTTTGGAAACGTAGGAATATTCATAAAAAAACCTTTATTTTCACATGGACAATTATATGTTGCTCTTTCTAGAAGTAAAAATCCTTCTAAAATACATATTCAAAATGGATTAGAAAATAAAAATGAATTAACCAATATAGTATGGAAAGAAGTACTAGAAAAATAATTAAATAAAAAAACTTTAATTTTTTTAATATTAAAAATATATTTATATTTTTTACATACTAATGAAACATTTATTTTTTTCAGATATAACATAATAAGACAAAAAATAAAAACATACTTTAAATTTTCTATATAAAAAAATTAATTTAAAATAATAAAAAAGAAAAAAAAACAAACTCCAAATATTTTATAAAAAAAAATAATAACAAAGTTATTTAAAATATAATTTAATTAATACTAATAATAATCGAATCATTGTAAAATGGAATGGGATCCAGTTTCAAATGAATACATTGTTGTAGAAAACTTAAAACATCAAGAAGAATTAGATGATTTAAATAACCAAATAAACGAATTTGAACGGTTTCAAGAGCAGTACGAAGAATATATAGAAAATTTGAATGAAAATACAGATTTATCTAGATTAAATAATGCAATTAATAACTATATCGGTATTGAAAATGAAAAATTTCATTTTGAAAATTGGAACAACGTATTATTATAAATATATGACAAATAAAATCATTCAATATAAGTTAGAAATACATGATCCAATAATGGAATATTATATCACAACTCATAATACAATATATTATAAATATTTATTACGTATTGCTAATATAATTTTTTTTATATTATAAAATATAATATAAAATATATTTGAGTAATATATTAATAAAAATAATAAATATATCTTTTATAAAAACAAAAAATTAATCAAATATATTAAAACAGTAATTTAAAATATATTTCATACATCAAAAAGACTTAATTGCATTAAAGTATATTTAAAAAAAAATAAATAAAATTTAATAAAGTACTCACTTTATAATTTTATTTATAACGTACATGAATTAGTAATTAATTGTATTAATATTATTATAGTTATGATACAGGCATTAAACGTTAAATAAATCAAATAAAATCCTATTATAACTTAAACATTTATAATTGAATTTAAATATAATAAAATGTTAAAAGGATAAATAAAAAATTATTTTATAAAACAAAAAAAAATTAATAAAATTCATATTATTATGTATTATATTATATTGATTTTTTTAATTAATAAATAATATTAAAAATTATTTATTAATAAATAAATAATCGATAATTTAAAAAAAAAACAAACATGAAAATACATTCTATTAATTTTGTAAAAAGTATTTTAATATATCTTTTTTAATACTAGCAAAAAAGTCAAGGATATTAGAAAACAATATAGATATATATTTTATACATCCAAAAGACTTAAAAATAAAATTCAGATATATTAAAAATAAAATTAAAATAATTAATGAATAAGGAAAAATTATATTATTTAATTTTATCGTTTTATTTATGAAATATATTAATTAATAATATTATAATTATCATAATGATATTGAAATTTATTGTAAAATATATACTTCAAATAAAACTAATATTTAAAAAAAATGAAATATATTAATTTCAAGTATATAAATTAAAGATACTAAATGTTATAAAAAAAAATAATAATAATTAATATTCAAATATAAGAAATAGTTATAAAATTTTTAATAATAATAATATTAAAAAACATAGAATTCAATAAAATATTAAATTTTAAATTTAGAATAATTATAATATAAAAAATTTCGGTTCTATATTATTGTAAGACATGTTACAATAATATTTAATTGAAAAATATCAAGTTATAATAATTATTTTAATAAACATACTTAAACAAAGAATTAAAAGAGATAAATATTAATTGTTCAATTTTGATATAACAACAATTGTACAAATTATGAAATGATTTTAAAACTTTGTTCAAATTTTTGTCAGTACAAATTTCATTACTGGCTGACATATTGTAAATATAAACGGGGGTTGGTGAGCAGCGCGAGCAGGGGGGAACCCCCCCTAGTATATATACATATGGGACGTTTCACGTCAACTCGCCTAACAAAAAAATAGAATCCGTCGAAAATCTGTGAAAATGTTCTATTTGATACCCAAAATATACAAAAAAAATTTTAGAGATCGAGGTTAAAGGGGTCAGGATTTAAACGTGATGGAATTTTTCGAATTTTCCAAATTTTTTGCTGAATAAATATTTTAATGAATTTTTTCCTCAAAAACTATCAATTTTTCGTTAAAACTTTATAGAATACTTTTTCTTGGAAATCAGATGTAGAATTCACCTGAATTTCTGCAAATTATAATATACTGATTTTTATGCTCACTTGATCGATTTAAACATACTATTTAGTATATCTAAAAATCGAGCAGGTTAAATTGGCTTTTCAAAGTCTTATTTTTTTTGTTTTTCTATGAGCAAAAGATATACGAAGCCTCCAGTTGGGCAGCCTTCTTAAAGTTACTTAATTGTTCAAAAATGTCTGAAAAAATCGCTATTTTGGATCAATGATGAGATTCGTGATTTTTTTTTCTGAAAAAGTATTGATTTTTGGGACAAATGTATAAAAATGTTTTTTATTGGAAATTGTATGTTAAATATATGTGAATTTTTGTAAATTATTATTTGCTAAACATCACAAATTATAAATGAAATTTTGAAATTTTAAAATTTATTTTTTGTTAAATTTTTAGTATATATGGTTCATAATGTCTTAAATTACAATTTGTAAAAATATGTTTATATTCTACACATGATTTCCAATAAAAAACATTTTTATACATTTGTCCCAAAAATCAATACTTTTTCAGAAAAAAAATCACGAATCTCATCATTGATCCAAAATAACGATTTTTTCAGACATTTTTGCACAATTAAGTAACTTTAAGAAGGCTGCCCAACTGGAGGCTTCGTATATTTTTTTCTCATCAACAAAAAAAATAAGACTTTAAAAAGCCAATTTAACCTGCTCGATTTTTAGATATACTAAATAGTATGCTTAAGAGCATGACGAAGCTGTCCGCCTTCTAATAATATTTCCAATCTTAACTTATGAATAAACGATGCGTTTAATTGAGTTTTTTTGCTATAAAGAAAAAAATTGTAAGATTAAACTCTAGTGCGGACAACTCAAGAAAACCACTAAAATATTATACACACAAAGTTATAATAAAAACTTTAATATATCGTATTTTAAGGTTAGGTTTGTCGAGTTTGATATCTAATTTCCAATCCAAGCTCATAAAAAAATAACAAGTCCAAATGATTTTTTATTTTAACATAAATTATTGTATTAATATAACTTTAGTGCGGACAAGTCATTATATTTGTTTAATTTAAGAATTTAAAAAGATATCGATAAAATAAAAAAAGCAAAACTCGATTGCTGCAGCTCCGACATGCCGTTAAATCGATCAAGTAAGCATAAAAATCAGTATATTATAATTTGCAAAAATTCAGGTGAATTCTACATCTAATTTTCAAGAAAAAGTATTCTATTAAGTTTTAACGAAAAATTGATAGTTTTTAAGGAAAAAATTCATTAAAATATTTATTTAGTAAAAAATTTGGAAAATTCGAAAAATTCCATCACGTTTACATCCTGACCCCTTTGACCTCGATCTCTAAAATTTTTTTTGTATATTTTGGGTAGTAAATAGAACATTTTCACAGATTTTCGACGAATTCTATTTTTTGTTAGGTGAGTTGACGTGAAACGTCCCATATATATATATATAGCATTTGGATCAAAGCCGATGTATTACTAATGTATATATATATATATATATATATATATATATATATATATAGATGTATGTATTGCATCATATGGCTGCGTTTACAGACTTTTCATTGTGTTGCTTACGAAATTACGTTCGCATACAAATGGCTGTGTTAAACACGCTTTTTGAAGTTGCGCACCAGTGATGCTTAGTATATTGCTGTGTCCGAAAACCTACTGCACATACTGGGGGTTTCCTTATATATAAGCTGTATCGACCAATCAGAAAGCTTCTTTAGAGCTATTTAACGCGTGATAAATTTTGTGAACACGGCGTGCGCAACCCCGAGAAGCATTTGGAACAAAGCCGATGTATAAGAAGAGTACGAAAAAAAGATAATCTTGCGTCTTTTGTGTCAGACGATTATGAGGACTTTGATAATAACGGATTTCACTTCGTTATAAAATAATCACCGTCAACTTCACTGTAATCCTTCGAGTCGCAAAGGCGAATATTCGAGAGCCAACATTTTATTACTTGCAGGTAAGATAAAAATATTTTAATCTTTTCTATGAATTATATAAATTGAAATTATTTTCATTATTTAAGAGGCCGCTGTATCTCTGTCCTTTTCTAATTAAAAAATTGACTTTTTTCCCAAAATTAGTAATAAGAGGCAAAAATAAATAGATGGTTTCAATGTGTTTAATAAAATGTAATATTTTCTTTGATTAGTATAAATTAATTTTATTGCTTCGTTTTTAAGAAAAGTTGGAATAACTTAAAAAATTAGAAATTAGTGTCAAATAATGGGATTTTCAAGTTATTCCAACTTTTCTTGAAAATAAAGCGGTGGAATTAAATTATTCTTATCAGAGAAAATATTGCTTTCTATTACACGAATCGAAACCATCTCTTTATTTTTGCCTGAAGCTATTAGTTTTTATAAAAAATAAATTTTAAATAGATTCGGTAAAACAGGTAACTGTGTCGGTATACGGCTGAGTCTTAAATAAGATTAAAGGTATTATTTCATATATTGCACAATTAATATCACAGTCAGTCAATAAATCTAATAATACTGAATAAGTAAGTCACAAACTAAAATAAATTAAAGTCATATCATAAAGTAATCATAAAACACACATACAATATTAAAATTTAAAAGAATTAAATTTAATACACAATAAAATAAAATAACAAGCGTACGCAATAGCATGAAACGCAGTCAAGAATCAAAACAAATAAAAACTCTCACTCACTAACCATTCAGCCAACACTCATACAACAAATACACTCACACCTTAAACCTATATAGAGGACGTTACAAAAATAAATTAAATAAATTAACAAAAATTAACATAAATTAATAGTAAAAAGTATTAATCTAGGTCGAGCATGTACCCTCCCACCGCTGATTTGAACCTACTGAAAGATGGAAGATGTTTAATCTCAGCAGGCAGGGAGTTCTAAAAATGCGCACCTTGAACTTGGAAGGAATTCCTGCCAACCTCAGTACGTATAAAGGGCAACGCTAGATCCCTGATTTCTCCCCTAGTAGCCACCCTGGGTACAAATCTAGTAAAGAGACCCATTAGATGCTCCATAGTATTCATAGGTATGAACTTATTTTAAATAAATGTGAATCTGAAGAGTGTAAATATGTTCAAATATAAAGAACAATCCGAGAAAAATCACACCTACTAAAAATATTTTATGAACTTTCATGTGAAATCTCATATGAAATCGTCTATGAAATCTCATATATTCGTTGAATTTTGAAAATAAAATAAATATATGTGAGATCTCATGTCAGATCGCACATATATTTTTTTTATTTTAAAAATTTAACGAATATACATTGGATTTCATGTGCGATCTCATAGGCGATTTCATGTGACATCTCATATGCAGTCTCGTGTGCGATGTCATATGTGATCTCACATGGGATCTCTTATATATTTTATTCAATTTAAAAAATTTAAAAAAGATATTTATTACTTTTTTATTTTTTTCGGCTTGTTCTTTAAATTTTGACAAATTTTGACATTAGCTATATTAATACCATTATTTTAGTTAAAATAAAAAATCCTTTGGAGCTGTTAATTTTTTATAAACTCAGATCGCAAATTAGACATCAAAGTTGACAAAACTAACCTCAAAATACTATAAATTGAAAACTTGTATATAACTTTTCAAATATAAGATCCCGGTAGATTTCTTTAGTTGTCCGCATTCAAGTTGAATCCTCCCTGGTAACATGGTCAACACAATTTTGCTGCAATTTTGCTGCAATTTTCTTGAAAATCAAAAAATTGCAGCAGAACATGTGCTGTCTGTTTCCGCATTTCATAGGGTTTTTTATGGAAAGAAATTACAGCAGAAAGTGCAACAGAATTGCACGTTTCTGAAAGAGAGAAAGTGCAATCTACGGAACGGAAAGAATGCGCAGAATGTTGAAGATATTTTGCAGTAAACTTGCAGAAAAAATTTATTACAGACACTAGCAACAAAATTGAGTAAATAATTCCCGACAAAGTTTTGCAGCACTATTACGTAAGAATTGCAAATTGTCAAGTGCGGTTCTGCGAATCGTAATAAGTACACAAGCATATAACAGAATCGAAACAGTCTTGCATAAGAAACTTGCAGCAGCACTTTACCTCAGATTTACATAAGAATGACATAAGTTGAGCGCAATTATATGACGAGAATAAACACGCAAACTTGCAGCAGAATCGAAGCAGTCTTCAGTAAGAATCTTGCAGCAGTACTTCACCCCAGAATTACATAAGAATGACATAAGTTGAGCGCAATTGTATGACGAAAATAAACACGTGAACTTGCAGCAGAATCGAAGCAATTTTCCGTAAAAATCTTGCAGCAGCACTTTACCCCAGAATTACATAAATATGACAAAAGTTAAGTGCAATTATATGACAAGAATAAACACGCAAATGTACAGTAGAATCAAAGCAGTTTTATGTGAGAATCTTGCAGCAGATTTGCGCTAAAATTACATCAGAAGGACAAAAGTTAAATGCAATCTTATCATAAGAATAATCACGCGAGTATACAGCATACTTGAAGTTATCTCGCATAAAAATCTTGCGACAAAACTTTGCTACAGAATTACGTATGAATATAGAACCAAAATATTTATCATCTTTTACTGATAGAAATTTATTTAAAACTTTTCTTAGATATTATAAAAATTTTTTATCTACGTCTATTATATTTTAAAGTTAGCTGCAATAGTCTCCTCTCTTCTCCCCAATGTCTACATGTATATAATTTTATACTATAACATCAGCGCCCACCCCTTTGTGTATATATGTTGATTGTTTTTTGCGTTCCTTCATTTTTTCTTTTAGCCAATATGTGCCTATAGGTATAGGCATCGGTAGTAAGAACACGTAAAGTTTAAAGAAATGCATTAAATGTATCGCAATTATAAATTATTATATTTTCATTAAATTATAAATTATAATTTTTAAATTCAACATTTGCTTTCTTAAAATCTGTCAACAACTCTTATGAACATGTTCTCGTTAGTTAAATGTTAATAATATTCACAATGAAAATTTTTTATTAAAATACAATGTATTATCTTTATTCTATAAAATAACTTCAATTTTTGGAACTATTAATTAACTTTGAAATTCTATAAACTGTGCTGCTGCAAGATTCTTACGGAAGACTGCATTGATTCTGCTGCAAGTTCACGTGTTTATTCTCGTCATACAATTGCGCTCAACTTATGTCATTCTTATGTAATTCTGGGGTAAAGTGCTGCTGCAAGATTCTTACGGAAGACTGTTTCGATTCTGCTGCAAGTTTGCGTGTTTATTCTCGTCATATAATTGCGCTCAACTTATGTCATTCTTACGTAATTCTGGGGTAAAGTGCTGCAGCAAGATTCTTACGGAAAACTGATTCGATTCTGCTGCAAAATTGCGTGTTTATTCTCGTCATATAATTGCACTTAACTTATGTCATTCTTATGTAATTCTGGAGTAAAGTGCTGCTGTAAGATTCTTACGGAAGGCTGCTTCGATTCTGCTGCAAGTTTGCGTGTTTATTCTTATCTTAGAATCGCACGTTTCGATTGGTAATCTGTTACAAATCTGACGCACGTTTCAGTCGCAATTAAATTTCAGCAGATATGCAGTAAAATGTGGAAACAGACCACGCAAGTTCTGCACAATCGTGCTTGCAACAGATTGTGTTACCAGGGCTACTACTTTTTTTCTTGAAGTGAAAAAAACCGATTGAATTCTCCATTTACTCATAAAGTTGGATAACAAATATTATCACAAGGGGGAGCTTCATTATGCCCTCAATGTATTTAATTACATCAATACTATAAATATGTATTCAAATACAGAAAGTCATTATATTCGATAAATTTAGTGGAGCCACAAGACCCAATGCATCTTGCCCGGGGTTAGTATTCCTTATTTTAGCCACTTCATTTAATTTGAATTGTATTTCATGGCGTCACTTTCCACTTCGGATCAGCTTTCGACTAACTTTACCGATCGAAAATAGCTGAAAAAGATATTTTGTTTTTATTTATTTTTTTGGCTTATTCTTTGAGTTTGGACAAATTTACGCACTTTCGCTTCTCATTTGTTAAAATGAATAGATATTTACAAGTGAAAAAATTTTGATATGTATTTTTATCAAAAATAAACGAAATTACTTATTTATCTACTTTCGATGGGTAAAAAAGGTCTATACCTCATCTTCAAGAGTAAGCTGGAGCAAATGTGGTTACCGACCGAGAGGTAAAAATATTATTTAATCATAAATTAAATAATTATACTGTTTTCAAAAGGAATTGTTATCGAGCGCAATTTTTTATTCATACATGATTGTATAATAGATGTTTTTTTCATGATATTCATCATATTTTAAACAAAAAGTAAGTAACCGCACTTACAGTTTAATAAACAATTGTAGTATAGAATTTTTTAATTTTTAAATTTTCCTTTAATTATTTTGGTGAGTGCAATAGAGAAATAAATTTCGTGAATGTATTTGAAATTTTAATGCATTCCATTACGTTTAGTAGGAGAAAATTAAACAACGGATGTTTAATTCTCGGTCAGTATCGAATCTGCTTCGACCTGCTCTTGACGAATAGCATAATAATAAGATCAATTTATCATCTTACTTCTAATGTTTGGACTTAAATGGCAAGCAAATATAATTTTCACTATGGAAACTATGTGAATAGTCTGTATGAATATGATTATATATCATGGTCTATAATTATATTTGAGCACGAATTTGAAATTTTTCAGATTACGGTAGATTCACGACTGAATTATGAAAAGAAGCAATAAGATTGCGATAGTACTTTAAAATAAAAGTAAAATCAATAATTTTTGAGTCAGAAGAACCTATATTGTTTAAATCTGTAAGACGCGATTGTAAATGATATGTAAAAATAATTTATCAGTATGATAAAAAAAAGATAATAAGTACTAAGTCACTGTCAGTTCATTGAAGGTAGTTTTTCATAATGACATTTGTAAGACATAAATGAAGCTGCAACTGTTTTTACGGCGACATGCAAATTATGTAACAATTGGTAAGACGTGTTATGCCGTAAATCTGAACCAGATGCAGCGTGCGTCATAGAACGACACTACCTATTGATTAAAATAACTGTCATTAATCAACAAACTGATCCCGAGCCTCGTATACATGATTTCGTCTGTGATATGAAATAAATATCTCAATTTTTGAATACACAAATTCTGTACAAACCTTTGTATACGAACGGCATCGCTCCAGACCTCACTGAAAAGTGATGGCCTTCTCGAGTGTCAAAGGCGATATGCATAATTGTAGTGACTAGTATCTTAAATATTACTTGTAAATAACGTCTAAATCTTCGTAAAAAATTGTTTTCTATTATTATTCAATCGCCAAGTATAATTACGCTCGAATATAGTTTAAAACCATAATCTATAATAGCATGCTTTAGATAACGATTGTTTTGTAGATGTAGTGTAGAATCATTTAATCGTAATTTTATTAATATATATAATATATAAATAAATTGAAGTATAGACCAAAATTTAGATTTTATATTTGTTGACATTAATTACAACTATAAGTGTAGGAAAAAATCAGATTTTTTTACACATGAGATCTCACGTGAGATCTCACGTGAGATCTCATGTCCAAAAAAATTTTATTTCAGTTCACACGAGATCTCATATGAGATCTCATGTGAGATCTTATGTGGCATCGGGTATCGGAAAAAATTATACTTTTCGCGCATGAGATTTCACATGAAATCTCACGTGAGATCGGGCATCAGGAAAAATAAAATTTTGCGGCACATGAGATTTCACGTGAGATCTCATATGAGTTCTCATATGAGATCTCGTTTCATTTTCAACCGTGAGATCTCATGTTAGATTCCGTGTGTGATCTCACAAGAGATCTCACGTGAGATCTCATGTCATTTTTTTCAGTAGGGATTAACTCCACATGAACTTAATTTAAAAATAAATGCCATAATAATGCTAATTAGAAATTTAAGTATAAAAGATGGATTATGCAATAGAACACGATTAAAAATAACGAGATTATTTAAATAGAATATAAAATCTGAAATTATTACAGGCGAAAATAAAGGAAATAAAGTTTTTTTACCGCGTATTACATTAAGCACAAATGAATCATCGTCTTTACCATTTATTTTATATAGAAAACAATTCCCTATTGTATTAGCTTTTGTTATAACTATAAATAAATCACAAGATCAAAGTTTTGGAAACGTAGGAATATTCATAAACAAACCTTTATTTTCACATAGATAATTATATGTTGCTCTTTCAAGAAGTAAAAATCTTTCTAGAATACATATTCAAAATGAATTAGAAAATAAAAATGAATTAACCAATATAGTATGGAAAGAAGTACTAGAAAAATAACAAAAAAAAACTTTAATTTTTTTAATATTAAAAATATATTTATATTTTTTACATACTAATAAAACATTTGTTTTTTTTCAGATATAACGTAATGAAACAAAAAATAAAAACATACTTTAAATTTTCCATATAAAAAAATTAATTTAAAATAATAAAAAATAAAATAAAAACAAACTCCAAATATTTTATAAAAAAAATAATAACAAAGTTATTTAAAATATAATTTAATTAATACTAATAATAATTGAATCATTATAAAATGGAATGGGATCCAGTTTCAAATGAATACATTGTTGTAGAAAACTTACAACATCAAGAAGAATTAGATGATTCAAATAACCGAATAAACGAATTTGAACGGTTTCAAGAGCAGTACGAAGAATATATGGAAAATTTGAATGAAAATACAGATTTATCTAGATTAAATAATGCAATTAATAACTATATCGGAATTGAAAATGAGAAACATCATTTTAAAAATTGGAACAACGTAACATATTATTATAAATATATGACAAATAAAATTATTTAATATAAGTTAGAAATACGTGATCCAATAATAGAATATTATATCACAACTTATAATACAATATATTATAAATATTTAATACGTATTGCTAATATAATTTTTTTTATATTATAAAATATAATATAAAATATATTTAAGTAATAAATCAATAAAAATAATAAATATATTTTTTATAATAACAAAAAATTAATCAAATATATTAAAACAGTAATTTAAAATATATTTCATACATCAAAAAGACTTAATTGCATTAAGATATATTTAAAAAAAAATAAATAAAATTTATTTAAATACTCACTTTATAATTTTATTTATGACGTACATGGATTAGTAATTAATTGTATTAATATTATTATAATTATGATACAGGCATTAAACGTTAAATAAATCAAATAAAATCCTATTATAGCTTGAACATTTTTAATTGAATTTAAATATAATAAAATGTTTAAAGAATAAATAAAAAATTATTTTATGAAACAAAAAAAAATTAATAAAATTCATATCATTATGTATTATATTATATTGATTTTTTTAATTAATAAATAATATTGAAAATTATTTATTAATAAATAAATAATCGATAATTTAAAAAAAAACAAACATGAAAATACATTCTATTAATTTTATAAGAATTATTTTAATATATCTTTTTTAATACTACCAAAAAAGTCAAGGATATTAGAAGACAATATAGATATATATTTTATACATCCGAAAGACTTAAAAATGAAATTAAGACATATTAAAAATAAAATTAAAATAATTAATAAATAAGGAAAAATTATATTATTTAATTTTATCGTTTTATTTATGAAATATATTAATTAATAATATTATGATTATCATAATGATATTGAAATTTATTGTAAAATATATTCTTTGAATAAAACTAATATTTAAAAAAAAGGAAATATATCAATTTCGAGTAAATGAATTAAAGATACTAAATGTTATAAAAAAAATAATAATAATTATTATTCAAATATAAGAAATAATTGGAAAATTTTCAATAATAATAATATTAAAAAACATAGAATTCAATCAAGTATTAAATTTCAAATTTAGAATAATTATAATAAAAAAAATTTCTGTTCTATATTATTGTAAGACATGTTACAATAATATTTAATTGAAAAATATCAAGTTATAATAATTATTCTAATAAACATACTTAAACAAAGATTTAAAAGATATAAATATTAATTGAACAATTGTTATATAACAATAATGTAATAACAAATAGTACAAATTATAAAATGATTTTAAAACTTTGTTTAAATATGTAATACTGATGTTGGAGGATGGATTGTAAATAGAGTCTATGGTATAAGGAGAAAGGAATATAGACTTTCATGGTTGTGTAGGGCTATCGGCGTAGGTAACCATGGTTTCATTTAAAATAATTTTATAAAGAAAAAGGAATAATTTTAATTAATTTTAACATGTCTTAAAATAACTTAAAATTATTATAATTGATTCTATATAATTATTAAAAATAAAAGAAAAAAAAAACCAACGCGCCATAATACCATACATTTTTTATTATTTCATTTATATTATAAATTATTAATTGTAAGGTATTATTGACAGTACCTCTTCATGTGGTGTGGAAATATGTCTGAGCAAATATATTATTAATATTAATTTTTTTAATACTTTTGGTCAGTACAAATTTCATTACTGGCTGACATAATGTAAACATAAACGGGGGTTGGCGAGCAGCGCGAGCAGGGGGAACCCCTAGTATATATATATATATATATATATATATATATATATATATATATATATATACATACATGTAATCATGGACTATCAGTGTTATAGACCACTATCAGGCTGACAGCACATTCTCGTGATGTAATTGTTTCGTGTCTTTGATAAATGATAAAAAAGAAAAAAATTCATTAATTTCTGATATAATATGAATAATTGAACTTTTTTGACAATATACAATTTAAGAAATATGAATTTAAAATATTATTAGATTTTATTTAGTATTTATAGGTTGAAATGACCGTCGAAGAAAGCATTACCGCTCAAGATTAATTTTTTTAATCTTAAAAAAACAATAGAAACAGTGTTAAAAAATTAATTTTGTCATAGCGTCATGTTTATTTGAATTTTTTATGAATTTTCAAGCCTAATATATCACTTTTCGAAATAATTCTTTAAGACAAATAATTTAATTGTAAATATTGAAATATTATTCAGGCTCGAATTTATGGACGTGTCCTAAATATCGAGTATAACTTGGAACTTAAGTATCGTTACTTGAGTATCAATTGCTACTTCAATTAAGTATTACATCTTTCTCAACGAGTATCTGTGTAGTTTGCACTCGACTGATGTAACAGCTGATACTCAAGTAACGATACTTAGGGTGCAGGCACATGAGTAGAATAAAGACTGCGTAATAGAAACAGCCAATCAATTCTATTCCAAAATGTTTCTGCTCCTTCGATCACATGGGCGTCATAGAGACCCTTCGAATTGAATCGAATAGACGAAATGTCTTTTAATAAAGGTTATGCAGTTTTTTAAATAAATGGATATATTCTTAATCATAGAAAAAATATGCAATGATAACTTAATTAGTTATTTAAAGATAATTTCAATAATATACAAATATTTTTTTGTTTTTTTATTGGTAAATTAAATTTCTTTTTCTATTCTACCGCCTATTCTACTGTTTTTTCTCTCCATGTGACCGTAGGGGGCAAGAAATCTGTGGAATGGAAAGAAGATACTTGCCGCATAGCGCTGATTGGTTGTTTCTATTGCGCAGTCTCCATTCGGCAGTCTCTATTCTACTTATGTGACTGCACCCTTAATTTCTAAGTTATACTCAATATTTAAATCACGTCTATAAATTCTAGCCTTATTAAAATATGAATATGCGCTATGAATCACTACTATTTTGCAAATAATACAGCGCTCGCAGTGACCAGTAAGCAAAATACAAATTTGAGTACGAATATTATAATTACACCGACCACTATGGCCCGAATTTATAGTCGACACTTGGCACTCAGCACTCAGTTTACATGTAATAAACATTATTCTATCTTACTCTACTTTCATAAGAAAAACAAGGATAGAATGATGTTTTTTACACGTAAACTGAGTGCTGAGTGCCAAGTGTTGACTATAAATTCGGGCCTATCTCACTTTCCAGACCTGAGTAAAAGACTATGATTTTAACGCTGTGAACTTTCTAGTAATTTTTTTCTGTTATTATTTTGATTTTTATAAATCTACTAGTGTTGCCATAATGGCGAATTGTTGTATCGAAAATTTATTGACAAATGAAATCGGTAAATGTCATAGTGAAACATTCACAGAAAATAATTCTATATTAAAATTGCGAGATATAAAAGATGATGATTTACTACTACTGAGTTATCGTGTACCGGGTTTTCAAAAAAATACTGAAGGTGTTATATGTATGCATCATTTTATGAAATATGTACAGTATTATTTAAGTTTATTTAAAAAATGTTGTGATCCTTTTAAAAGGCATGAAAAAAGTATTAAAAAAAACTTAATAGTAATAAATGTGGAAATGTAAACAAATTTTGAGAAAGCTAGTAATACAACATTAATTCCTGGTTGTGAAGTTTGTACTAACTGTTTTAATAAATTACATTGTGCAGTTACTGAATTTGAAAATAAATGCAATTATTGTTGTGACCCTTTTAACAAACACAGACGACCGATCAATAAAGATCTACAGATGTTAGATAGAACAACAATAGATAAAATTAATAGAGCTTGTAATATTCAGGTGTTATATGGATTTAAAGTATGTTCTTCATGTTTTAATAGGATGAAAACTAAAATGGTTGAATTGGAAACGCTGAATTCTAATGCTTTGAATTTTGACAATCTAGAAACTTTATCAGAAAATAGTAATAGTGTATTTCTGTAGAATCTAGTCAATCTTCTTTTAAAACTAACAGCCAGAAGATACAAGATGTTCATTCAATGCTTGAATTATTTGGTATTCCACCAATAAAAAAACAAAAAATAAATGATGAAAAATTTACCAAGTAGGTTGTAAATGTACTAGAAAATATTGTGCATGAAGCTTCAACTGCAATCAGTCAAGCTTATGACATTGAATCGCCTAATTTTTCAAATTTAACACAAATTCATCAAGATTCATTAACATTAAAAAATGTTATTGAAAATTTAATATCAACAACAAGAAGATAATATAGTAATCTTCTACAATAGATTTTATTTGAATAGATTTTATTTGAATTGTTATAATGGATAATATTGATGATATATTAGATAATGTTCAAGAAAAAGAAACTATTGTGAATGGAACTGAAGCTCTTGGTAAGTGTGTTGATTCTAGGAAGGATTGTATAATGCATGTAAATATTAGAAGTTTGAACAAAAATCATACACTTTTGCAAACATTTATTGAGAGCATTGGCTTTGACCCTTGTGTGATAGTGTGTACGGAGACTTGGAAAATTGACTGTTGCAATGTTTGGAGTTTACCGGGCTATACAATGCATTACAATGGTAGCCATATTAATGCTGCTGATGGTACTGTGGTGTATGTTAAGGAGAACATGGATTCAAATACTGAGGTCATTACTATAAATAGATTAAAAATAATTAATACAAAAATTAAATTAAATAATCATAAAGATTTAGAGATTTCAGCCTTATATAGAAGCCATGGACTACCCAAGACTGAATTTATAAGAGATTTAAAAAAATACATTGTTATGAAGAAGAAAGTAAAAAATCATTTTTTGATAGGAGATTACAATATCAACTTACTTAAAATGGATAATTTATCAATGGAATATCTTAATAGCTTGTTAGAAGAAGGATTTATTCCGGGTCTCCGAACAGTAACTAGACCATCTATTGTTAGTGATAGAATTGGCTCCTGCATTGACAATTTTTTTATAAAAACCGAAAATATTAATACAAATGTAATAAAATATGCAAATCTATTCAATGATCATTATCCAATTTTTTTAGTTTTAAAAAAAATTGTCAGAAAAAATACTAGGATAAACCTAAACATAAATTACAAGAAACTTGTTAACTCTGCTAGAGAAATGAATTGGTACAATATATTGTCTATACAGTGCCCAAATCAGGCGACTGATACTTTGATAAATAATATTAAAAAATGTATTGAATTATCAAAAATTAAAAAGAAAAATACGAATATGTCCAAAGATATGAAACCCAGGAAAGAGTGGATAACAAGTGCAATAATTGTTTCTTCTAAACATAAAGAACATTTATATTTATTGTGGAAAAAGAACCCAAATAACATCAATCTAAAGACTGATTATTATAAATATGTAAAGATATATGATAGGGTTATTAATGAGGCTAAGTGGTCGTATGACAAAAATTTGATTAAAAATAATCAGAATGATAAAAGAAAATTATGGAATATCATAAATAATAAATTGGGCAAAAGTAGTAGTAAAAAAAATTTAAAAATAAGTTATCTCATTGATGAAAAAAATGTAAAGGTTATTGAACCAAGGGACATTGCAGAAAATTTGAATACTTACTTTTGCAATATTGGAACTGAACTAGCGCACTCAATCCTACAACCTATAAAACAGGACCTAAGGCTACCTAGTATCAATCCACAAACAATTTTCCTCGAGCATACAGATATTGAGGAAATCACTAGTATTGTTAATAACTTAAAATTAAAGACTGGTGGTGTAGATGGCATACAGGCTAAGGTACTTAAAGTTCTGGTTGAATTCATTGTGGGTCCACTGACACACATCATAAATATATGTATGGTTAATTCTGTATGGCCTGACTCATTAAAAAAAGCAGAAGTGATTCCTATATACAAATCTAAGGAAAAGTATAGATCTTCTAATTATAGGCCTATTTCACTTATCTCGAATATCGCTAAAATCTTTGAGAAGGTTTTACACAGAAGACTACTTAATTTTATCAATAAACATAAAATTATATCAAAAAAACAATATGGTTTTCTTAGGAATATTGGTACCAAGGATGCACTTAGCTTCCTAAGCAATCTTATCTACAAAAAACTCGACAGTGGTCGTCCGATAGCTGTTACATTCCTTGATTTGGCAAAGGCCTTTGATACGGTGGACCATAGGATTCTTTTAAGAAAGCTGTACAACTATGGAATAAGAGGCTATGCTTACGACTTACTGGCAGACTATCTGAGTAATAGATATCAGTGTGTGATAGTGGATGACGAGGTAAGTGGTTACCAGAAGATAACTACTGGTGTACCGCAGGGGACCATACTAGGACCGTTACTATTCATTTTGTACATAAATGACCTTCTCTGTGTACTACCTGAGGATGAAATGATTTCTTTTGCTGATGATACTGCTTTGATAGCATCAGATAAGACTTGGTCACAAGTTAAAAATAAAATGAATCAAAATCTTGAGGTTGTGAGTGTTTGGTTGGCTCTAAATAAGCTGTCGCTTAATGTAAATAAAACTGTTGTCATTACCTTTGGTAGCTACATTAATAGTGTCCCACTATGTTTTGATGTAAATATAAATGGTAAAATAGTTGAAAGAGTGGAATCTACGAAATACCTAGGTATAATTATAGATTACAGACTGACTTGGGCCAATCATATACAGTATTTACTTAATAAAACTAAATATCTTATATTTCTGTTTTATAAAATGGCCAAGATTATGTGTTCTGAATCACTTAAAATGATTTACTATGCCTTTTTCCACAGTGTAATAAGCTATGGTGCAATAGCATGGGGCGGTGCCTATTCCAGCAATTTACATCTGTTACAGAGACTTCAAAATAGGATATTAAAAATAGTTAATAAGAATCGCTTTGAAAGCAAGGGAATTCCGCTTAATCTCGAGCAAAATTTTGCTAAAGACTCTCTTTTATATCATTATGATGATTTAATGGAGCAATACATGACATCGAATAGAGTAACTAGAAACAAAAGTATTATCTTGCCAATCAGGCGTAAAACTGTGAGCAGTAAGAGCAGCTATATTAGTGCGATTGGATTCTATAATTCACTTCCATCGGAATACAAAACTTTGATTAATATAAATAATAGGAAAAAGAAAATAAGAGAATGGATCTCAACTCATGTTTGATATGACCAAAGATTAAATAGTTAAAGGAATTTATTATAGATATATAGATACTAGTGAAGTGTTGGGCAGGTGGAGTACTGATGTCTTTTTTTGCTGAGTATATTTACTTGGATTGTTATAGGATTAATGTAGCGTATTGTTAATAATGATATTAGTTATAGTAATGTATGTATCCAGTCCTACGCACAGGTAACTGCGTTTACCTCTGTAGGAATTTACTGTATTTTATACTATGTAAATTGAACTGGTGAATAAATAAATAAATAAATAAATAAATAAAAGATACAAACAACTATCAAAGAATAATCAGAAAATTGAAATCTTATCATTAGTCCCTACTCATTGGAAATATTCAGAAGTTCAAAAATATTTCAACTGTCGTTACATTTTTAATTAGGCTCTTAAATTCAGGAAATCTGACAGTAAGTTTTTATATTATTTTAATTAGTCTTATTTTTACTTTTGAGAAATTTTTTAGAATTACTTCTTAAATACTTTTAATTATTTTTTAAATACTTTTTTCAAAATACTATTGCAATATTTCAGCCATATTGTGAAATTGAATTTAATTTTACTCGAAATGATATTTATGACATATTTTTTGCCTTTTTTGCTTTTTGTACGTTAATACCTTTTTTACGTAAATCATGATATATATTTCTTAAAGCTCTGTTAGAGTAAAATTTTGAATTTAATTTTTTCTCTCGTACAAAATCCATTTATCAATCTTCATTCATCACATATAAATCATGTCAGTCATTCATTTGATATAGAATTTAAAAATAAAGAAAAAAACACTACAAAATATTAAAAATTATTGCATTAAAATTAACTGTGTTGACTATTTATTAGGAATGTTATTTTGTTTGTACTATTGTGCATTTACATGAATGTAATCGTGCCTTTGAAAGTATATAAATATTTACTTCCTTGTACAGCTTGGAATAACTATATATTTTCTTCCATTGTTTACTAAATAGATTCGTATTAGCTTTTAGATCATATATAAATCTGTACCAATTTTTAAATGAATTTCTTCGAAAAAGTTAGTGTTTTCGAGAAATAACAGTTTATCTATAGTCATATATAACTTACAATATACAAGCATGTATATCCTTATATATGAATAGCAATATATTGATATAAACTTATATATTATTGTGTATAAGTTATATATGATTATATATCAACTAATTTTACCCAGGTAAAAAAATCATTTTAATTTAAAAGAATTTCTCTCTGTTTTAAAGATTATATAGCATTATCTGAAAAACTAAAACTTTTTGGGACTTAATACATGTGGGACATTTCATATGAATTGCAATGAAAAAAAAAGGATTCGTTAAAAATTTGTCATGAGGTTCCATTTGATACCCAAAATATACAAAAAAATTTTCAGAAGCATAGGTTGATATAACTATGTGAATCGTGTCTTTTTTTTAGAATATTCTGCAAAACATACTTTATAAAAACTGAAAAGATTAACCTGTAGAGATATATAAATTTAAAATCTGGAAATTTTGAAGCCAATTTGTTGAACAGTCATTGTGTTCAATATTACACAGAAACTATTTACAATTTTGTGTAATATTAAAAAATCTGTACGTTAAATTTCTCGTTTTAAAATTTTCAAAAGTTTTTTTCGTATTTTTAATACAAAAATGTTTTATTATTCTGAAATGTAATTTTATGTTAAAATGACAAAAAATTTTTCATTCTGTAGTAACTTTTTTTGTCTGAAATATTGCAAATTTCAAAAATTAATATGTTTTTATGGTATTCTGAAGCATAATTATTACAGGCTTATCTTTGTAAAAATAACCTTGCATGTTTAAACATACGTTGTACAGAAAAAAAAATAACTTTTTGCGAATACACGTATTATTTTTCAGCACTTCAAGCTCATTTGAGAAAAACTTATAGTCATATTTCGGAAGATGTGAAAAAGGAAATTATCGATTTTTATAATGATGATCGCAACAGTGGGCCTTGCAGTGGCATGAGAGAATGTTTTATGAAAAAAGTTTCAAATGCTGAGTCTATTCCAGTGGGAAAGCGCCTTCTCCTGTATGACTTCAAAGATTTATACAATATCTGGTTCCAAGAATCAAATTCTGAAAAAAAACCATGTTTCTCATTTTTTGCTAAGCTCAGGCCAAGAGAATGTGTTTTTGCTGGTGACCCTGGTACACACTCAGTTTGCGTGTGTGAAATGCATCAAAATGTGAAATTGAGATTGGCTGCTTGGAACAAAAGTATCAATTACAGGTATATTATTAATGAATCCATTTGTTCATTAGATAATAAATCATGCATGTTACACACATGTGATTTCTGCCCGGGAAAGCAAGGAATTCGTAAATATCTTGAAATGCACGTGACTGACAATAATTCAAATATCATTTCTTTTAAACAATGGGTGTCTTCTAAAACCCGTATTAATAATGAAGAAACAGTACAGGTTTCCAGAACCACTTTAGATGACTTAAAAGAACCTCGTGAGCAATTCTTATAAGAACTAGTTACACATATTTACAATTTGCTACCTCATCATTATATAAGTGAATGTCAAAAACTATTTTTGAAAACAAGTAAATCAAATTTAGATCAAGATACTTGTATAGTATTGATGGACTTTGCAGAAAATTATTCTTTCGTGTGCCAAGACTCGACACAAGGTTATTATTATAATAATACGCAAGCAACTTTGCATCCGTTTGTAATTTATCATAAACATCCAGAAAATAATAAACTTGAAGTCCAAAGCATTTGTATAATATCTGATTCGCTTGTGCATATTGCAGTCACCATGCATACATTTCAAGAAAAAGTTTGTAATTTTCTGAAAGAACAGTATCCATGGATCAAAAACATAATTTATTACTTAGATGGAGCTCCAACTCAATACAAAAACAAGTAACATAGATTTCTCTAAATCATAAATATTAAAATTTGATAAATTATTTTATTCTTTCATGACAATATTGTTTTTTTAGGAATCATTTTATTAATTTATGTTACCATTATGAAGATTTCGGACTGACAGTAAAGTCACACAATTCCTTTGTGACAAGCCACAGTAAAAGCTCTTGTGATGCCATTGGTGCTACTGTTAAACGATTCGTAAGAAAGGCATCGCTGCAACATCCTATAGACAATTAAATACAAACTCCTTGGCAAATGTTTGAATATTGTCGGGATCATATAACTAGTATTAAGTAAAACAAAATAATTTTTATTAAAACAGTTATAATCTACTATATTACATAGTACGTTATTTTTCCAGATTTTATTATATTGAAAAATCAATAGTAGAAGCAAATACACAAAAACTCAGTGTACGCTTCAAAATGGCAAAAACTATACCAAATACCAGGCTAAGACATTATGTTGAACCGATTAGTAGAGAAATATTAGAAGTTAAAAGTTTTTCGGATGACGATGAATTTACGTTGGTTGGAATTATTTAAGAAAATGTTTGAAAATAAATTTTTATTTTTAATAAATCCAATTTGAATAGTTTGCTTTAAATTGTTTTCAATACAATGTATAATTTTATATGTTTGTAGCTATAGAGATATAATAAATTGTTAGAGATTGAAATAGAAAACATTCAATGAAAAATTGAAGTAACATCATATTATTACATTAAATTTTTTTATTATTATAAACCTTTTACAGTAATGCGACTTTAAATCGACTAAGGATAATATTCTGGTTTTTACTTACAGCAGATGATGACATAAATATGATTTTCATAATTTAAATAACTAAATACATTCGAAAAACATTTTAACCTGAGCCAACCAATAACAGCTGAAGATTAATCATATCAAGACACAGACATACACACGCGCGCGCGCACGCACACGGAAACCATTTTTTTTTAAAATAAATCAAACTTATGTTCCAAAATTGTCACAAGTTGTGACAATTTTCCAATTGTCACCATTCAAAGGTGCGTAACGTGACAATCTTTTAAGTTCAAAGTAATGTAGGCTGGTTCTTAATTGACAAAATTGAATTTAGTAAATTACACCTTAAAGCTCTTTCTATCAGTTAGAACATGTCGTCTGTCAAATTAGAATATGTTAAAACATTCAAACAAACGAAGACGCTATAACAAAATTAATTTTTTGACACTGTTTCTATTGCTTTTTTAAGATTAAAAAAATCAATCTTGAGCGGTAATGCTTTCTTCGACGGTCATTTTAACCTATAAATACTAAATAAAATCTAATAATATTTTTAATTCATATTTCTTAAATTGTATATTGTCAAAAAAGTTCAATTATTCATATTATATTATAAATTAATGATTTTTTTTTTCTTTTTTATCATTTATTAAAGACACAAAACAATCACATCACGAGAATGTGCTGTCAGCCTGATAGTGGTTTATAACACTGATAATCCATGATTACATGTATATACATATATATATATATATGCAGAGAAAGAGAGAGGGAGGGAGAGAGGAGAGAGAGAGAGAGAAAAGAGAGCCTAATACTTGAAAACAATGAAAATTTAAAGAATTTTCAGTTGCAAAATCGTCATGTTATAGTAGTATCGATCCGAAAAACATGGGCAAATATATTTGATGGTTTTCTATATGTCTAAAGGAAACTTTTAAAGCAAAGAACGTCCAAATCAAAGTTGGTAGAAAAAAATTATAAGAGTTTGAAAACGGCTAAAATATCGATTTTCCAGTTTTTTGACATTTTCAAAGTGTCGTATCTCCGTCAATTTTTGGTCTTTCTGAGCGTCTAAAAAAAGAAATTATATGTTCTCTTCAAGATAAAGACATAACTTTTTGTAGAATTGGATAACATTAAGATTTAGAATTTCTACACATGTTTAAAGACAGGCAAAAATGATAAAAACATGCCTCTGCTTTTGAACTACTAGCTGCGAAACTATACATTTTTCAATATAGACGCTACTTATCATTTTTGAAGATGGCAAAAAGACAAAAAGAATGCGAGGTCAAACGTCAAAATTGGATTAAAATTGGAGTTTGGCAGGCATTTGAATTCATATAAAAAACCGCTGAAAATCACTAAATTTCAGGTCTTTCAAAGAGCATAGCACAGCTTAAATTTGGTCAAGAGGGCTGAAATTCTGGCTAAGTTTCTAATTTATATAGTACTTTAATATATCCAAGCTGCAGCAAAATCGGTGACCTACCTGCGCCCAGCTTTTTAAAAAAAGTAGAAGAATGGTTCATATATATATATCAATTGCAAATTACTAATAATTAATTCAAAACTCAAAAGTTACTATTTTAAAACGGAATATGGAAGATAAACATGTATCGTTTTATTCCTTAAATATCACGAATTAGAATATTAATTATTATTAGTTATTTCAAAGTGTTATATATTATATAAATAATTCTCTATTTATTCATTTTTGATTTTAGAAACAGGAAAAGTCACACAAAAAGAGATTAACAATCACATTTTCTGCGAAATATTGCCCTTGAATCGAGTAGGTGAAATGTCAGTCTTAGTACCAAAAAAAAAGACACTAAGCATCGAAAATTTATGCTCTCACTTCATAATATAATAGTACCAACAGTAGTCCCTAAAATTCGAGCTATAGTACTAATTGAAATTATATCGTCCCTCTTTTTTCAAATACCTTAGTACATAAATTAGATATACTAAATTTAGCACCTATTTTAACAATACTTTCCTTTCTGCATGCAGTTAGTTCTAGTAAACGTCAAATAATGTTTCCGATTATTTCATGGTTCGTGA
Source organism: Anastatus disparis (assembly GCA_017163975.1). NCBI lineage: Eukaryota > Metazoa > Arthropoda > Insecta > Hymenoptera > Eupelmidae > Anastatus > Anastatus disparis. The sequence continues at coordinate 1,013,256 of JAFFSR010000233.1, forward strand.
TTGAAACACGTAATTGAAAAGATAAAATTCCTATTATATTTTTTCATTGATTCAAATGCAATTGAGTAGAACAATTTCCTAATTCATCATGATATAATTTGTATTCAAACAATTTTTATGCACATTGTAACTTTAATTAATCTTTTTTATAAAAATATAAAAATTTAATTCAGTACAAAACTATAATATCAAAATTCAAAAGTTGTGGCAATTCTTTTTTATTTTAAAATTGGCTAATTTATACATAATTATGTAATATATAAAAATTCAACCGAGCAACGTTAGAAGCGAGGTATTTTTTGCTAGTTTATAATTATAGACACAATCAGAAATATTTATTTATATTGTTACGGTTATTTTGCACACGATACAAAAAGAATTAGTTATTATATTAATATTATTTTTAATAATTCATAAAATTTAGATAATTGTAGAGTTGCCGAAAACCCGTAATAAGATATCTATACATATATTTCACTATAATCAAAAAATAAGGACCGTGCAGGCGTCGAAGTAAGCAACAGGTACAGGCTTTATATATAATTTTCATTTGCAATAAATAAAATCAAGACTTTACGTTTAATATAAGTTTATTAAGAATAATAACAAAAATACAGAATCAAGAATAGATACGTGAATGATTGATGAAGATAATTAACTAATATAACAATGTTTTAATTACAGTAAGAAAATATTTTCTAGAAAGAGCTAGCAATAGGGGAGGACGCGACGCAAACTAAAATGTATCGTACGCTCAGAAGCATGCTTGTTCTTTCAAGACCAGAAGTTTCTTTGAGGCAAGAAACTTCTGGTTAACAAAATCTTACAAACAACTTACAATAACGCGTAGAAGCTTCTTATCCCGTGTTGCGAGAATCAACCGACGTTGGCCAACGAAAGTAATAAATGCTGCGCCTGATCGCTGTGACTCGTAAATCCAGCCAAACCGAAATGTGATTTCCAGGTCACTGCGACTCGTTGAAGACAGCCAAGTTAAATTAAACGCAGCCCGAAGATGATGCGCGTGTCTCTTTAGAATAGCGATCTCCTTTTCCCTTTTTCTTACACAAAACTATGTACGGCATTACACCAGCGAATTAGTCGAATAAAAATTCGAATCAAGCCGAGAGATCAGACTATGGTGCGCGCTTGTAGGCCGTTGAAACAAGTCTGCTGCACAGAGCAGGAATATATCAGCCAACGTGTGCGCTAACAAACCACTGGAAATGTTCTGATGCGCCTCGTGGCTTTCTTGCTCCTCTCGCGCGCGCTGCTCATCGAGTTACGTGCTTCTTGACGTAACTTAGACGAGGTAAATGACTGAGTGCGTGTCATTTAATTTTACCTAAGCGCGCAAGATTCGAACACGGTAGAATACCGTGACACCACCAGTGACTTGTACCAGTTGTACTCTGCTTTGCTGTGTTATATGCAAATATAATCTCAGGTAACTTTTCGTCCCATGAGCGATGGTTTTCATCAATAAATGCAGTAATTATGGTTTTAACTGTCCGGTTTATCTTTTTTACCGGATTAGCCTGCGGGTGATACGCAAGAGTAGTATTATGACAAATATCTGCTTCATTCAGATATTTATCTACTACTTAATTGCTGAACTCTGAGCCATTATCAGATAAGAAGATCTCAGGCGCACCAAACCTTAAAATAATCCTTTCTTTTAGTGCTTTTAAGATCGTGGGTGCATTCGCTTTTCTAATAGGTATTCACTCCACCCACTTAGTAAATATATCTTCAAAAATTAAGGCATATTCGTAACCACGTTTACTCCTTGGAAAAGGATCTGTTACGTCACCAACAACAACCTTCCATGGACCTGAAACTTCTCTTTTACCCATTAAGCCTGCAGGTAATTTTTGTTCTACTTTACACTGCTGGCAGATCTCACAACTCTTAACATACTATAACACCGTTTTCTCTATATAGGGCCAGTAATAATATTGTTTTATGCGGGCTATGGTCTTATCACGATCTAAGTGGCCAGCTGTCGGCTCGTCGTGACATTCATGCAGTACTTCTGCTCGATTCTCACTAGGAACGACGAGTTTCCATGAGTCATCGTCTCCCATCGTTTCTTCAGTAAACCTGTCCGGTACATAGCGATATAACTGACCTCCAACTATCTTCCATCTTGGATAGTCGTCAGGCTTACTCATAACTTGTTGAAGCAGAGACTTATACCACGCATCGTTCGTTTATGACGCCGAGCTTAGTGCACTTAAGTGAGTGTCGTATTCCACCAAATCTTCATGCATGCGTGATAATGCATCAGGCACATAGTTCAATGGGCCTTTTCTGTGCTCAACAGTGTAAGAGTAACCTTGCAGCTCCAGCGCCCATCGCGCTAGCCTCCCCGTTGGATTATGTAAATTACATAACCAACGTAAACTACTATGATCAGTTATGACTTTAAAGTCATAATCTTTAATATAACAACGAAACTTTTTGACGACCCATTTAACAGCTAGACACTCTCTTTCTGTTACGCTGTAATTTCGCTCTACACTGGACATAGTACGACTAGCGAATTCTAATACACGCTCTTCGTCGTTAACTATTTGTAGGAGTACTGCTCCAAAACCTGAGTCGCTTACATCTGTCTGTATAACGAATTGCAACTTGAACTGCGGTCGATGCAATAATGGAGCAGATGCAATCAAAGCTTTTATTTGATCGAAAGCGATTTCCTACATATTTGCAGTCTTGACCATACATATTTGCAGTTTTTTCTAGTAAGCCTAGTTAATGGCTCTGCTAATGTGACGAAATTTTTCAAGAATTTCCTGTATTACGAGGCCATCCCCATGAAACGCCTCAGCTGTTTTAAATTCTTAGGAGCTGGGTATTCAATAATGGGTTTGATCTTTTCTGGGTCTCGCTTGAATCCATTTCTATTTACCAGAACACCCAGATATTTGACCTCTTCTCTGCAGAATATGCTTTTTTTTGTGACTGATCGTAAGACCTGCTGCTTTTATGCGCAGTAATACCTTCTTCAACCATTTCATATGTTCAGCGAAGGTCTCAGTTACTACGATTATATTATCCAGGTATGAGAATGCATATGGCTCGAGTTCTGGGCCTATAACCTTGTCGATTAATTGCTGAAAGGTGGCGCCAGCGTGGCTAAGACCGTACGGCATACGTTCGAATTGGAAAAGGCTCATACTAGGCACTGTAAATGCCGTTTGAGCACGTGAATTTTCTTTCATCCTAATTTGATGGTAAGCACTGCTCAAATCCATTGTAGAGATGTATCTTGCTTTCTGCAATTTACGCAAGATATCATCCATTCTTGGCAATGGATACGCATCAGGTTTTGTTACTGCATTAACCTTCCTAAAGTCAATACAAAACCTGAATTTGCCATTTGGTTTCTTTACTCGAACCACCGGGCTTGACCAGCCGCTTATTGAAGGTTCAATAATGTCTGCAGCTAGCATCTTATTAACCTATTCGTGCATCCACTCTTCGACTTTCTTAGAAACAGGATAATATTTCTGTTCAATAGGTCGTGCAGAACCTGTATCGATCTCATGTTCGATCCAGTCTGTACAGCCTATAGGAGTATCATCTTCTCCTAATATTTCTGTAACTAATCTTTTTACTTGAGCACGATCAGCTGCTAATACGACGGCCAAACCGACTGAGCCTAATTTAGCAACGTATAATTGTCTGAGCACAGCGATTTTTAAATTTACTTTTACATTTGTACCTTTGGAAGAAAGTTTATTTTTGCACGGATCGAAGATAGCCTTAAATAAAGTTGCCACCTAGATAACATTCTTTATCTAAGCTACGCATAATTGCAGAACGGATCGCTTTCGTAACTCTGCCTACAATAAACGGTTAGTCAACATAACCTACTAGTGAGCATGATCTACCATCTGCTACCTTAGCGAATCTGCCAGTAGCTGGTATCAAAGGCACATTACATGCAGCTGCCAACGGCAAACCTATAGAATACATAACCGTGCGTGATGCCCCTGGGTCATATAAGGCTCTTATTCGCTAATCTCCGATCACTATCGTGAGCCAGCATCGAGCTTCATCATCGATATCTGATTGCAGATGTTCTTCCTGTTCACTTGTCTCTGCCTGATAAGTGCGAGACTCGCTCTGCTCTACTACTAGGGTTTCCGGTAACTTTTTATCTACCATCTTTCTAGTAGAGAGTTCTGAGGTCTCGTAAGCCTTGCTGGGAACAGTAGGTACCTCGTCTACTTGTTCCCTTGCCCTTTTCCCGCACATTGTGGGCAAGACCATTGTGTGTAGCCAGGTAGCCCACAGCGGTAACAACTGAGGTTAGGATTTCGATTGCTTGTACCTCCTTGATTACCCATGTTGGCCTTATCTCTATTTGAGTTTTCTGTCTGATTTTCCTTTTGGTTTTGACTTTGCTGCTCGGAGTTACCATGCCCAGGTTGGGTTTTCGAGGTGGTCTTTTAAAGTTTTGTCGTCTCTTAGGAGAATTTCCTCGTGGAGAATTAGACAATCGAGATTTCTGTGGATTGTCCTCATTAGGCTTCTGTTGCTTTACAAAAGCCTCCTTGAGTTCACGTATCTCTTTCGTTAATTGGGTTAACACTTTTCCAAAATTTAGCTGTTCAGTAGATGCATGCTTATCAGATACGGCTGCTACTTGTGGATTACTATCTTTAGGCTTACTTGAAGGTCGGTAAGCCATATCAGGTAATAAAGACTGTTCAGGCGGAGGCGGTGGTCTATAGACTCTCTCCGCCTCAAGCGTCAGTTCAGCTTCTGCAGCTTTTTCTAATAACGATTCGATATCTGTTATTTCATCTCTCCTTACTATTCTCTGAATTTCTGGTAATAGGTTTCGATGTAATAGATCGAGCTGTTGATTTATATCTGGCAAAGGCACTTGCTTTAAGGCTATAGATTGTAGACACGTGATATAGTCACGCACGGGCTCGTGTTTGCCTTGCGTGCGTGCGTTAGCTTCTGCTAACAATCTTTGTTGAAAGCGTCTGCTGTGGCCACACCAGCATAATGCTGCTTCTTTGAACTGAGCCCATGTTTGCCATGAGTGTTTATTATTCCTGTACCAGGTGGCAGAAAGTCTTGTTAGCAGTTCGGAGAGCGAGGACAGTAAGTCGCTCTCGCTGAGTTTAGCCAATGCTCGGGATTCTTCTACTCTCGTTAAGAAGAGGTCTATGCTTTGGTCTCGTTCACCCGAGAATGTAACGTTCCAGCGGCGCACTATATGACCTACGTCTGTGGTCTTATTTGCGTTTACTGTTCGATCACTATGCCTGGTATGATCGACGTTATCCGTCGCACTATTAGCAGTGCGAGGGGTCCCTCCCCCCTCGACTGTACGTGCACCTGTCGTACCAGTAGATAAATTATTACGCCTTCTATAACTTACAAGGAGAGTGCATTGCATTTGGGTCTTGGATTTTCTTCTAGCTTTGGGATCTTTTTTCTTACATAAAATTATGAAAAAAGCCGCGTCCATTCGGTCCAACGCTCGATTTTTTCCGAGTTATGAGCAGTTTTGTCTGTTTTGTTAAAAAAATTGCATCTGCTTTATAATTTTACAGTTTTGGAACTACTAATTCTAGAAAGTTTTCACTGATTGCATATAAAAGTTGAGATCAAAACCTTTCGATTAAAAAAAAAACGCGTCCAAAAAGCTCAAGTTGTTAAAAACTTATGAAGGGATGAAAATTGAAATGAATTTCTGACTAAAATGTTGCATTTATTTTCTATGCATTTTTTGAGCTAAATATTTGCGCTATTTTTATTCACCCATAACTTTTTAACGACTTGAGATTTTTTGACACGTTTTTTTTTTAATCGAAAGATTTTAATCTCAACTTTAATATGCAATCAGTAAAAACCTTCTAGAATAAGTAGTTCAAAAACTGTAAAATTATAAAGAAGATGCAATTTTTTCAACAAAACAGACAGAACTGCTCAAAACTCCGGAAAAATCGAGCGTTGGACCGAATGGTCGCGGCTTTTTTCATGATTTTATGTAAGAAAAAAGATCCCAAAGCTAGAAGAAAATCCAAGACCCAAATGCAATGCACTCTCCTTGTTAGTGCATTTGCACTTGCATTATTATTTTCTTGGTTATCCAATGGGCTGCTACTGTTATCGTAATGTACGCTAAATGTATCACGGAAGTTGACGTGTTGTTCGGCACTTTTATTTCCATGGAGGTTTTCCCGTCCAGGTATTTCTTCACCTGCAGCCTGATCGAACAGCTGTGTGCTCGAGGATTTAGGCTGTGACAGTACTTCCACCTTTTGTGATGAAGAATTCACTGTAATTGACATGCCTTCCATTTTAAAAGATACCTCATGCACGTGTTTTGTCATATCTTTTATCTGACTGTGCATGGCGGTAAGATAGTTTATCAGTTCTTTTGATACATTAGAGATATCTAGTGCTATTTCACTTCTTTGTTGCACGTTGGACTTCTCAAGTACCACCTGATCGTTACGCATTTCGTTTTGCGTAATATTGCTTAACGTAGCGTTTAAATTTTTTATCACCGTTTTGTTTTACGTAACACTGTGAGTGGATGTTCCTCGTTCAGATCTACGTTTTCATCAAAGATCGTAGACCCTGTTTTTTCGAATATTGTTTTCTCTATGAATTCTTGCCTGACCGAAAGGCGGCGTTGTCGTGTCGCCTTTTCGTCCTCTGTGGAATTTGATTGTTCAAAGTCTACCGCTGTATAATTACCTAACAGCTATCGCTCTAATCGGTGTGACTGTTCGTAGGCCAACTCTTCTCGCTTTAGTTCTAATGCTTGGAGGGAGTCTGATAGGTCATCCTCAGATAAACATGCTGCCCATTTATGGACTTTTATAGCGGTAGCCTTGTGACTCTCGTCGCCTGATTTTTGTTGCGTAGTCATCTTAGATTGGTTTTTCTTCTTTCTTGAAATGTACTATATCTTGCAGCTGATTGCACGCAAGTACGCTATTATACGCTTGCAGTGTTTGTGTATTCGCTATACGTATAATAAATAATGTTTTAGTTCGTATATGTGTGGTAAGGACTAAGCCGCGCACATATGATGCAAAAAAAAACGATAAAATATATGTATATATAATTTTTTTTGAAACAATATCAATATATTTTTATGTTTTGGTTTTTAGATTTATTTATTAAACGCGATAACTAATAATATTTTAGTAAACTGACCTACTTAACAAATTTTCCAACTCTATTATTTTAATTTTTACTACAAAAAGAAAATCAGTTAAAAACTGTTAAAATCTTCAAAATACCCGGCTAAATCTAAAAGCCTGTGCGTTTTTCAACTTTAGTTAAAAGCGCACACCTAACTGTGTGAGGACAATTTTTTCTTTATTATACATTTGTATTTAATGTGTAGTGTAAAAAGGTGAAAAAATTTTAAAGTGTTACCTTTGACACACACACTGCACTGGTCAATTTCCTCGCTATGGTCTGGCAATTTTTGGTCAGAGAGAATTTAATATCACAAAAAAATATGAAAAAAAAAAATTTTCACTATCTGTAAATAAGGATATGTAGTTTAAATTCTATTAAACCACACCACAAAAAAAAATTTCTGATCCTTTGATGTATATACGAAAAATTTTTATTTTAATTTTTATTTAATTAGATTTACTAATAAATTACTACAACAAAAAAATTTACTCTTATTGAGATTAAATTATTTTTACATTAAAGGATTGTTAATAATTTATTTAATTTCAGCTTCCTCGCCAGCTGAAACTAAGATTCTCTCTCACTTTATAAGTCTGCGAAATATGTCTAGCGACCTGATCGATAAGGGGGGTATATATAATATAGCACGTCTCTCTTTTAAATAAATTCTAAATGCCTATTCGCTTTTTCTCATAAAGCGAACAACAGCATACAGAGTTATATTTCTTAATCTCTGTATCTACGCTAAGCTATGTCAAAAGCGCATGCGCATTACCTACAAAGAAAGAGACAAACAAAAAAAAACAAAAATTGTTGGGACACGTGGGGGCGCAACTTGTAACAGAAAATTACAAAGAAAAGAATATTTCAACGATATACAATTCTGTTCACAAATTTTTTTGCTATGTATTTTACGAAAAACGAATTTTATTTAATTTTGTTAAATTTATCAATTACGTAAAAAAAATTTTTTTGTCGAAATTATTTTCCAAAAGAAAAAAAAAATTTTTAATTCACTTTCATTTTAACAAACAAAAATAATTTTATTGTTAAAAGAGAGAAAAAAAAATTTTCCACGTGCTACTTCAAATATTAAATTTCAGCTACAGTTAAAACGCCATTTTTATTATAAAGTCTTTTAAGAAAACGAGAAGTCTGTCGACGGCAACTACACACTCGACGCCATTTGCAATTTTTTATTTATTCGACAACGCGAGAAAGCCTGATCCCGCTGACGCAACTATTCATTAGGCGCCATTTTGTAACGGTTATTTTGCACACGTTACAAAAAGAATTAGTTATTAAATTAATATTATTTTTACTAATTCAGAAAATTTAGATAATTGTAGAGTTGCCGAAGACCCGTAATAAGATAACTATATATATATTACGCGGTGAACTCTATTCGTGCTAGTTATTCGAACTCATATTGACTAGCGACAAGACCATATTATATATACTCGTCGCTGCGCATCTCTCTTTCTCTCTCTCTCTCTCTTACCTGATCGAGAAACGCGATGCCACTAGCGCAGTTCTACTTATTTTTATGAGGTTTAACTCACCTAGTTAAACCTATGAAATACTTTATATAAAAAATATATGTATTTTATTATAATAAAAAAATAAGGACCGCGGAGGCGTCGAAGTAAGCAACAGGTACAGGCTTTATATATAATTTTCACTTGCAATAGATAAAATCAAGACTTTACGTTTAATATATGTTTATTAAGAATAATAACAAAAATACAGAATCAAGAATTGATACGTGAATGATTGATGAAGATAATTAACTAATATAACAATGTTTTAATTACAGTAAGAAAATATTTTCTAGAAAGAGCTAGCAATAGGGGAGGACGCGACGCGAACTAAAATGTATCGTACGCTCGAAAGCACGCTTGTTCTTTCAAGACCAGAAGTTTCTTTGAGTCAAGAAACTTCCGGTTAACAAAATCTTACAAACAACTTACGATAACGCGTAGAAGCTTCTTATCCCGTGTTGCGAGAATCAACCAACGTTGGCCAACTAAAGTAATAAATGCTGCACCTGATCGCTGTGACTCGTAAATCCAGCCAAACCGAAATGTGATTTCCAGATCGCTGCGACTCGTCGAAGACAGCCAAGTTGAATTAAATGCAGCCCGAAGATGATGCGCGTGTCTCTTTAGGATAGCGATCTCCTTTTCCCTTTTTCTTACACAAAACTATGTACGGCACTACGCCAGAGAATTAGTCGAATAAAAATTCGAATCAAGCCGAGAGATCAGACTATGATGCACGCTTGTAGGCCGTTGAAACACGTCTGCTGCACAGAGCAGGAATATATCAGCCAACGTGTGCGCTAACGAACCACCGGAAATGTTCTGATGCGCCTCGTGGCTTTCTTGCTCCTCTCGCGCGCGCTGCTCATCGAGTTACATGCTTCTTGACGTAACTTAGACGAGGTATTTGACTGAGCGCGTGTCATTTAATTTTACCTAAGCGCGCAAGATTTGAACACGGTAGAATACTGTGACAATATTTCATATATTTTCCTATCTTTATAATCGACTATTAATAAAAATTTAATATTGAATAAATAATCTTTTAAAATTGTATTTTATAAAATTTATGTTAAAATGATATTAAAAAATAGTACATTGTTAACCAAGGGAGTAAAATAGGTGATTTTGGCCCAAGTCGAGTTTGACGCCTGAGCGATGGGAGGGCAACCATAAAGACGAGGGCAAAAACACCTTTACTTTCGTGGATAACATATTACTTTTTCATACACAAAGGGCGTCCAATTCAGCCACATTGAATATAAATTCATTAATAATACATAAAGTAACGGCATCAACAGATGATAGAATTAAAATGAAAATGTGAAAGTAAGACTGTCGAATGGAATAACTAAAAAAATCTAAAATTAAAGAAATTGCCCATAAACCCATCAGCCCATCGACAGATGAACTCATCAAACCCGATGATCCATCGACCTATGAATCTATTGACCCATGATCCTGCCAATCCATGTACCCTTTGACCCATCTACCCATACAACCATCAACTTATTGAACCATGAACCTACCGACCCATTGATTTATTGACTAATTAACCCATTTACCCATGAACCCATCGATCCATAAATCTATCGACTCCTCGTTACATCAACCCATCGACGGAGTAATCTATCCAGCCATCAACAAATTCATCCATCCACCCAACGGCCCATCAACTTATCGACAAATTCATCTATCCACCCATTGGCTCACCAACACATCAATAAATTCATCTATCAGCCCATCGGCCCATAAACCCATCGACCAATTCATCTATCCACCCGTGAATCTATAAACCCATCGATTCATCAACCCATCGACATATTCATTTATCGTCCCATCGTCATATTTATCGATCTGCCCATCGAACCATTGAACCGTCATTTCATCGTCCCATGACTCCATCCATGAATTCGTTGAACCACGCACCCATTACTTAATTTATACATCGACTCATCGACCATTCAGTGTAGCTCTAAGACACGAAAAGTCAATTTCTTATTGGAAATAGAGTAAAAATCAACCTCGCTTATTAGAAAACTACTTTTTTGTCCTTGGGTAAAAAAGAGCTATTTTAGCCTCTAAGAATTTTTTTTTTTTTTTTTTTTAAGATTATTATATAATGGATACTGTCCTCTATATGATTAACCTTTTTCTATGGTGAAGTCGAGGGAGTCCCTGCCCGGTACCGTTTAACACATTACATCAGGCTAGACTGTCAGACCCACCATACCGAAAACTTTGACTACCGATGGATAATCAGCCACTATTTGTGACCAACAATCAACCGATACCCAATGAGGTCAGATTTTTAAAAGTCGCGATATAAATGGCACATACACTAATTTTCTTTCGAAAAAAAAGTTTAGAGGTACCTGGCCAGGATTCGAACCCATGCCCTCCTCGTTGAAGGCAAGAGCTCTATCCATTACGCCACCGCGCTCACGTTAGCCTCTAAGAATAGAAAACAAAGATTGAATTTTACGCCTTGAGTGTAAAAAAATATTTTTATATCATGTAATAATAATTTTTCAAATGACGTACTTCAATATATTTTAAAAATTAATGTTTCTCTTAATAAAAATATTATTGCTTTAATAGAATGAATTTTAATATATTTAATTGTAAACAATTTTTATATAAATGGCGATTCATTTAAATACAAATCAGAGATAAGTAGAGATCGCCAATGAGCATAGGCAAGAGCGTGCCCGTTGAAATACAATGTAAACTACTGCCGCCACATGGACAAATGCCCGAACGATATGCTCAAAGCCCCTCCACGTCTACACGCGTGTAGAGAAGCAGGCGAGAGGGGAGGAGACAAACACACGAAACATGCGGCTTCCAGTAGCGTAGGTAAACTTACGGCAAAACCCGCTTTAGCTTGTTTTCGCCGTGATACTTTATAGCTTTATTTCAATGCGATTAACCCTCCCAAAAATTTGTTGATTATTTACATATTTTTATTTAAAACCGATACATATTTTAATAATAAAAATCATTATAGTAATCAAACAAATAAATAATAATAAATAAAATCTTTTGGGGGGCGATGAACATATGTAACTCTTTACCCTCTTCAACAAACGAATGCGGTAGCTGTGATCACTAACTAGGAGAGTGCCACACCTCCGGATCACGGATTTCGCTCAAGCTTCGGGATAAGTTTTCAGATGATAAAATATGGAAAAAGCTAAAGTTATAGTCATAAATACTCAATATTTCCCTAGTTACAGGCAATTGAAGAAAATCACTAAAAAAGTTACTAGATTTTTAAACGCATATAGTTCTTTAGCGTCGATAGCTACAAGCTTGAAACTTTTTTGAAATTAAAGCTGAGCTCAAATCCTTTCGAATTAGTAGTTATAGCATGTAAAAATATTATTTTTTCCCAAAGTTAGAGCATGATAAACATTGGACCTGATTTTTCTTTTAAAAACATTAATTAATAATAAAAGCTGAAATAAGGTCCAATCCTTATTACGCTCTAACTTTAGGGAAAAATAATATTTTGATATGCTGTAACTACTGTTTCGAAAGGATTTGAGCTCAGCTTCAATTTAAAAAAAGTTTCAAGCTTGTAGCTATCAATGCTAAAGAACTATATGCGTTTAAAAATCTAGTAATTTTTAGTGATTTTCATTAATTGCCAGTAACTAGGGAAATATTGAGTATTTATGACTATAACTTTAGCTTTTTTCCATATTTTATCGTCTAAAAACTTATCCTGAAGTTTGAGCAAAATCCGTGATCCGGAGGTGTGACACTCTCCTAGTAAGTTTTTACGCACCTCGCTCTTTACTTTTGCCAAGTTCAAACCCAATGATCCACCTAATTATTTTTTTTTTTGTTTTATTTTTAAATATTATATATTTTTGTAATCAATTTTCATAGCGGAAAAAATAAAATTAAAAATTTATTTAACACCTTAAATTCTATTTTATTTCAAAAATATAAAAAATTTATTTACAGATAGGGGTAGAAAAAAGTTTTAATGTCAATATTACATGGTTATATAACTTATATTAATATAAAATAAAGACTAAGCTAGTTCTGTAATTTTTTTCTACTGAATATAAAAGACATTAAAGATTAAAAAAAAAATTATTTTAAATTATAGTTGTTTTTTCATTCTCACTCAATTGCAAATAATAAAACCTTTTTTGTTCCTTAAAAAAGGACCTTTTCTAAATTTATATAAATTTATGACATTTTTAACTAATTTAATAAAAATAGAAAATAAATATAAATAATTCTAATTTTATTTTAGATAAGTAAAATAATAGATTTACCTCACTCAATTGCAAATAATAAAACCTTTTTTGTTCCTTAAAAAAGGACCTTTTCTAAATTTATATAAATTTATGACATTTTTAACTAATTTAATAAAAATAGAAAATAAATATAAATAATTCTAATTTTATTTTAGATAAGTAAAATAATAAATTTACCTGAAAAAATAAATAATTGTACGAATTTAAACTTCATTAAAGGGCATTTTAAATAAAAATTACATTGAATATCATTAATATTTTTAAAATTGGACTTTTTCTTCTTTCTTTTATTAAATATATTTTTATAATATTATCAATTATCATTCTCAAAACGAAAAAAATGATTTGACAAACATAATAATTTAAGTTCTCACAAGACATATTAAATAATATTTTCGCTACATTTTAAATAGCCTGAATTCTGTTAAACTCTCAAAAACTGGCATTTTTTATACTTATATAGGAGCATGATAATATTATTTTTAATTCATTTAATAAAAATTCAACAAAAAATGTTGATAAACATCATTTTATTTTAGACACATAAAAGAATGAAAAAATGCTTTTATCAAAAGTATATCTTTTTTAATATCAGTAATATAGTAATCTAGTAGCAAATATCTTGATATCAGGTTTTAAATTTTCATTATTAAATAACAAAATTAATAAACTCTTTTTATTGAATTAACTTAATATAAATTTATAATGTCGATAATTTGATTTAAGAAAAATAAAACTTCATGAAACCTTGCAAATTTCACAAAAGCGTGTTTTCAATGAAAATGACTTAAAATTTTATTTTATTTTTAAAAAATTTACATAGAATTCTAACATTGCCAAAAATTTAAAAAAAATAGATATCAATGTTTTCTTTGTAATTATTACAATGGTTCCAAACTTTGAACCATGATATGAAAAGCATTTAAAATTTTTTTCAGTTTGACAATTAATTAGGAAAAAGTTTTATCCATATTGTTAATTTTTTAAAATAGCAGTTCATGTATGAAGTACATATTTTTTTATGTTTTGATGTTTATTATATCTTTTTAAAGTATATTTTTTACTGTTATTTGGGATGAATGTAATGATGTGCGTGAATACTTTATTTTTCATAAAAAATGTATTTAAATACAATATTTCAAAAAACAATGAAGAAATTTATTATTTAAATAAAAAAATTTTATCATAAAAACGACGTGCAGCATGCAACGTATTTGTCCTTAAAATGCTAATTTTATTAATTTTGTGATTTAATAATGAAAATTGTTTAGATAATTAAAAAAAAATTAAGTTTGGGGTGAGGAAGCGATAAAAATATGTAATTTGTTTTAAATAAAAAACGTACAATAGCTGTGTTGGCTAAGTTTTAGGGTACGTTGCAGCAATTAAAAAATTTTTCAAGTTCAAATTTTATGCTTTGTCTTTTTTCAATATGCTTACAAATGAAATTTGTTACAATACAATAAGAAAAATTTTTGACAAAAAGAATTGACCTACAATACAGCCATTTAAAATAAAATAACCGTTAACTGTGCAAGCATTTTCTGAGCATATGCTAATTAACGCTTTTTTCAATATAAAATTTTTAATTTAGACTTTCTGTTCTTTGCATCGCTAGTATAAAAAAATTAAAACTTTTTCAAATCCCCAAACGCAGTTTAATGCAGAATTTGGATCCAAATAATAATTTGCAATAAAAAATTTTTTTAATAAGAAATATTGGCAATCAAAATTTTAAAAACGTTTTTTTTTAAACATAGATTATTTTCTTAATTTGAATGTTATTAAAATTTTTATTTGATATTTAGTCTTCTCTTTTTAAATTCTTCTTTACTTTATAGATTTAATTTATATAAGTAATTTGTAAAATTAATTATTCTGACAGATTTTCTTTTATAATTGTAGCCAAAGCTCATTTATTTTGATTTTTATGAAGTAATAATAACATTATTGTATTTTATATATTTTAAAGATAATACGTTTATAAATATAATTTATAAATAGATCAAATAAATTTATGCATAACATTAAAAAAGAATTGATAAGATATTAATTAAACTATGAACATAAATAAATTAAAAATGTACTTAAAAAGAGTATATCATTTGAAAATTGTTTAAAACCTTATGAGAAATATGTTTGATAATAGAAAATGTTAAATGGAAAGTATTAAAATATAATAATGAAATAAAAATGTTGAAGACATTAATAATAAATCTAAAATATAATAAAATAAATAAATGTTCTTGAATAAAGTTCAAAATTTGGCAATTTTTAACGAAAGGGATAATATGTTTTGAATGAACATTATATAAAGTTTAAATATACAAGTAGAAATAGAGTAAAAATTTATTATATATTATATGCTGAAACTATTAACAAATATGTAATAATTTTCAATTAAGCACAACTTTTTAACAGCATTGAGCTTCTTTAAGCTAATAAGGCTTAAATTAAAGTATTTAACTTGTACATTTTTAATATTTAATACATTTTTCTGTAAGATTTTTAGTTGTCCGGTCCTTCAAGTTCTTACAACAACTTCTTTTCATCATATTATTGAAAAATATGTATAACTTTGTCTCTAAAATCTATTTAAGCAAAAGAAAAAATACGGGTTAATTTTTTTCATCACCAAATCATATCTTGTAGTTTTAACCAAATTTGTTTCTCGAAGGTGGAGATGATCTTTCCTTATAAGTAAGCTTTGATCATTAGTTATATATGAAAAAAATATTTATACTCAAGATATGATTGCCTGATTAATTATTACAAGTACTTTAAATGAACTTTGAGTTTAAAATTTCAAAATTTTTTTCGGTATTATATTTGTAAGCAAAAATTTGTATTGTAAAAATTTCAAATTTAGTAAATGTTTAGGTGCAATATCAATATAATTAACATTTTATTTTAAAACATACAACAAAATAACCTTTACCACATACATTTAAAACTGTTTTAATAATAAAATTATCAATAAATTATTTTTCTTACACATCGTTGGCTTGAATTAAAATTTGGCTACTTCAAAAAAGTTTTTGTTTAAATTTTAAAATGAAAATTTCAATAAAAAAATTTATGAAGAATATTAATTTTTTCAATAATGAAATGTATAATTATATGTAATGAGACAATAATGAAGTACATATATTTTGATGTAAATTTGACAAAAATTTTTTATTGTTTCAAAGCATACAAAAATTTTACGTTAATTTTCCGTACTTATGTGTAAAATTTTGATACGATTTCCTATGAAAATAATTTTCACAAATTACACATAACAGTGCAATACTATCAAATATATTACTTTTCAAATTTTATTGAATCATACTTGAAAAGTAACTAAACAAATAAATTTTTTTAAATTTAAATGAATACATTTTATTTTTCAGTTAACTTTCTAATATGATAAGAAACTTTGAAAAAATGTAATGCATCCTTTTTAGTTAATACTTTAAAATACCAACTTTTTAAAAATTTTTCTACGATATTTCTTTCTAAATATACGATAGTTTTTTTACTTTAGGTTTTTTTAGTTTTTCATCTAGTTCGATAACACATAGCGAATTTATGAGCAGTATTATAATTAAATTATTTTTATAACTATAAAAATTAAACCATATTTTTAATAAATTTTTTTAACATCAATGGTACGGGATTTTTATTTAATGCGCTTTGATGAAATTGACACTTTTTTAAAAATATGCCTTATTAAAGCACATTTCTTAATTCTTTGATTTATTCTTTTATTATTCTTTTATTCATTTTAATTTAAATTTTTGTTAAATCAATAAAAAATATAATAATAAAAATATTTAATTTACATAACCATAATAAACCATTCAAACATATAATAAACAATTTGAAATTGATTTAAGATACATTTCATAATTCTTTAATATTTTTTAATTGGAAGAGATGTTTCCCTTTATCTGTCATTCTCAATATTTTTCTCATAAAGTTTTAAAGATTTAAAAATCATATACATTTTGTTAATAGTCAGATAGCTTCTCCATCAGTTATAATTTGTTGTTTATTAAAAAGGCGGATAATCTTTTCAAACTTTCAATGGGTTTTTATTTTATATGTTATTACTGTAAATTTTCAAATAGCCTTGCCGATTTCTTTAAGATAATCTCGTTTAAAGTATGATCACTTTGGGTCTCAATAAACTGCTAATTAATAAAATCAGTATTGTTTGTTTATTTAAAATTCATATAATTTCAGTTTGAAGAACCGTTGAGCTCTTTATTATTAAAATACTAATTTGCATGACATCTTAAATTTTTTAAAGTAATTTTATTACAAAAAAAAGTAATTAACAGAACGAGCAGTCAGATAAGATACAAATTAGTCATTTTTCTGAAAGAATTTTCAATTTTTCTTAAATAATTAATCTCTGTGTAACTTAAATTTTATGTTTATGTAATTTTTGAAGAATTAAGATTTTTCATCTTTTAAATTTTGTAACTGTTGAAATAAAATGTTATTTTTGTTAAAATTAATTAAAAACAATGTTATTATGCCCCTATATAACTTTAGAAAATGTCACTTTTTAACGGACAAAAATAATTCAACCATTCAAAATTTAGTCAAAATTTTGTTTAATAAGAACTGAAAATTATTCCGTTCGTAAAGAATTATCAATTTTTTTGTTTTGAGAATAATAATTGATAATATTATGAAAATATATTTAATAAAAGAAAGAAGAAAAAGTCCAATTTTGAAAATATTAATGATATTCAATGTAATTTTTATTTAAAATGCGCTTTAATGAAGTTTAAATTCGTAAAATTATTTATTTTTTCAGGTAAATTTATTATCTTACTTATATAAAAGAAAATTAGAATTATTTATATTTATTTTCTATTTTTATTAAATTAGTTAAAAATTTCATAAATTTATATAAATTTAGAAAAGGTTTTATTATTTGCAATTGAGTGAGAATGAAAAAACAACTATAATTTAAAATAATTTTTTGTTCAATCTTTAACATCTTATATATTTAGTGGGAAAAAATTACAGAACTAGCTTAGTTTTTATTTCATATCAATATAAGTTATATAGCCATGTGATATTGACATTAAAACTTTTTCTATCCGAATCTGTAAATAAATTTTTTTATATCATTGAAATAAAATAGAATTTAAGGTGTTAAATAAATTTTTAATTTTATTTTTTCCGCTATGAAAATTGATTACAAAAATATATAATATTTAAAAATAAAACAAAAAAAAAAAAATAAATAATTAGGTGGATCATCGGGTTTGAACTTGGCAAAAGTAAAGAGCGAGGTGCGTAAAAACTTAGTGACCACAGCTACCGCATTCGTTTGTTGAAGAGGGTAAAGAGTTACATATGTTCATCGCTCCCCAAAAGATTTTATTTATTATTATTTATTTGTTTGATTACTTTAATGATTTTTATTATTAAAATATGTATCTGTTTTAAATAAAAATATGTAATTAATCAACAAATTTTTGGGAGGGTTAATCGCATTGAAATAAAGCTATAAAGTATCGCGACGAAAACAAGCTAAAGCGGCTTTGCCGTAAGTTTATACCTACGCCACTGGGATCCTCGTGTTTCGTGTGTTTGTCTCCTCCCCTCTCGCTTGCTTCTCTACGCGCGTGTAGACGTGGAGGGGCTTTGCGCGTATAGTTCCAGAAGCACCGCAAGGATCGTCATGATCGAATTCGGCACGTTTCATTAACACGGCATTGGCAATCTCTACTAATTTCTGTACAAACACGTGTACGAATGAAAATCTAATTGAGGTAAATATAATTTTAATATATTAAAAGGTAATTTTAATATATTAAAAGGTAATTTTAATATATTAAAAGGTAATTTTAATATATTAAAAGGTAATTTTAATATATTTAATTGTTAACAATTTTCATATAAATGAAAATTCATTTAAATACAAACACGTGTACAAATGAAAATGTAATCAAGGTTAAATGTATGTTATTTATAAAAAATTGTTAACAAGTAACTTTTTAAATAATATATTTTCATGAAAAATAATTTGAATACTTTATTCTCTGAATGATGACTGAATAAAATTTTAATTTAATAAATTGAGTTATACAATTATGAATATATAATATTTATGTAACTTTTCATCAAATGAAATCATTACTTTTTCAATATATATATATATATTAAAAAAATCCTGTTAAAAAATTCGTACTGATTCAGTACTAATTTCACATTGAAATCAGGACTTCATTAACATTGAATCAGTGTAAAATCAACATAAAATTTACACAAAATCAGTACTGCGCATGTCCTGAAAATGGTTCCATAACGCAACACAAATAAGGTACCAAATTCGTACTCGATATTGAATTTTTATGAACATTGTAACTTTAATTGATCTTTTTTATAAAAATACAAAAATTTAATTTAGTACATAACTACAATATCAAAATTCATAAGTTACCGCGATTCTTTTTTATTTTGGAATTGGCTAAATTTATACATAATAATATAACATATGAAAATTCAACCGAGCGACGCTATTGGCAAGGTATTTTTTGCTAGTATAATATTATAATTTAACAAAAACACAATATAATATAAAATAAAGCTGAACTATAAAAATTATAATTAAAAAATATCATTTAAAAAAAGGAAAAAAAGTTGAAAAAAAATGGAATAAAAAAAATTCGATTGTAGAAACAACTAATAATTGTTAAAATATATCATTAAAATTAAACAAAAATACAACAAAATATAAAACAAAGCTAAACTATAAAAATTATAACTAAAAAATATTATTTAAAAAAGAATAAAAAAGTTTTAACACGCGAAACTTGTAATTACGTTTTTCTCTCGCTCTCTCCTTTTCTTTCATAATATACGAATGTTGAGTCCAAATTATAACAAAATTAAGGAAAGTGAGCAGTTCTCTCAGTTCAATTCCAAGAATCAGCGACGTCGAGAACGTTTTTCTGTGAACTTTTATTAAAATAATACATTGAATATACATATTTTTCTTTTGCGACCTAGGACAAAAATACACTATTTCGTGCTCCGTAAACAGGACACAAAAATTCATTCTGCGGTCTGAGGATAAAAAAAACTTGTTTGGTAATAATTAATACGCCGCACTATGGTCCGAAATGATTCTTCATTGGACAAAATTACGTAGCGCCTGATAGGATAGGGCTCCGGGGGTCTACCATGGCTCATTTTGAAGGTCTTGTGATGTATTTTCATTAAAAAATATTTATGAAAAGCTTTCTGTGACGGAGATATCTTAAATATACTGTCAAAACTAAAGTTTTTTCGAATTTTTCGCTTTTTTCTCCTCGAACGTTGGTATGAAGGGAATGGGGACACAAATACATAATAAATTATCAAAGTAGAGTAAAAAACCTTCAATTTTCTTTTTTGAAAACTTTCTAGGTGCTATAGAACCCCAGGTATAACGATTTTAAGTCGAGAGTCTCTCTAAAAACATATTTTTTAACATATCTAGCTTGTTTCTTTAACAACATTTTTTTTAAATATATTTTAACGGTTTAGTGAAACAGATTGAGAGAAAAGTAATCACATTTTACCAGTACCCTATTTACACCCTCGAAATTAAACGCCAAAATCATACATTTGGGAAAAAAATCATTTTTTTTTTTGCTCTCTTGATGGATTAATTTTTTTTAAATGGCACAAAACATTGTCTTTTTTAAGTTTTGTACATAAGAACAAGAATCCATTGTTTAAATGTAGTTTAAAAAATTTTAGGAACCTTAAATTTACGAAAATATGAGTGCGTGGTGTTCTGATTTCCGCTCTTAAGCATCGATTTGCTAAAAATTTGGATACAAGAAGAGAAATAGCTCAAGAAACAAAATATACCCTATGCTGATGTATATTTTTACTTTGGGAGAGGTACTAATTCCAAGCAAAAATATTTCATTCTTCAGCAATTTGAGATTAAAAACTCTAATTTTTAAATGAAAAATAATTTTTTCAGAAAAAAATAATTCTTTAAAAAACTGAGATCATATTAAATAAAATATTTAAATAGAGTAAAATACTTTTAATTTGCTGATTTAAGCATATTTCCAGCTGCCATAGAACTTAAATTATAACCACTTTAAGATGATCACAAATAATAGTTTTTCTCAACATTCAGCTTATTTATTAAATGATTATCACTATGCAAAAAGTGAGGCCGATATTTATATTTTCATACATATATCGAGTATGAGCCCCAGTTACTGTGCCTAAACCTTACATGTATTTTAATGGAAAGTACAGCATAATGTTTAGGCACAGTGATCGGAACTCATATCCTATTTACATAAATTATATTGATTTATATTATATAAAATTATAATATTAAACCGAAGATATTTTTGGATCAGAATAGTTTATAGCATAATTAAATACATCTATAATTCGATTTTCACGGCTGTTTTGCCGTGCATAATCCCACCCCCCCATGTTTCTCCGATTAAGTTTGAACCATACTTCACTGGATTCTTCTAAACAGTAACATATCGGCAATGTAAATTTACGGGCAATCTAGCATCCACGCATCAATACTTTGTGGGTTGTCAGATTCATTCTAGCCCACTCGTATGAATTATAGTGCTGCTTAAAAGTCTTAAAACAAATATTCTCTAATTTATTCAAATCCACCTTATGTTTGTACTTAAAAAAGAATAGAATTTTTAAAATATTGCGACCAAAATTAATACCCAAATTCAGACCATTTGCTAATAATTCTGGATGACTGAAACATTTTCGAGCTATATTTTAAGTGATCGTTATTCCGTGCCCTTGCAAACATAAATTGACTTTCACCCCGAGCTTATTATAAAGTGTTCTTTGAACTTCTACTTTGCGTTCATTGCATTCATCCGTTCAAATTAGGAAATTATATCTAAAAAATTTAGATATAAAGTAAAAAAAATACAGGCATAGATATACGCGATGAGCTTTTTTAAATAATCAAAATATCACACTTGATTTTTGGTCACTCAGAGTGCACATAAGATATATCTTTTTTCATATTTTCATATATATATACATAGAAATATATTAAAAAAAAGATATAGCTTAAATGCATCTTATATGCAGACAGACAGCAACAGACAGACAAAGACAGACGGACAGAGACGAACAAACAGAGACAGACAGACAGACAGAGACAGACAGACAGAGACAGACAGATAGAGACAGACAGACAGAGACAGACAAACGAAGACAGACAGACGGAGACAGACAGACAGAGACAGACAGACAGAGACAGACAGACAGAAACAGACAGACCAAAGACAGACAGTCCGAAATAGACGGACAGTGACAGACAGACAGAGACATACGGACAGAGATAGACAGACAGAGACAGACGAACAGAGACAGACAGACAAAAGCAGACAGACAGAGACAGACGCACAGAGACAGACAGGCAAAAACAGACAGACAGAGACAGACTGACACAGACAAACTGACAGAGACAGACAGACAGAGACAGACAGGCAGAGACAGACAGACAGAGACAAACAGACAAAGACAGACAGTCCAAGATAGACGGACAGAAACAGACAGGCAGAGACACATGGACAGAGACAGACAGACAGAGACAGACGTACAGAAACAGGCAGACAGAGACAGGCAGACGGAAACAGACAGATAAAAACAGACGGACAGAGACAGACAGACAGAGACAAACAGACAAAGACAGACAGTCCAAGATAGACGGACAGAAACAGACAGGCAGAGACACATGGACAGAGACAGACAGACAGAGACAGACGTACAGAAACAGGCAGACAGAGACAGGCAGACGGAAACAGACAGACAAAAACAGACGGACAGAGACAGACAGACAGAGACAGACCGGCGAAGACGGACAAATAAAGACAGCTAAACAGGGACAGACAGGTAGAGACAGACGGACAGACATAGACAGACAGACAGAGACAGACGTACAGAGACAGACTGACATGGACAGAATGACAGATACAGAGGAACAGAGACTGACAGACAGAGACAGACAAACGAAGACAGACAGACGGAGACAGACAGACAGAGACAGACAGACAGAGACAGACAGACAGAGACAGACTGACAGAGACAGACTGACAGAGACAGACAGACAGAGACAGACGTACAAAGACAGACGGACAAAGACAGACGGACAGAGACAGACTGACAGAGAAAGACAGACAGAGACAGCTAGACAGAGACAGACAGACAGACAGAGACAGAGGGACAGAGACATACAGTCAGAGGCCGCCAGACAGAGGCAGACGGACACAGACAAACTGACAGAGACAGACAGACAGAGACAGACAGGCAGAGACAGACAGACAGAGACAAACAGACAAAGACAGACAGTCCAAGATAGACGGACAGAAACAGACAGGCAGAGACACATGGACAGAGACAGACAGACAGAGACAGACGTACAGAAACAGGCAGACAGAGACAGGCAGACGGAAACAGACAGATAAAAACAGACGGACAGAGACAGACAGACAGAGACAGACCGGCGAAGACGGACAAATAAAGACAGCTGAACAGGGACAGACAGGTAGAGACAGATGGACAGAGATAGACAGACAGACAGAGACAGACGTACAGAGACAGACTGACATGGACAGACAGACAGATACAGAGGAACAGAGACTGACAGACAGAGACAGACTACCGAAGACAGACAGACGGAGACAGACAGACAGAGACAGACGAGACAGAGACAGACAGAGACAGACAGACAGAGACAGACAGACAGAAACAGACAGACAAAGACAGACAGTCCGAGATAGACGGACAGTGACAGACAGACAGAGACATACGGGCAGAGATAGACAGACATAGACAGATGAACAGAGACAGACAGACCAAAGCAGACAGACAGAGACAGACGCACAGAGACAGACAGACAAAAACAGACAGAGAGAGACTACTGACAGAGACAGACAGACAGAGACAGACGTACAAAGACAGACGGACAAAGACAGACGGACAGAGACAGGATGACGGAGAAAGACAGACAGAGACAGCTAGACAGAGACAGACAGACAGACAGAGACAGAGGAACTGAGATATACAGTCAGAGGCCGCCAGACAGAGACAGACGGACACAGACAAACTGACAGAGACAGACGGACAGAGACAGACAGGCAGAGACTAACAGACAGAGACAAACAGACAAAGACAGACAGTCCGAGATAGACGGACGGAAACAGACAGGCAGAGACATATGGACAGAGATAGACAGACAGAGACAGACGAACAGAGACAGACAGACCAAGACAGACAGTCAGAGACAGACCTACAGAAACAGGCAGACAGAGACAGGCAGACGGAAACAGACAGACAAAAACAGACGGACAGAGACAGACAGACAGAGACAGACCGACGGAGACGGACAAATAAAGACAGCTCAACAGGGACAGACAGGTAGAGACAGACGAACAGAGATAGACAGACAGACAGAAACAGACGTACAGAGACAGACTGACATGGACAGACAGACAGATACAGAGGAACAGAGACAGACAGTCAGAGGCAGCCAGACGGAGACAGACAGACATAGACAGGCAGACAAAGACAGACAGACAGAGACAGACGGCCAGAGACGGACGGACAGAGACAGAACGAAAAAAACAGACAGACAGAGACAGATAGACAGAGACAGACGTACAGAGACAGACGGACCAAGACAGACGCACAGAAATAGACTGACATAGACAGACAGACAGAGACAGCCAGTCAGAGACAGACAGACAGAGACAAATCGACAAAGGCGGACAGACACAGACAGACAGACAGACATAGACAGGCAGACAAAGACAGACAGCCAGAGACGGATGGCCAGAGACAGACGGACAAAGACGGACGGGCAGAGACAAACGGACAGAGAAAGACGAATAGAGAAAGGCGGATGGAGACGGACAGACAGAGGAAGCCAGACCTTTTCCCTTTTTCTTACACAAAACTATGTACGGCACTACGCCAGAGAATTAGTCGAATAAAAATTCGAATCAAGCCGAGAGATCAGACTATGATGCACGCTTGTAGGCCGTTGAAACACGTCTGCTGCACAGAGCAGGAATATATCAGCCAACGTGTGCGCTAACGAACCACCGGAAATGTTCTGATGCGCCTCGTGGCTTTCTTGCTCCTCTCGCGCGCGCTGCTCATCGAGTTACATGCTTCTTGACGTAACTTAGACGAGGTATTTGACTGAGCGCGTGTCATTTAATTTTACCTAAGCGCGCAAGATTTGAACACGGTAGAATACTGTGACAATATTTCATATATTTTCCTATCTTTATAATCGACTATTAATAAAAATTTAATATTGAATAAATAATCTTTTAAAATTGTATTTTATAAAATTTATGTTAAAATGATATTAAAAAATAGTACATTGTTAACCAAGGGAGTAAAATAGGTGATTTTGGCCCAAGTCGAGTTTGACGCCTGAGCGATGGGAGGGCAACCATAAAGACGAGGGCAAAAACACCTTTACTTTCGTGGATAACATATTACTTTTTCATACACAAAGGGCGTCCAATTCAGCCACATTGAATATAAATTCATTAATAATACATAAAGTAACGGCATCAACAGATGATAGAATTAAAATGAAAATGTGAAAGTAAGACTGTCGAATGGAATAACTAAAAAAATCTAAAATTAAAGAAATTGCCCATAAACCCATCAGCCCATCGACAGATGAACTCATCAAACCCGATGATCCATCGACCTATGAATCTATTGACCCATGATCCTGCCAATCCATGTACCCTTTGACCCATCTACCCATACAACCATCAACTTATTGAACCATGAACCTACCGACCCATTGATTTATTGACTAATTAACCCATTTACCCATGAACCCATCGATCCATAAATCTATCGACTCCTCGTTACATCAACCCATCGACGGAGTAATCTATCCAGCCATCAACAAATTCATCCATCCACCCAACGGCCCATCAACTTATCGACAAATTCATCTATCCACCCATTGGCTCACCAACACATCAATAAATTCATCTATCAGCCCATCGGCCCATAAACCCATCGACCAATTCATCTATCCACCCGTGAATCTATAAACCCATCGATTCATCAACCCATCGACATATTCATTTATCGTCCCATCGTCATATTTATCGATCTGCCCATCGAACCATTGAACCGTCATTTCATCGTCCCATGACTCCATCCATGAATTCGTTGAACCACGCACCCATTACTTAATTTATACATCGACTCATCGACCATTCAGTGTAGCTCTAAGACACGAAAAGTCAATTTCTTATTGGAAATAGAGTAAAAATCAACCTCGCTTATTAGAAAACTACTTTTTTGTCCTTGGGTAAAAAAGAGCTATTTTAGCCTCTAATTTTTTTTTTTTTTTTTTTTTTTAAGATTATTATATAATGGATACTGTCCTCTATATGATTAACCTTTTTCTATGGTGAAGTCGAGGGAGTCCCTGCCCGGTACCGTTTAACACATTACATCAGGCTAGACTGTCAGACCCACCATACCGAAAA
The DNA here is from genome assembly GCA_017163975.1 of Anastatus disparis. Classification (NCBI taxonomy): domain Eukaryota; kingdom Metazoa; phylum Arthropoda; class Insecta; order Hymenoptera; family Eupelmidae; genus Anastatus; species Anastatus disparis. The sequence continues at coordinate 1,039,809 of JAFFSR010000233.1, forward strand.
CTTTGACTACCGATGGATAATCAGCCACTATTTGTGACCAACAATCAACCGATACCCAATGAGGTCAGATTTTTAAAAGTCGCGATATAAATGGCACATACACTAATTTTCTTTCGAAAAAAAAGTTTAGAGGTACCTGGCCAGGATTCGAACCCATGCCCTCCTCGTTGAAGGCAAGAGCTCTATCCATTACGCCACCGCGCTCACGTTAGCCTCTAAGAATAGAAAACAAAGATTGAATTTTACGCCTTGAGTGTAAAAAAATATTTTTATATCATGTAATAATAATTTTTCAAATGACGTACTTCAATATATTTTAAAAATTAATGTTTCTCTTAATAAAAATATTATTGCTTTAATAGAATGAATTTTAATATATTTAATTGTAAACAATTTTTATATAAATGGCGATTCATTTAAATACAAATCAGAGATAAGTAGAGATCGCCAATGAGCATAGGCAAGAGCGTGCCCGTTGAAATACAATGTAAACTACTGCCGCCACATGGACAAATGCCCGAACGATATGCTCAAAGCCCCTCCACGTCTACACGCGTGTAGAGAAGCAGGCGAGAGGGGAGGAGACAAACACACGAAACATGCGGCTTCCAGTAGCGTAGGTAAACTTACGGCAAAACCCGCTTTAGCTTGTTTTCGCCGTGATACTTTATAGCTTTATTTCAATGCGATTAACCCTCCCAAAAATTTGTTGATTATTTACATATTTTTATTTAAAACCGATACATATTTTAATAATAAAAATCATTATAGTAATCAAACAAATAAATAATAATAAATAAAATCTTTTGGGGGGCGATGAACATATGTAACTCTTTACCCTCTTCAACAAACGAATGCGGTAGCTGTGATCACTAACTAGGAGAGTGCCACACCTCCGGATCACGGATTTCGCTCAAGCTTCGGGATAAGTTTTCAGATGATAAAATATGGAAAAAGCTAAAGTTATAGTCATAAATACTCAATATTTTCCCTAGTTACAGGCAATTGAAGAAAATCACTAAAAAAGTTACTAGATTTTTAAACGCATATAGTTCTTTAGCGTCGATAGCTACAAGCTTGAAACTTTTTTGAAATTAAAGCTGAGCTCAAATCCTTTCGAATTAGTAGTTATAGCATGTAAAAATATTATTTTTTCCCAAAGTTAGAGCATGATAAACATTGGACCTGATTTTTCTTTTAAAAACATTAATTAATAATAAAAGCTGAAATAAGGTCCAATCCTTATTACGCTCTAACTTTAGGGAAAAATAATATTTTGATATGCTGTAACTACTGTTTCGAAAGGATTTGAGCTCAGCTTCAATTTAAAAAAAGTTTCAAGCTTGTAGCTATCAATGCTAAAGAACTATATGCGTTTAAAAATCTAGTAATTTTTTAGTGATTTTCATTAATTGCCAGTAACTAGGGAAATATTGAGTATTTATGACTATAACTTTAGCTTTTTCCATATTTTATCGTCTAAAAACTTATCCTGAAGTTTGAGCAAAATCCGTGATCCGGAGGTGTGACACTCTCCTAGTAAGTTTTTACGCACCTCGCTCTTTACTTTTGCCAAGTTCAAACCCAATGATCCACCTAATTATTTTTTTTTTTTTGTTTTATTTTTAAATATTATATATTTTTGTAATCAATTTTCATAGCGGAAAAAATAAAATTAAAAATTTATTTAACACCTTAAATTCTATTTTATTTCAAAAATATAAAAAAATTTATTTACAGATAGGGGTAGAAAAAAGTTTTAATGTCAATATTACATGGTTATATAACTTATATTAATATAAAATAAAGACTAAGCTAGTTCTGTAATTTTTTTCTACTGAATATAAAAGACATTAAAGATTAAAAAAAAAATTATTTTAAATTATAGTTGTTTTTTCATTCTCACTCAATTGCAAATAATAAAACCTTTTTTGTTCCTTAAAAAAGGACCTTTTCTAAATTTATATAAATTTATGACATTTTTAACTAATTTAATAAAAATAGAAAATAAATATAAATAATTCTAATTTTATTTTAGATAAGTAAAATAATAGATTTACCTCACTCAATTGCAAATAATAAAACCTTTTTTGTTCCTTAAAAAAGGACCTTTTCTAAATTTATATAAATTTATGACATTTTTAACTAATTTAATAAAAATAGAAAATAAATATAAATAATTCTAATTTTATTTTAGATAAGTAAAATAATAAATTTACCTGAAAAAATAAATAATTGTACGAATTTAAACTTCATTAAAGGGCATTTTAAATAAAAATTACATTGAATATCATTAATATTTTTAAAATTGGACTTTTTCTTCTTTCTTTTATTAAATATATTTTTATAATATTATCAATTATCATTCTCAAAACGAAAAAAAATGATTTGACAAACATAATAATTTAAGTTCTCACAAGACATATTAAATAATATTTTCGCTACATTTTAAATAGCCTGAATTCTGTTAAACTCTCAAAAACTGGCATTTTTTATACTTATATAGGAGCATGATAATATTATTTTTAATTCATTTAATAAAAATTCAACAAAAAATGTTGATAAACATCATTTTATTTTAGACACATAAAAGAATGAAAAAATGCTTTTATCAAAAGTATATCTTTTTTAATATCAGTAATATAGTAATCTAGTAGCAAATATCTTGATATCAGGTTTTAAATTTTCATTATTAAATAACAAAATTAATAAACTCTTTTTATTGAATTAACTTAATATAAATTTATAATGTCGATAATTTGATTTAAGAAAAATAAAACTTCATGAAACCTTGCAAATTTCACAAAAGCGTGTTTTCAATGAAAATGACTTAAAATTTTATTTTATTTTTAAAAATTTACATAGAATTCTAACATTGCCAAAAATTTAAAAAAATAGATATCAATGTTTTCTTTGTAATTATTACAATGGTTCCAAACTTTGAACCATGATATGAAAAGCATTTAAAATTTTTTTCAGTTTGACAATTAATTAGGAAAAAGTTTTATCCATATTGTTAATTTTTTAAAATAGCAGTTCATGTATGAAGTACATATTTTTTTATGTTTTGATGTTTATTATATCTTTTTAAAGTATATTTTTTACTGTTATTTGGGATGAATGTAATGATGTGCGTGAATACTTTATTTTTCATAAAAAATGTATTTAAATACAATATTTCAAAAAACAATGAAGAAATTTATTATTTAAATAAAAAAATTTTATCATAAAAACGACGTGCAGCATGCAACGTATTTGTCCTTAAAATGCTAATTTTATTAATTTTGTGATTTAATAATGAAAATTGTTTAGATAATTAAAAAAAAATTAAGTTTGGGGTGAGGAAGCGATAAAAATATGTAATTTGTTTTAAATAAAAAACGTACAATAGCTGTGTTGGCTAAGTTTTAGGGTACGTTGCAGCAATTAAAAAATTTTTCAAGTTCAAATTTTATGCTTTGTCTTTTTTCAATATGCTTACAAATGAAATTTGTTACAATACAATAAGAAAAATTTTTGACAAAAAGAATTGACCTACAATACAGCCATTTAAAATAAAATAACCGTTAACTGTGCAAGCATTTTCTGAGCATATGCTAATTAACGCTTTTTTCAATATAAAATTTTTAATTTAGACTTTCTGTTCTTTGCATCGCTAGTATAAAAAAATTAAAACTTTTTTCAAATCCCCAAACGCAGTTTAATGCAGAATTTGGATCCAAATAATAATTTGCAATAAAAAGATTTTTTTAATAAGAAATATTGGCAATCAAAATTTTAAAAACGTTTTTTTTTAAACATAGATTATTTTCTTAATTTGAATGTTATTAAAATTTTTATTTGATATTTAGTCTTCTCTTTTTAAATTCTTCTTTACTTTATAGATTTAATTTATATAAGTAATTTGTAAAATTAATTATTCTGACAGATTTTCTTTTATAATTGTAGCCAAAGCTCATTTATTTTGATTTTTATGAAGTAATAATAACATTATTGTATTTTATATATTTTAAAGATAATACGTTTATAAATATAATTTATAAATAGATCAAATAAATTTATGCATAACATTAAAAAAGAATTGATAAGATATTAATTAAACTATGAACATAAATAAATTAAAAATGTACTTAAAAAGAGTATATCATTTGAAAATTGTTTAAAACCTTATGAGAAATATGTTTGATAATAGAAAATGTTAAATGGAAAGTATTAAAATATAATAATGAAATAAAAATGTTGAAGACATTAATAATAAATCTAAAATATAATAAAATAAATAAATGTTCTTGAATAAAGTTCAAAATTTGGCAATTTTTAACGAAAGGGATAATATGTTTTGAATGAACATTATATAAAGTTTAAATATACAAGTAGAAATAGAGTAAAAAATTTATTATATATTATATGCTGAAACTATTAACAAATATGTAATAATTTTCAATTAAGCACAACTTTTTAACAGCATTGAGCTTCTTTAAGCTAATAAGGCTTAAATTAAAGTATTTAACTTGTACATTTTTAATATTTAATACATTTTTCTGTAAGATTTTTAGTTGTCCGGTCCTTCAAGTTCTTACAACAACTTCTTTTCATCATATTATTGAAAAATATGTATAACTTTGTCTCTAAAATCTATTTAAGCAAAAGAAAAAATACGGGTTAATTTTTTTCATCACCAAATCATATCTTGTAGTTTTAACCAAATTTGTTTCTCGAAGGTGGAGATGATCTTTCCTTATAAGTAAGCTTTGATCATTAGTTATATATGAAAAAAATATTTATACTCAAGATATGATTGCCTGATTAATTATTACAAGTACTTTAAATGAACTTTGAGTTTAAAATTTCAAAATTTTTTTTCGGTATTATATTTGTAAGCAAAAATTTGTATTGTAAAAATTTCAAATTTAGTAAATGTTTAGGTGCAATATCAATATAATTAACATTTTATTTTAAAACATACAACAAAATAACCTTTACCACATACATTTAAAACTGTTTTAATAATAAAATTATCAATAAATTATTTTTCTTACACATCGTTGGCTTGAATTAAAATTTGGCTACTTCAAAAAAGTTTTTGTTTAAATTTTAAAATGAAAATTTCAATAAAAAAATTTATGAAGAATATTAATTTTTTCAATAATGAAATGTATAATTATATGTAATGAGACAATAATGAAGTACATATATTTTGATGTAAATTTGACAAAAATTTTTTATTGTTTCAAAGCATACAAAAATTTTACGTTAATTTTCCGTACTTATGTGTAAAATTTTGATACGATTTCCTATGAAAATAATTTTCACAAATTACACATAACAGTGCAATACTATCAAATATATTACTTTTCAAATTTTATTGAATCATACTTGAAAAGTAACTAAACAAATAAATTTTTTTAAATTTAAATGAATACATTTTATTTTTCAGTTAACTTTCTAATATGATAAGAAACTTTGAAAAAATGTAATGCATCCTTTTTAGTTAATACTTTAAAATACCAACTTTTAAAATTTTTCTACGATATTTCTTTCTAAATATACGATAGTTTTTTTACTTTAGGTTTTTTTAGTTTTTCATCTAGTTCGATAACACATAGCGAATTTATGAGCAGTATTATAATTAAATTATTTTTATAACTATAAAAATTAAACCATATTTTTAATAAATTTTTTTAACATCAATGGTACGGGATTTTTATTTAATGCGCTTTGATGAAATTGACACTTTTTTAAAAATATGCCTTATTAAAGCACATTTCTTAATTCTTTGATTTATTCTTTTATTATTCTTTTATTCATTTTAATTTAAATTTTTGTTAAATCAATAAAAAATATAATAATAAAAATATTTAATTTACATAACCATAATAAACCATTCAAACATATAATAAACAATTTGAAATTGATTTAAGATACATTTCATAATTCTTTAATATTTTTTAATTGGAAGAGATGTTTCCCTTTATCTGTCATTCTCAATATTTTTCTCATAAAGTTTTAAAGATTTAAAAATCATATACATTTTGTTAATAGTCAGATAGCTTCTCCATCAGTTATAATTTGTTGTTTATTAAAAAGGCGGATAATCTTTTCAAACTTTCAATGGGTTTTTATTTTATATGTTATTACTGTAAATTTTCAAATAGCCTTGCCGATTTCTTTAAGATAATCTCGTTTAAAGTATGATCACTTTGGGTCTCAATAAACTGCTAATTAATAAAATCAGTATTGTTTGTTTATTTAAAATTCATATAATTTCAGTTTGAAGAACCGTTGAGCTCTTTATTATTAAAATACTAATTTGCATGACATCTTAAATTTTTAAAGTAATTTTATTACAAAAAAAGTAATTAACAGAACGAGCAGTCAGATAAGATACAAATTAGTCATTTTTCTGAAAGAATTTTCAATTTTTCTTAAATAATTAATCTCTGTGTAACTTAAATTTTATGTTTATGTAATTTTTGAAGAATTAAGATTTTTCATCTTTTAAATTTTGTAACTGTTGAAATAAAATGTTATTTTTGTTAAAATTAATTAAAAACAATGTTATTATGCCCCTATATAACTTTAGAAAATGTCACTTTTTAACGGACAAAAATAATTCAACCATTCAAAATTTAGTCAAAATTTTGTTTAATAAGAACTGAAAATTATTCCGTTCGTAAAGAATTATCAATTTTTTTGTTTTGAGAATAATAATTGATAATATTATGAAAATATATTTAATAAAAGAAAGAAGAAAAAGTCCAATTTTGAAAATATTAATGATATTCAATGTAATTTTTATTTAAAATGCGCTTTAATGAAGTTTAAATTCGTAAAATTATTTATTTTTTCAGGTAAATTTATTATCTTACTTATATAAAAGAAAATTAGAATTATTTATATTTATTTTCTATTTTTATTAAATTAGTTAAAAATTTCATAAATTTATATAAATTTAGAAAAGGTTTTATTATTTGCAATTGAGTGAGAATGAAAAAACAACTATAATTTAAAATAATTTTTTGTTCAATCTTTAACATCTTATATATTTAGTGGGAAAAAATTACAGAACTAGCTTAGTTTTTATTTCATATCAATATAAGTTATATAGCCATGTGATATTGACATTAAAACTTTTTCTATCCGAATCTGTAAATAAATTTTTTTATATCATTGAAATAAAATAGAATTTAAGGTGTTAAATAAATTTTTAATTTTATTTTTTCCGCTATGAAAATTGATTACAAAAATATATAATATTTAAAAATAAAACAAAAAAAAAAAAATAAATAATTAGGTGGATCATCGGGTTTGAACTTGGCAAAAGTAAAGAGCGAGGTGCGTAAAAACTTAGTGACCACAGCTACCGCATTCGTTTGTTGAAGAGGGTAAAGAGTTACATATGTTCATCGCTCCCCAAAAGATTTTATTTATTATTATTTATTTGTTTGATTACTTTAATGATTTTTATTATTAAAATATGTATCTGTTTTAAATAAAAATATGTAATTAATCAACAAATTTTTGGGAGGGTTAATCGCATTGAAATAAAGCTATAAAGTATCGCGACGAAAACAAGCTAAAGCGGCTTTGCCGTAAGTTTATACCTACGCCACTGGGATCCTCGTGTTTCGTGTGTTTGTCTCCTCCCCTCTCGCTTGCTTCTCTACGCGCGTGTAGACGTGGAGGGGCTTTGCGCGTATAGTTCCAGAAGCACCGCAAGGATCGTCATGATCGAATTCGGCACGTTTCATTAACACGGCATTGGCAATCTCTACTAATTTCTGTACAAACACGTGTACGAATGAAAATCTAATTGAGGTAAATATAATTTTAATATATTAAAAGGTAATTTTAATATATTAAAAGGTAATTTTAATATATTAAAAGGTAATTTTAATATATTAAAAGGTAATTTTAATATATTTAATTGTTAACAATTTTCATATAAATGAAAATTCATTTAAATACAAACACGTGTACAAATGAAAATGTAATCAAGGTTAAATGTATGTTATTTATAAAAATTGTTAACAAGTAACTTTTTAAATAATATATTTTCATGAAAAATAATTTGAATACTTTATTCTCTGAATGATGACTGAATAAAATTTTAATTTAATAAATTGAGTTATACAATTATGAATATATAATATTTATGTAACTTTTCATCAAATGAAATCATTACTTTTTCAATATATATATATATATTAAAAAAATCCTGTTAAAAAATTCGTACTGATTCAGTACTAATTTCACATTGAAATCAGGACTTCATTAACATTGAATCAGTGTAAAATCAACATAAAATTTACACAAAATCAGTACTGCGCATGTCCTGAAAATGGTTCCATAACGCAACACAAATAAGGTACCAAATTCGTACTCGATATTGAATTTTTATGAACATTGTAACTTTAATTGATCTTTTTTATAAAAATACAAAAATTTAATTTAGTACATAACTACAATATCAAAATTCATAAGTTACCGCGATTCTTTTTTATTTTGGAATTGGCTAAATTTATACATAATAATATAACATATGAAAATTCAACCGAGCGACGCTATTGGCAAGGTATTTTTTGCTAGTATAATATTATAATTTAACAAAAACACAATATAATATAAAATAAAGCTGAACTATAAAAATTATAATTAAAAAATATCATTTAAAAAAAGGAAAAAAAGTTGAAAAAAAATGGAATAAAAAAAATTCGATTGTAGAAACAACTAATAATTGTTAAAATATATCATTAAAATTAAACAAAAATACAACAAAATATAAAACAAAGCTAAACTATAAAAATTATAACTAAAAAATATTATTTAAAAAAGAATAAAAAAGTTTTAACACGCGAAACTTGTAATTACGTTTTTCTCTCGCTCTCTCCTTTTCTTTCATAATATACGTATGTTGAGTCCAAATTATAACAAAATTAAGGAAAGTGAGCAGTTCTCTCAGTTCAATTCCAAGAATCAGCGACGTCGAGAACGTTTTTCTGTGAACTTTTATTAAAATAATACATTGAATATACATATTTTTCTTTTGCGACCTAGGACAAAAATACACTATTTCGTGCTCCGTAAACAGGACACAAAAATTCATTCTGCGGTCTGAGGATAAAAAAAACTTGTTTGGTAATAATTAATACGCCGCACTATGGTCCGAAATGATTCTTCATTGGACAAAATTACGTAGCGCCTGATAGGATAGGGCTCCGGGGGTCTACCATGGCTCATTTTGAAGGTCTTGTGATGTATTTTCATTAAAAAATATTTATGAAAAGCTTTCTGTGACGGAGATATCTTAAATATACTGTCAAAACTAAAGTTTTTTCGAATTTTTCGCTTTTTTCTCCTCGAACGTTGGTATGAAGGGAATGAGGACACAAATACATAATAAATTATCAAAGTAGAGTAAAAAACCTTCAATTTTCTTTTTTGAAAACTTTCTAGGTGCTATAGAACCCCAGGTATAACGATTTTAAGTCGAGAGTCTCTCTAAAAACATATTTTTTAACATATCTAGCTTGTTTCTTTAACAACATTTTTTTTAAATATATTTTAACGGTTTAGTGAAACAGATTGAGAGAAAAGTAATCACATTTTACCAGTACCCTATTTACACCCTCGAAATTAAACGCCAAAATCATACATTTGGGAAAAAAATCATTTTTTTTTTTGCTCTCTTGATGGATTAATTTTTTTTTAAATGGCACAAAACATTGTCTTTTTTAAGTTTTGTACATAAGAACAAGAATCCATTGTTTAAATGTAGTTTAAAAAATTTTAGGAACCTTAAATTTACGAAAATATGAGTGCGTGGTGTTCTGATTTCCGCTCTTAAGCATCGATTTGCTAAAAATTTGGATACAAGAAGAGAAATAGCTCAAGAAACAAAATATACCCTATGCTGATGTATATTTTTACTTTGGGAGAGGTACTAATTCCAAGCAAAAATATTTCATTCTTCAGCAATTTGAGATTAAAAACTCTAATTTTTAAATGAAAAATAATTTTTTCAGAAAAAAATAATTCTTTAAAAAACTGAGATCATATTAAATAAAATATTTAAATAGAGTAAAATACTTTTAATTTGCTGATTTAAGCATATTTCCAGCTGCCATAGAACTTAAATTATAACCACTTTAAGATGATCACAAATAATAGTTTTTCTCAACATTCAGCTTATTTATTAAATGATTATCACTATGCAAAAAGTGAGGCCGATATTTATATTTTCATACATATATCGAGTATGAGCCCCAGTTACTGTGCCTAAACCTTACATGTATTTTAATGGAAAGTACAGCATAATGTTTAGGCACAGTGATCGGAACTCATATCCTATTTACATAAATTATATTGATTTATATTATATAAAATTATAATATTAAACCGAAGATATTTTTGGATCAGAATAGTTTATAGCATAATTAAATACATCTATAATTCGATTTTCACGGCTGTTTTGCCGTGCATAATCCCACCCCCCCCCCCATGTTTCTCCGATTAAGTTTGAACCATACTTCACTGGATTCTTCTAAACAGTAACATATCGGCAATGTAAATTTACGGGCAATCTAGCATCCACGCATCAATACTTTGTGGGTTGTCAGATTCATTCTAGCCCACTCGTATGAATTATAGTGCTGCTTAAAAGTCTTAAAACAAATATTCTCTAATTTATTCAAATCCACCTTATGTTTGTACTTAAAAAAGAATAGAATTTTTAAAATATTGCGACCAAAATTAATACCCAAATTCAGACCATTTGCTAATAATTCTGGATGACTGAAACATTTTCGAGCTATATTTTAAGTGATCGTTATTCCGTGCCCTTGCAAACATAAATTGACTTTCACCCCTGAGCTTATTATAAAGTGTTCTTTGAACTTCTACTTTGCGTTCATTGCATTCATCCGTTCAAATTAGGAAATTATATCTAAAAAATTTAGATATAAAGTAAAAAAAATACAGGCATAGATATACGCGATGAGCTTTTTTAAATAATCAAAATATCACACTTGATTTTTGGTCACTCAGAGTGCACATAAGATATATCTTTTTTCATATTTTCATATATATATACATAGAAATATATTAAAAAAAAGATATAGCTTAAATGCATCTTATATGCAGACAGACAGCAACAGACAGACAAAGACAGACGGACAGAGACGAACAAACAGAGACAGACAGACAGACAGAGACAGACAGACAGAGACAGACAGATAGAGACAGACAGACAGAGACAGACAAACGAAGACAGACAGACGGAGACAGACAGACAGAGACAGACAGACAGAGACAGACAGACAGAAACAGACAGACAAAGACAGACAGTCCGAAATAGACGGACAGTGACAGACAGACAGAGACATACGGACAGAGATAGACAGACAGAGACAGACGAACAGAGACAGACAGACAAAAGCAGACAGACAGAGACAGACGCACAGAGACAGACAGGCAAAAACAGACAGACAGAGACAGACTGACACAGACAAACTGACAGAGACAGACAGACAGAGACAGACAGGCAGAGACAGACAGACAGAGACAAACAGACAAAGACAGACAGTCCAAGATAGACGGACAGAAACAGACAGGCAGAGACACATGGACAGAGACAGACAGACAGAGACAGACGTACAGAAACAGGCAGACAGAGACAGGCAGACGGAAACAGACAGATAAAAACAGACGGACAGAGACAGACAGACAGAGACAAACAGACAAAGACAGACAGTCCAAGATAGACGGACAGAAACAGACAGGCAGAGACACATGGACAGAGACAGACAGACAGAGACAGACGTACAGAAACAGGCAGACAGAGACAGGCAGACGGAAACAGACAGACAAAAACAGACGGACAGAGACAGACAGACAGAGACAGACCGGCGAAGACGGACAAATAAAGACAGCTAAACAGGGACAGACAGGTAGAGACAGACGGACAGACATAGACAGACAGACAGAGACAGACGTACAGAGACAGACTGACATGGACAGAATGACAGATACAGAGGAACAGAGACTGACAGACAGAGACAGACAAACGAAGACAGACAGACGGAGACAGACAGACAGAGACAGACAGACAGAGACAGACAGACAGAGACAGACTGACAGAGACAGACTGACAGAGACAGACAGACAGAGACAGACGTACAAAGACAGACGGACAAAGACAGACGGACAGAGACAGACTGACAGAGAAAGACAGACAGAGACAGCTAGACAGAGACAGACAGACAGACAGAGACAGAGGGACAGAGACATACAGTCAGAGGCCGCCAGACAGAGGCAGACGGACACAGACAAACTGACAGAGACAGACAGACAGAGACAGACAGGCAGAGACAGACAGACAGAGACAAACAGACAAAGACAGACAGTCCAAGATAGACGGACAGAAACAGACAGGCAGAGACACATGGACAGAGACAGACAGACAGAGACAGACGTACAGAAACAGGCAGACAGAGACAGGCAGACGGAAACAGACAGATAAAAACAGACGGACAGAGACAGACAGACAGAGACAGACCGGCGAAGACGGACAAATAAAGACAGCTGAACAGGGACAGACAGGTAGAGACAGACGGACAGACATAGACAGACAGACAGAGACAGACGTACAGAGACAGACTGACATGGACAGAATGACAGATACAGAGGAACAGAGACTGACAGACAGAGACAGACAAACGAAGACAGACAGACGGAGACAGACAGACAGAGACAGACAGACAGAGACAGACAGACAGAGACAGACTGACAGAGACAGACTGACAGAGACAGACAGACAGAGACAGACGTACAAAGACAGACGGACAAAGACAGACGGACAGAGACAGACTGACAGAGAAAGACAGACAGAGACAGCTAGACAGAGACAGACAGACAGACAGAGACAGAGGGACAGAGACATACAGTCAGAGGCCGCCAGACAGAGGCAGACGGACACAGACAAACTGACAGAGACAGACAGACAGAGACAGACAGGCAGAGACAGACAGACAGAGACAAACAGACAAAGACAGACAGTCCAAGATAGACGGACAGAAACAGACAGGCAGAGACACATGGACAGAGACAGACAGACAGAGACAGACGTACAGAAACAGGCAGACAGAGACAGGCAGACGGAAACAGACAGATAAAAACAGACGGACAGAGACAGACAGACAGAGACAGACCGGCGAAGACGGACAAATAAAGACAGCTGAACAGGGACAGACAGGTAGAGACAGATGGACAGAGATAGACAGACAGACAGAGACAGACGTACAGAGACAGACTGACATGGACAGACAGACAGATACAGAGGAACAGAGACTGACAGACAGAGACAGACTACCGAAGACAGACAGACGGAGACAGACAGACAGAGACAGACAGACAGAGACAGACAGAGACAGACAGACAGAGACAGACAGACAGAAACAGACAGACAAAGACAGACAGTCCGAGATAGACGGACAGTGACAGACAGACAGAGACATACGGGCAGAGATAGACAGACATAGACAGATGAACAGAGACAGACAGACCAAAGCAGACAGACAGAGACAGACGCACAGAGACAGACAGACAAAAACAGACAGAGAGAGACTACTGACAGAGACAGACAGACAGAGACAGACGTACAAAGACAGACGGACAAAGACAGACGGACAGAGACAGGATGACGGAGAAAGACAGACAGAGACAGCTAGACAGAGACAGACAGACAGACAGAGACAGAGGAACTGAGATATACAGTCAGAGGCCGCCAGACAGAGACAGACGGACACAGACAAACTGACAGAGACAGACGGACAGAGACAGACAGGCAGAGACTAACAGACAGAGACAAACAGACAAAGACAGACAGTCCGAGATAGACGGACGGAAACAGACAGGCAGAGACATATGGACAGAGATAGACAGACAGAGACAGACGAACAGAGACAGACAGACCAAGACAGACAGTCAGAGACAGACCTACAGAAACAGGCAGACAGAGACAGGCAGACGGAAACAGACAGACAAAAACAGACGGACAGAGACAGACAGACAGAGACAGACCGACGGAGACGGACAAATAAAGACAGCTCAACAGGGACAGACAGGTAGAGACAGACGAACAGAGATAGACAGACAGACAGAAACAGACGTACAGAGACAGACTGACATGGACAGACAGACAGATACAGAGGAACAGAGACAGACAGTCAGAGGCAGCCAGACGGAGACAGACAGACATAGACAGGCAGACAAAGACAGACAGACAGAGACAGACGGCCAGAGACGGACGGACAGAGACAGAACGAAAAAAACAGACAGACAGAGACAGATAGACAGAGACAGACGTACAGAGACAGACGGACCAAGACAGACGCACAGAAATAGACTGACATAGACAGACAGACAGAGACAGCCAGTCAGAGACAGACAGACAGAGACAAATCGACAAAGGCGGACAGACACAGACAGACAGACAGACATAGACAGGCAGACAAAGACAGACAGCCAGAGACGGATGGCCAGAGACAGACGGACAAAGACGGACGGGCAGAGACAAACGGACAGAGAAAGACGAATAGAGAAAGGCGGATGGAGACGGACAGACAGAGGAAGCCAGACAAAGACAGACCGACAAAGACGGACAGACAGAGACAGACAGACAAAGACAGACAGAGACAAGCAGACAAAGACAGACAGAGACAGACAGACAGAAACAGACAGACAGAGACAGACAGACGGACAGAGACGGACAGACAAAGACAGACGGGCAGAGACAGACGGACGGAGACAGACGGACAAAGACAGAGCGACAGAGACAGACAGATAAAGACAGCTAAACAGAGACAGAGAGACAAAGACAGACGGATAGAGATAGACAGACAGAGACAGACAAACAGAGACTGACAGTGTGAGATAGACGGACAGGAAAAGACAGACAGAGACAGACAGACCGAGATAGACGGAAAGAGACAGACGGACAGAGACAGACAGACAAAGACGAACGGACAAAAATAGACCGACGGAGACAGACAGATAAAGACAGCCAAACAAAGACAGACAGACAGACAGAGACAGACAGACAGAGACGGACAGAGACGGACAGACAGATATAGACAGACAGAGACAGACAGACTGAGACAGACAGACAGAGAGAGACAAACAGAGACTGACAGTCCAAGATAGACGGACAGGGGAAGAAAGACAGAGACTGACACAGAGATAGACAGACAGAGACAGACAGACCGAGACCGACAGACTGGGACAGACGTACAGAGACAGACAGAGACAGACAGACAGACAGAGACAGACAGACAGACACAGGCAGACAAAGACAGACAGACAGAGACAGAGGGAAAGAGACAGAGGGACAGAGACAGACAGTCAGAGGCAGCCAGACAGAGACAGACCGACAGAGACAAACCGACAGAGACGGACAGACAGAGACAGACAGACAGAGACAGACAGACAGAGACAGACAGACAGAGACAGACAGACAGAGACAGACAGACAGAGACAGACAGACAGAGACAGACAGACAGAGACAGACAGACAGAGACAGACAGACAAAGACAGACAGACAGAGACACGCAGACAAAGACTGACAGACAACGACTGACAGACAGAGACGGACAGACAGAAACAAACAGACAAAGACAGACAGAGACAAGCAGACAAAGACAGGCAGACAGAGACAGACGGTCAGAGACAGACGGACAGAGGCGGAGGGACAGAGACAGACCGAAAAAAGCAGACAGACAGAGAGAGACAGACAGAGACGAACAGAGACGGACAGATAGAGACGGACAGACAGAGACAGACAGGCAGAGACAGACAGACTGAGACAGACAGACAGGGACAGACAGAAACAGACAGACAGAGACAGACGAACAGAGACTGACAGTCCGAGATAGACGGACAGGGAAAGACAGACCGAGACAGACAGACAGAGACAGACGGAAAAAGACAGGTGGATATAGACAGACCGACAGAGACAGACAGACAGGGACAGAGACAGGCAGTTTGAGGCAGCCAGACAGAGACAGACAGACAGAGACAGACAGACGGACAGAGACGGACAGACAGAAACAAACAGACAAAGACAGACAGAGACAAGCAGGCAAAGACAGGCAGACAGAGACAGACGGTTAGAGACAGACGGACAGAGACGGACAGACAGAAACAAACAGACAAAGACAGACAGAGACAAGCAGACAAAGACAGGCAGACAGAGACAGACGGTTAGAGACAGACGGACAGAGGCGGACGGACAGAGACAGACCGAAAAAAGCAGGCAGACAGAGAGAGACAGACAGAGACGAACAGAGACGGACAGATAGAGACGGACAGACAGAGACAGACAGACAGAGACAGACAGACTGAGACAGACAGACAGGGACAGACAGAAACAGATAGACAGAGACAGACAAACAGAGACTGACAGTCCGAGATAGACGGACAGGGAAAGACAGACCGAGACAGACAGACAGAGACAGACGGAAAAAGACAGGTGGATATAGACAGACCGACAGAGACAGACAGACAGGGACAGAGACAGGCAGTTTGTGGCAGCCAGACAGAGACAGACAGACAGAGACAGGCAGACGGACAGAGACGGACAGACAAAGACAGACAGACCGAGATAGACGGAAAGAGACAGACGGACAGAGACATACGTACAGAGACAGACGGACAGAGACAGACGGGCAGAGACAGACGGGCAGAGACAGACGGTCGGAGACAGATGGACAGAGACAGAGCGACAGAGACAGACAGATAAAGCCAGCTAAACAGAGACAGAGAGACAAAGACAGACAAAGACAGACAGACCGAGATAGACGGAAAGAGACAGACGGACAGAGACATACGTACAGAGACAGACGGACAGAGACAGACGGGCAGAGACAGACAGACAGAGACAGAGGGACAGAGAAAGACAGTCAGAGGTAGCCAGACAGAGACAGACAGAGACAAACCGACAGAGACGGACAGACAGAGACAGACAGACAGAAACAGACAGACAGACTTAGACGGACAAAGACAGACGGACAGAGACAGACAGACAAAGACAGACTGACAGAGACAGACAGACAGAGACAGCAAGACAGAGACAGACAGACAAAGACAGACAGACAAATACAGACTGACAGAGACAGACAGATAGAGACAGCAAGACAGAGACAGACAGACAGAGACAGATGGACAGAGAAAGACAGATAGAGACAGACAGACAGAGGCAGACCGATAGAGACAGACAGACAGAGACAGACAGGCAGGGACAGACAGACAGAGACAGACAGAGACAGACAGTCTCTGTCTATCTGACTTAAATGAAAGCTTTTTACGAGTACTTTAACTGATATCTTTTAGATTTTCTTCTATTATTTTCTAAAAACTGTGTAAACGAATTTATATTAAATAATATTGACAAGAAGTGTTTATTTACAGGTTAATTTCCTAAAACGATGGAAACTCTTGACAATACTTCTATACATTGATTTTTAAAGCTTTTAATGAGTATTTCTAAATATGCTTTCAAAATTTTTTTACCTTACTTTTTCTTCAATATATAATCAATTTTTCTACGCCTTTTTCCACATTATGTTATAGAACATATGAGCCGTAATATATATGAATCATGTGAATAAAATCAAATACTCTTCTGTGGACTTGTTAACATACATATGCATAAGTATATGTAATTAATGTGCGTGTGTGTGCCTATGTGCTTATGTTTGTGCGTGGGTTTGTGTGTGCTTTTTTATATATAAGTATATGTGCGTGTATGTAACGTATTACATAATTCCGCGGAAATAGAGGTATGATATTTTTGAAAAATAAATTTAGTAAAGCTTACCGTGTATCATAATATCTATATGCCTTACCTTACATTTTAGCGGTCACATGCCATTTTTCAAGAGGTTAACGGTAATGAATATTCTTTAAATGTTTGAACATTTTATTTTCTGCGTGCAACAATTCCAACCCATAAGGTAGAGCATTTTCATTTGGAGTAAAATCGTTTTCAAGATTGCTAAATTGATGAGCTATGTACAAACATATTGGACATCTTGAAGTGGCTGTACTCCTGATCAATGGATTAACGCATTTACCGTCAAATAACGTTTTGGTCACTATATATTTTATCCGAACATGTTTGCTGTTGCTCATTTGAAACTGATGTTTATTTAAAAATTTTATTTCTTCGTCCAAGCGTGCATTTTCGGAAATAATTGCATTATTATCTTCTTTCTCAAAACTCATTTCCAATGGTCTCGTAAAACGCACACTCTGAGGCGTTGAGTTCATCCATACACAATCATCGTCTAAGCAGCTGCGTAGTTAAATCACAGTGAAACTTGTTGTAAACAGTGATTGTTGCGTAGTCGTAAACTCTTCACTATCTTGCTTTGATTTTTTATGTGGGCTCAAGTGTGCTGCAGAGCTATCGAACCCAAGGGAGATAGACATCTCTAGATTTCTAAGTTTATCTTCATCCCAATCTAAAGCTACTGCATCAGATAAACGTTCGCTTGTTTTATTTAAGATATTCTGCAGAGATACTCGAACTTCAGTTTTACTCTTATAAGCAATCTCGCACATCACTTCTTTTTTTGCTTCAAGTATCATCTGATAATCGGGATAAATTGAAGATTTTCTTGCCATTGTATCCATATACAAACCTTTACATTGGTATTTGCTAAAATTGAATTCTAAATAAAATGCTAATGCATATTCTTTTGTGCGTATTAAATCACTTTCATAGTTAACGATTTTCGAATCACATTCTATAGGAGCTTCTGATGCTTTTTTAGCAGCTTCTAACGCTAATTCTAATAATTGTGAATTATTATTGCATTATTTAGCCGATTTCAAAGCTCTTCTCTTTAATGTTCTATACGAAATTTGTTCGTCATGATTTAATATATCTTTTAGTTTTCTGCCTGCATGAGTATTATTATTCACTCATCTTTTTTCACGAGGTTTCCCCCGGTTTGTTGACTTACTTTTTCGTTTCTTTGCTCCACTCATAATAATTCTAAATAATAATATATAAAAAAATTATACACAGTATATATATATATATATATATATATATATATATATATATATATAATCATAAGAGAAAAAACCTACATAGAAAAAGAAATTTATTCGATTCGAATATAAATTATTTAGATGCAATGTATCTGTATACAATGATTATTTTTCAGTTTGAAAATATTTATTAGAAAAAATCAAAGATTTCTATAATTTATAATTTATTTGATTTAAATAAATAATTAATGGCTTTTATAAACACTTACATAGAAAAACAATTTTCATTAAACTAAATAATTGTATTTTATTAAATGAAAAAGAAAGTATCAAAGAAATTATTATTTAAATTAAATAAAAATATATTGAAAATACAAATTTATGTAATAAAAAATAATACAGATGTTTTAAGATTACTTAATTATTTAAAGCAAATAACCACATAATTTTAACAAATACAATATTAGAAAAAAAATTCTATTTCTATACAAAATGATATTTGTTTTCATAATGAACGCATAAATCAATCAAAAATAGAAATACATATTTTTTTAAGCAAAATATACCATTAAGTTTCCTACAAAAAAGATCATAATTGTCTTTAAGGCGACTACGGAAGTTCGGTTTGATTTCATTTTGTAGTTTACAAATTACTCTTTCAGTTTCTAAAATTTTTTGAATTTTTTAATTTTCCACCACTTATTATAATCCGTAGAATGGTGGAAAATTAAAAAATCTGAAAAATTTTACATATTGAAAGAGTAATTTGTAAACTCAAAAATAAAACCTAACCTAAAATCCGAAGTCGCCTTAAAGAACATATTTTTTAGATAAATACGTGAATTCATGAAATCGAAAGATTCCATTCATTCAATCGGATGATAATTAGATTCAAAATAAAGATATTTAATTATTAAATATGAAAATAATATTTATTGAATTTAAATAAATTAAGATGTAAATCATAAAAATGAAAAATTTGAATCCTTAAAAGTGAAAAATGAATTATGCATTTAAAATATTAATTATAATTATTTACATTGAGGGTTAAATTTCTTAAGATGACATGTATTAATCTCAGTGCCAAATAAATAGAGCTTTTAATTTGGAGATATGTGTTAACACATAATTGATTTGAAATAAAGTAGATTGCACTTGAATGTAATTCATACACTTCTTTAGTTGCCTAGGCATATCTAAAAAATTGTTAGAGTATATCATAAATTTTATCTGTTGTATAGGTTGCTATCAGGAATTGGCTTGGTTAGTAAAACATTTCCTGGCGGAAAAAATTTATCAAAGTAAATAAATATTTCTGAAAAAAACTCTAAAATACTGAAAATTTTTGTGAAAATTTGGACAAAACTATTGGTATGCTCAAAAATTTTTTTGGAATTCTCACAAACTTCCGGAAAGTCTCATTTTGTTTCATTTTCTAACTGACGAAAAAAACAGCTATAATAAAAGTTTTAGTTTGTTTTAGTTTGTCTTAATCTGTTTTGATTTCTCTCAAATTGCTTCAATTTTTTTTTACTTTTTTTCATTTAGTTTCTGTTTGTTTCATTTTCTTTCATTTTTTTCGGATCATTTCAGTTTGTTTCAGTTTGTTTTAGTTTCTTTCGGTTTCTTTCGTTTTTTTTTTAAAAGAAATAAAAGAAAATGTGACAAACAAAAATACTCTGAGTGTTTTGACCAAATTCTTAAATAAAACATTTTATATCATTCTAAAAGTTATTGCAAGAATCTGAAAAAAACGAGATAAACTGAAACACACTGAAATATTTTGAAAATATTTGTGAAAATTTGGACATTTTTTTCCGCTAGGATTATAATCAGTAAATATTTCTTGATTTTTTATACTGAACAACAATAACTTCATTTACACTTAAAGGGTACCCCCCGTTAAGATAAGCAATTTTCCCCTGTCCCTGAAATTTTTATTTGACCTTGTAACTTTGTTTTGGATAAAAAAAATAGTTTTTGTCATATTTGCAGACCGTGCCCTCCTCCCCCTGTCCACAGCATGGAAAAAATGACTTTTTCACTATTTATTTTTTTTCTCCGCATCTAGTCGGTAAAAAAACCTCAAGAAAATTGTGCTCAGAACTTAAATGGTTACAAATCACGTAGAATTTTTCCATGAAGATTTGATGATGCTATATAACCTAAAAGGATGAAAAAAAAATTCAAACCGTTCCTATTTTCACAGGAAATGCGGTACAGGGCCAATTCCTGCAAAAAAATTGTATTTCGTTCAAAATTACTTGCCTGAATTTTTCCAGAATTTTTCTGTTGGTGCGCCATAGTTAAAAATGTAAAAAAACTCATTTTTTTGACGTTTTTGGCTGATTGTAGCTCATTTGCAGACTTTGTATTATTATTTATATTATAAAATTGTATTCTAGAACTTTATTCATGAATTTAATTATGCAATCAAGTCAGAAAAATAAGATTTACAAATATCCGCATCATATTTTTGCACGAATCCACACTTTAGATTAGGTATTTAAACACTTTTTTCATGATTTTGTTCATATTTCACTACTTTATATGTGATGAAATCTTTTAAATATTATATTGCTTTAATAAAAGAAAATATTTTGGTAAATAAGTCATTTCACAGGTACAGCTATATTAAGTACGGTCAAAATATCAATTTGAGATTACATATGAATTTATATTTCGTAAGAAAAACTTATCAATACAAACATTATCATCATGATTTGATAATATGAACCTTGACTTTGGCATTATTAACACTATGTAATCCAAATCTGCACTTAAGTCACACTTTTGCGAGAACTATGTGGTCTATTTTTACACTGAGTAAAAAAAATGTGAGCATGCGAGTTCATTGAAATCTTGTTTACATGTCTCATATTAATATTACAATTATTTTATGACATTCGCAATCGTTTTAAAGATCATAAATAAAGTCTACACTTATGTCATGTATTGTATTATATTATCTCCATTGACATAGGTACGAATCCAGTAACGTAACTCAAGTAACAATCGTTAAGCTGGAAGTTATAGTCTTTACTAAGTTCTCAGATATCTATTTATGTTATTACTCTTATTCCTTAAGAAGAACAAGGATAGAATATTTGAGAACTGAGTAACAACTACAACTTCTAGCCTTAGACTTGAGTTGGGTCTATAATTTCGAGCCATAAAAAACATTATTGCCCGAATTCATAGTCGTGTCTTGAGTATTAAGTATGACATAAAACTTAAGTTTCGTTACTTGAGTATCAGCTGTTACTTCAATTGAGTGTTACATCGTTACCGACGAATATCTTATTTGTGTGATTTTGTTTCTTAACTAATTGTGATAACCTCTTCATGTAGCACTCAATTGAAGTAACAGCTGATACTTAAGTAACGAAACTTAAGTTTTAAGTCATACTTAATACTCAAGACACGACTATGAATTCGGCCATAATGTTTTTTTATGGCTCGAGATCATAGACCTAACTCAAGTCTAAGGCTAGAAATTGTAGTTGTTACTCAGTTCTCAAATATTCTATCCTTGTTCTTCTTATGGAAAAAGAGTAAGAACATAGTTAGATATCTGAGAACTGAGTAAAGACTATAACTTCCAGACTAACGATTGTTACTTGAGTTACGTTACTGGATTCGTACCTATGTCAATGGAGATAATATAATACAATACATGACATAAGTGTAGACTTTATTTGTGACCTTTAAAACGATTGCACATGTTATAAAATAATTGCGAATAATATGCGCTTTTTAACAAAAATATATTTAATATTGTAATACTAATATGAGACATGTAAACAAGATTTCAATGAACTCGCATGCTCACATTTTTTTTACTCAGTGTAAAAATAGACCACATAGTTCTCGCAAAAGTGTGACTTAAGTGCAGATTTGGATTACATAGTGTTAATAATGCCAAAGTCAAGGTTCATATTATTAAATCATGATGATAATGTTTGTATTGATAAGTTTTTCTTACGAAATATAAATTCATATGTAATCTCAAGTTGATATTTTGACCGTACTTAATATAGCTGTACCTGTGAAATGACTTATTTACCAAAATATTTTCTTTTATTAAAGCAATATAATATTTAAAAGATTTTATCACATATAAAGTAGTGAAATATGAACAAAATCATGAAAGAAGTGTTCAAATACCTAATCTAAAGTGTGGATTCGTGCAAAAATATGATGCGGATATTTGTAAATCTTATTTTTCTGACTTGATTGCATAATTAAATTCATAAATAAAGTTCTAGAATACAATTTTATAATATAAATAATAATACAAAGTCTGCAAATGAGCTACAATCAGCCAAAAACGTCGAAAAAATGAGTTTTTTTACATTTTTAACTATGGCGCATTAACAGAAAAATTCTGGAAAAATTCAGGCAAGTAATTTTAAACAAAATACAAGTTTTTTGCAGGAATTGGCCCTGTACCGCATTTCCCGTGAAAATAGGAATGGTTTGAATTTTTTTTCATCCTTTTAGGTTATATAGCATCATCAAATCTTTATGGAAAAATTCTACGTGATTTGTAACCATTTAAGTTCTGAGCACAATTTTCTTGGGATGTTTTTACCGACTAGATGCGGAGAAAAAAAATAAATAGTGAAAAAGTCATTTTTTCCATGCTGTGGACAGGGGGAGGGGGTCGCGGTCTGCAAATATGACAAAAACTATTTTTTTTTATCCAAAACAAAGTTATAAGGTCAAACAAAAATTTCAAGGACAGGGCAAAATTGACTATCTTAACGGGGGGTACCCTTTATTTGAAACTTAATTAAATGTTTTGGATTGAATTACTAAGACTTTTAAATTAATTAAATAATATATTAATGTATGTAAATAATCTTTTGTTTTATCAGAAAATTTATTTGATTTAAAAAATCTCATCTTATTGATTTATTATTTCATTAAATCAAAATATTTTTTTCGAAAGAAATATATTAGTATTGTAGCTAATACAATTATCAATTGAAACATAAAAAATTATATTTCATTTAATATTATGTCTTCTTATTACCATAAAATATTTATTGTTTGTTTTAAAAACGAGATTTTTTTAAATTGAAAATACATAAATTTGCTTTAATTGTTAAAAGTTTAGAATCAAAATAATTATTATATTAATGAAATACGTATATACTTTAGACATAAATGAATATTTGTTTTTGTTTCAATTAAAGATAAAATAATAAAATTTTATGTTCGAATCAAATAAATGCTGTTTGTTTCAAATTAATTGCCTTTTCAGTGTATTTATTTATGAATTAACTATTTCACTATACTTGGGTGTAATAATACACCTATGGTGTATTGTTCTATTCCAAATATGTAAAAAAAATAATATATTATTTGCGCAACTTATTAAAAATTGCGATAAACAATGTAGAATAACGTTAAAAAACCATATGGCTAAGACTGTTACGAAAAGAAAATTTATAATCTTATATTATATTAAAGTAAAACCACTTTTTCCGTTTCTCCGGTTCTCTAGCTCTCCGGCTCTCCGGTTCTCCGCATTTGTTCAATGTGTCTAATCTTTTGGTAATAAGAGTAGAAATTTTTTATTGGGCCCTATATATACACGGAAAAACTTTTGAAAATAATTTCTATTCGAAAAGAATAGAAATTGATTTAAATGCACCCATGGACTATTAATATTTTCGTTTATGACTTGTTTTTACATTCATCCGTATCTGATGTAAACATACTGTCTGTTTAGATTATAGAACATTCTTAAGTATGTACGTTGACTATGTTCGAGAGAAATAAACAGTCATTATATTCAGACTTGATATTTTTTATTCCTTCTTTATTTATCCTTTTCATATTTTCTATTTTTTTAATAATATTTAAATTAATTTTCATGAGTATATGATTTTTTTTTTAATAAAAAGTTTTTTGAAATGAATTATTTTTTATACGTAGCAATTAAAAATAATTATAAATAAATAATAGTGATGAATATTCTATAATACTATAGTTTTATTTATTGATAATATATTATTTTATAAAATTTACATAATGAATAAATTAAATTATTCTATTAATTTATTTATGTTATAATTTATGTTAATTTATATATATATATATACATACAGTACCGCTCAAAAGTTCGGAAACATTTTTATTGAAACCAGTCGAATTTTAAAAGGTCATAGCTCCAAAACGGCTTGATCAATTGAAAAAATTAAAAGAGGTTTTGAAAGATCTCGATAAATGCTATCGATTTATGTCAGGTGTGTTGCCATTTTTCAATAAAAAATATAATATTCTGGTGTATTGAGAAAAATTTTTTTTTTTTAATTTTTTTTTTTCATCTAATAATCTGTAATTTTTTGGGAAATTACTGGATCAAAAAAATATTTAAAGTATTTTGAAGAAGAGCAAATTTCCTAAAAGTTTGATATCTAGCAACTTTCTGCTACATTTTGTATATGCGGAGTTATAAACGTTCGAAAGATGAGTGGGGACATAAAATACTTTTATAAGAACAGATCTATACGAAGAAAAGCACCGTTCAGAAATCCCAATGTTAATTTGCATTTGAATTTCTGAACGGTGCTTTTCTTCGTACGGGGCGTCGATATGTAAACCTTTAAATTCAAATATTAATGTTCCGAAAATATATAGACATACACAAATATATATATATATATATATATATATATATATATACAAACACACACGAAATTTCCTGACCAATTTCAGTTTTTTTATACTCTTGACTATACCATGATATTTGACATCTCCACGTGATCGTGTTTGTTTATAATTTGAAGTGTGATTAAATTTATGTTTCAAGTTACGATAATGACATTATTATTTGTTGAAAAAATTGTGTAATAACGATATCTACTTTGTCCAAAATTTGTTTATTGTTTTTGAGGTGTTTAACATAAAAAAATTATGTTAAAATTAATCTATTCAATTATCAAAAATTTTTAAGAGAATTTAATTATGACATTGTTGATTTGAAAAAAAATGTTAGAAACTATTCTTTATGTTAACTGTATGAAATGTTTGTATTTTCCTCAATGTTAAATTACAATAATAAAGAAAATAAACTAAATCAACCAATAAAAAAGTCCACGTTCATTTTTTGAACGTTTATAACTCCGCACATACCAGATGTAGCAGAAAGTTGCTGGACATTAAAAATTTAAGAACTTTGCTCTTTTTCAAAATGCTTCACGTACTTTTTTGATCCAGTAATTTTCCAAAAAGTTACAAGCGATTATTTAAAAAAAAATTAAAAAAAAATTTTTTTTTCATATATTTAATTATTATTTTCTTTAATAAAAAATGGCAATAAATCGATAGCATTTATCGAGATCTTTCAAAATCTCTTTTAATTTCTTCAATTGGTCAAGCCGTTTTGGAGCTATGACCTTTCAAAGTTCGACTGGTTTCAATAAAAATGTTTCCGAACTTTTGAGCGGTACTGTATGTATTTATATATAAATTAACATAAAATAAATTATAACATAAATAAATTAATAGAATAATTTAATTTATTTATTATGTAAATTTTATAAAATAATATATTATCAATAAATAAAACTATAGTATTATAGAATATTCATCACTATTATTTATTTAT
The DNA here is from genome assembly GCA_017163975.1 of Anastatus disparis. Taxonomy (NCBI): domain Eukaryota; kingdom Metazoa; phylum Arthropoda; class Insecta; order Hymenoptera; family Eupelmidae; genus Anastatus; species Anastatus disparis. The sequence goes on from JAFFSR010000233.1 coordinate 1,066,483, forward strand.
AATTATTTTTAATTGCTACGTATAGAAAATAATTCATTTCAAAAAACTTTTTATTTAAAAAAAAATCATATACTCATGAAAATTAATATAAATATTATTAAAAAAATAGAAAATATGAAAAGGATATATAAAAAAAGAATAAAAAATATTAAAACAATAAAAAAATAAAAAAAATAAGTGGTCCTGATCGAGAGTTGAACCCGCGCACCCAAAAGGAAAGGCGCATACGCTACGCAGTAGACCAAAACTGCTCCAAACATATTCCAGCGTGAAATGATACACGCTCATCTGCCCCTCGGTTATTTAAAATAATTAGATTTGAAGATTAAAATTAGTTAAGAATAATTTTTAAGTTTCAGATGTCATATATAGTTTATTCTAATCAGATTTGTTTTTCTAAAAAATTGTAATTCTACAGTAATAATAATAATTTTTTTTTATTTAATAGATTTTAAAAATTTTAAACAAGTTTGATGATAAACGTTGTTCAATTATTTAATTATACTTTTCCATTTCGAGTTGAATCTAAAACCTAATCAAGTCTGAATATGAAAGCGGCTCATTTGTTCCGAATATAATTCACGTACATTCTTGCAAATGTCTTATAATCTAAATAGCTGATATGTTTACATCAATAATCTTTAAGATGAAAATAACTCAGCCATGAAAATGTTTGTGGATTATACACGCACCAAAATCAATTTCAAATTCTTTCAAGCACAAATTAAATACAAAATTTGTTATATATTCACAAACAGTTTTTTTAAGTTCTTAATTAATCCTTGATTTAGTAACTAAAAATATAGCAAGTCCGATGTCAAACTCGTTTCAGTTATTTTGTTTAGTTTTTACAGTTCAAGTTGAAGCTAAAACCCGATCAACTCTGTATATAAAAGCTATTTATTACGTTTTGAACTTAGTTAACGTACATACTTGAGAGTATATCGAGCGCACATAAGACTGGTTCCCAATTTCATTTTTGCTGAGGGAAATATCTCCATTTGAGTCTAATCTTTTTTCAAGAAGGATATTAAAATTATTTTAGTAGTAATAAAATTGAATTCACATACAACATTTAAGCGAATTTTATATGCAAAAGTTTTTCCGTGTAATTAGTCCTCATTGGTCATAAGCATCTTTTTGGGCCATATTTTTTTGGGTCTTATATTTTTTTGGGCCCAATATTTTTTGGGCCCAATATTTTTTGGGCCCAATATTTTTTTTGGCCCAATATTTTTTTTTGGCCTACTATTTTTTTATATTGGGCTCTATATTTTGTTAGGACCAATATTCTTTTGGGCCCAATATTTTTTCGAAATTAATATTTTCTTGGGTTTTATAATTTTTTGGGTACTATATCTTATTTAGCTTTATTTTTTGGGCCTTATAATTTTCCGGCCTAATATTTTTTTGAGTCCTATTTTCTTTGGGCCTTATATTTTTTTGGGCCTTACATTTTCTTGGGCTCTATATTTTTTTGTGCTTAATATTTTTTTGGTCTCTATATATTTTGGGCTTTTTTGGGGCCTTATATTTTTTTTGGGCCCTATATTTTTTTTGACTCTCTATTTTCTTGGGCTCTATATTTTTTGGGCCCAATATTTTTCGATTTTCATATATTATTGGGCTCTATATGTTTTTAAGACTAATATTTTTTTGGGTCCAATATTTTTTTTTAATTTATATTTTCTTGGATTTTATAATTTTTTTGGGTACTATATTTGATTTAGCTCTATTTTTTGGGCCTTATATTTTTAAAGCTCTACATTTTTTTGAGTCCTATTATCTTTGGGCCTCATATTTTTTTTGGGCCTTACATTTTCTTGGGTTCTATATTTTTTTGGGCCCAATATTTTTTCGATTCTTATGTATTCTTGGGCTCTATATTTTTTGGACCTGATATTTATTCAATTCTTATATTTTTCTATGATCTATATTTTTGGGCCCAATATTTTTTTGAAATTTATATTTTCTTGGGTTCTATGATTTTTTTGGGTCCTATATTTTATTTAGCTCTATATTTTTCTGGGTCCTATATTTTATTTAGCTTTATATTTTTCTGGGCCTTATACTTTTCGCACCCTACTTTTTTTAGTGCTATTTTCTTTGGGCCTTACTTTGTCTTAAGTTCTAATTTTTTTGGACCTACTTTTTTTCGAGTCCTATTTTCTTTGGGCCTCTAATTTTTTTGGGCCATTTATTTTTTTGGGCCTTATTGTTTTTTTAACTTTTTTTTGGTTTTATATATTTTTTAATCTTATATTTTTTTGAGCACAATATTTTTTTATTATTATATTTTCTTGGTCTCGATTTTTTTTGGGCCCAATATTTACCTAATTTTTTTTTTTGATCCCAATTTTTTTTTTAATCTTATTTTACTTGAGCTCTATATTTTTTTGGGCCCAATATTTCTTAGAATCTTATATTTTTTTATTCTTATGTATTCTTAGCTCTATATTTTTTTGAGCCCAATATTTTTTTAAAACATTTTTTTGGGCCTAATATTTTTTTATCATTATATTTTCTTGGTTTCTATATTTTTTTGAGCCCAATACTTTTTTGATTCTTATATTTACTTTGGCTCTATATTTTGGGCTCTAAATTTTGCCATAATAAACTAAATTTAATTAAATTTTCAATAATATTTATACGGCTTCCATGTGGTACAATTGGTAATGTTTGCCCGAAATCTCCTTATGCAATTACAGTTTTACCACCGAAAGGTTGGTTCACATCACATAAATCTTAAAAAAGACGATCAACTGCTTTAAAAGCAAATTTAGAAGTCATGGATATTTTATCCCAAATAATTATTTGTGTTTCCTTTGTTTGCTTTCTGCAGAATTAGGCTTAACATTACAAGTTGTACAATCTGTTATATTTAAGAGGACGTTGTATCCCTCTATCCTTTTCTGATAAAAAAATGTAGGTTTTCGGAAAAACTAGTAGTTATTACTAGAAATCAATAGTTGTCTGCAACTTGTACAGTAAAAAAACAGTATTTTTTCTAATAAGGACAAATTAATTCTCTAGCTTCACTTATGATTTTGTAAGTATGTCAAACTTTTTTTGAAAACAAAGCATCAAAGTTAATTTCATTATTAATCAATTTATTTAATTCAGCGGCTTCTTAAGAGGAGGTCACGTATCTCTGTCCTTTTCTAATCAAAGAAATGATTTTTTTACAAAAACTACTAACTTTAGCAAAAAATGAAGAGAAAGCCGCATCTTGTATCAAAAAAAGCAATATTTTCTTTGATGAGAAAGAATTAATTTTATTGCTTCGTTCTCAAGAAAACCTTGAAAAACGAAATTGTCCACCCTAACCTCTATGATTTAAGTTTTTAAAGGTTTTCTTGAAAACGAAGCAATAAAATTAATTCTTTCTTATCAAAGAAAATATTGCTTTTTTTGATATGAGATGCGGCTTTCTCTTTATTTTTTGCTAAAGCTATTAGTTTCTGTGAAAATCTTGATTCTTTAATTAGAAAAGGACAGAGATACGTGACCTCCTCTTAACGGTAGTTTAAATGTTGTATGCACGGTTTTTCCATCGACTAATGAATTCGCTGCTATAGCTGTCCAAGCTGCACATAAATAATGAATAGTATGATATTTAAAATCTCCTTATATTATATTAAAGTGAAACCACTTTTTTCTCCGTTTCTCCGGTTCTTCGGTTCTCCGGTTCTCCGCATTATTTAAATTGTCTAATCTTTTGGTAATAAAAGTAGCAATTTTTTATTGGGCCCTATATAATTAGTACTCATTAGTCATAAGCTTCTTTTTTGGGCCATATTTTTTTGGGTATTATATTATTTTGGGCCCTATATTTTTATTCAATGCCCATTTTTTTGGGCTCTTCTTTTTTTCATCCTTATATTTTCTTGGGCTCTTTATTTTTTTAAGCCTCATTTTTTTGGGTCTTGTATTTTTTCGGGTCCAATATTTTTTTTGATTCTATATTTTTTTAGGCTTTATATTTTTTTGGGCCTTAGTTTTTCTTGCACCTTAAATTTTTTTTGACTCAATAATTTTTTGGAACCAATATTTTTTTGGTCTCTATATTTTTTGGGCTTTATATTTTTTTGGGCCTTATATTTTCTTAGGCCTTATTTTTTTTGGGCCTAATATTTTTTTGGGCCCAATAATTTTTTAGGTCCTATATTTTATTTAGCTCTATAAATATGCAGTCAATATGCAACCGATTAAACAGTGCACCCCAATATGCAGCCAATTCAACAGCGCATCCCAATATGCAGCCGATTCAACAGCGCATCCCCATATGCAGCCGATTTAACAGTGCGTCCTCTTATATAGCTGATTTAACATCATATCAAACTATTTTGAAAGCGTCTGTTGATATCATATATATATATATATATATATATATATATATATATATTTCAGTAAATATTATATTTATTATCATACATCACAACATCTCTTGACATATTCTTTATATTATCTCTTTATAAACAATGTTTTTTGTATATATTGTGTTCTGATCATTTTTATTTTCTCCGTTGACAATAGCGTGGTCACCTAAAAATAATTTTAAATTATTCTTAAAATTCGTTCTTGAAAGAGCAGCATATAATTGCCCATGACTGAAAACTGGTGACGGCAAATGAGCACCAACTTTTTTATAAGATTGTCCTTGTGATTTATTATTAGTCATTGCAAATCCTAATCTAATAGGAAACTGTTTTCGTTGCATATTGAATGGAATTTCTTTCGTAGATGGAGATGGACTTATTCTTGGAATGAAAACTAATTTACCTTTGTTTTGATCAGTTAGTAATTCCGCTCGAATGGAATATTTAGGCAATTTTTTCACTATCAACCTTGTTCCATTACAAAGTCCCGTATTGACATTTAATTTTCTTAAAAATATAATGATAGCTCCTACTTTTAAATGTAATTTATGTGGTGGAAGTCCATTAGGAGTTAACTTATTTAAAAATTCTGCAGGTGACATAATATCTAAATTTTCTTTGTTATCATCTTCAGCTGTATCAATACTTAAATATTCAACATGGTTTCCTTCCATTAAATTCAAAACATTGTTATTGATTTCAGTATCATCATTATTTTTAGGAGCCAAAATAACTTTTTCCGTTAGATTCGTATTATTTATTTTTATTGTTTTTCCGAATATTTCTTCGACAAGATTTTCTTTAATGATAAAATTATCTGGTATAGCACTTAGTTCATTATCATCTTCAAAAACATTGTGGCATTTTCCTTCTCCGATATCTAATAATCATTGTTTAAAATTATTATCACTATCCGAAACTCGCAGATTTTCATTTAACTTTACTTGCTTAAAATTTTGCCATAATAAACTAAATTGAACTGAATTTTTAATAATGTTCATACGGCTACCATGTCGTATAATTGGTAATGTTTGCCTGAGATCTCCTGATACAATTACAGTTTTACCACCAAAGGGTTGGTTTACTTCGCATAAATCTTGAAAAAGACGATCAACTGCTTCAAAAGCAAATTTTGAAGTCATGGATATTTCATCCCAAATAATTATTTGTGTTTTCTTTAATTGTTTGCCTTCTGCAGAATTAGACTTAACATTACAAATTTTACAATCTGTTATATTTAACGGTAGTTTAAATGTTGTATGCACGGTTTTTCCATCGACCAATGAATTCGCTACTATACCTGTCCAAGCTACACATAAATAATGTATGGTATGATATTTAAAATAAGCTATTAGAACGTTGAGTAAATAACTTTTTCCACTTCCACCTGGTCCATCTATAAAAATATATTTTTCTTTACTTTGGTTGTTTAAACTTTTTATAATAGAGTTGAATATTTGCCTTTGTTTATCATTTGAAGAATTTATTTTCATTTCTAATTCATTAAGAATATTATTATTATGATTTAAAATTGTTTGATTATTATCTTCTTCTATAAATGTGCTTATGTTAGGTAAATTAAAATCGTTCAATGAAAATCCATTGACTTGTAAATTATTTTTAATAACATTCAATGCATGATTTTCACCTATATTTTTTTTTGTATTCAGGGTGGTAAAATTTATCTTTATATTTTTCATATAAATCTCGTGCATTTATAGGATTATGAAAAATGCAAATAAAAGCAAATAATTCACAAAGAGCATAAGGGAATTCTGTTGAAGATGCTTCTTCCAAACATCTATCCCATTTTTCATCTTCATTAATTGATTGTTTTGCCTTAGCTGGCTCATAAAACGAACTGTACATCACATCATCAATAGTACGCAAAGCTTCAAAAGACGTGGCTCCTTTCACATGTAATAGTAATAACCAAATAAAATAACATTCTCTATCTTTCAGACTTACTAACTAGGAGAGTGTTACACCTCCGGATCACGGATTTTGCTCAAACTTCGGGATAAGTTTTCAGATAATAAAATATAGAAAAAGCTAAAGTTATAGTCATAAATACTCAATATTTCCCTAGTCACAGGCAATTAAAGAAAATCACTAAAAAAGTTACTAGATTTTCAAACGCATATAGTTCTTTAGCGACGATAGCTACAAGCTTGAAACTTTTTTCAAATTAAAGCTGAGCTCAAATCCTTTCGAATTAGTAGTTATAGCATGTAAAAATATTATTTTTTCCCAAAGTTATAGCTTAATAAAGATTGGACCTAAATTTTTATTTTAAAATATTAATTAATAATAAAAGCTGAAATTAGATCCAATTGTTACTATGCTATAACTTTAGGAAAAAATAATATTTTGATATGTTGTAACTACTGTTTCGAAAGGATTTGAGCTAAGCTTTAATTTAAAAAAAGGTTTGAGCTTTTAGCTATCAATGCTAAATAACTATATGCATTTAAAAACCAAGTAACTTTTTTAGTGATTTTCTTCAATTGCCTGTAACTAGGGAAATATTGAGTGTTTATGACTATAACTTGAGCTTTTTTTATATTCTATCATCGGAAAACTTCTCCCGAAGTTTGAGCAAAATCCGTGATCCGGAGGTGTGACACTCTCATAGTAAGTATTGATTTCTTTTTTTTTTCTTTTATTCCACTTTTTCAGTTTTTCATCAAATGTATAAAAATTTGGTATTTCTGAATACAAGTAATTTCGTGCTTCAAAATCTTCTCTATTCAATTCGAAATATGCTATTAATGTTGTTCCCACATTTTTTTGCATGATCATTTCTTCTCTTCCTTCTTTAAAAAATACGTTTTGTTGATTTTCTTCATGAACGCTTAGACGTTGTATAGTATGTAAAATGACATGTAAAGGATATTCTAATAATCTGTGCATTGCTTCAGGTGGACATAAATATCGTGTATTAATGTATTGTTGGATTTCGTCATATTCATATTCAACATTTTCACTATTGTCATTTTGAAAAGTGTCTTTATTTTCTGATTGAAAGTCGACATTTACTTGATGTATTTTAACGTATGAACAATCATGACCTTTATAACAGTATTTGAATTAATATTTAATGCATTGATCAGTGCAACAAACTTCTACGTTTATGTGTGCATTAAATTTCAATTATAAGTAAGGATTGTAAGGAACAACAAATCCATTATCTGCGATTCTTTCTGTAAATTTATTTTTGAAAATAATTTTGACGCCATTATTTTTGCGTTTGTATAGTGGATATCCATTTGATTTAAATGTTGTCGTATTATTAAATTTTTTTGGAAATTTTTTGTACATTATTTCGTATTTTTATCCATACATGGACAATTTATATTTTGCATACGACAGGGACCGTGTTTCATAAATTGTTTAACAATACTTTATAATTTTAGATAAATATCTCTATTTGAAATTTCTGCACTTATTATTTTATCAACTTTTTCGGGAATATCAAATTTATCATTTTTATCTAAGAGTAACAACATACGCATATGCGGTAATCCTCATTTTTAAATTCATTTACATAGCTATATGCAATTCATTTTCCTAATATTCCCTTTTTTATCACTACATTTTTTAATTCTTCTACTTATTAAGAAAATACTTTTGTTATAATATCTGGACTAACTATTGCATTTTCATAAATTTCCAAGTTTTCAGTTATTTCTTTACAATATGGGTTACAGGTCATAGTTACAAAAAGGACAGGTTTATCATGATAATTTACAAGTGTCATTGAGTCAATGTGATTTTGTCTTAAAAATCGTAGACTTCCTGTAAAGTTTGACGGTAATACTACCATTTTTCCAATTTTTGAAGAATCTAATTTTTTTTGTTATGTAAATAGTCCATAACACCTTTATAACAATCACTTCTTAATAAGTTTTGGTTTTTTCGTATGAAATATAATCTGGAGGTTCCAACTTTTTCAAACGCATCAACAATGAACTGTCGAGATAATTTTTTCAATTTTTGAAGAATCTAATTTTTTTTTGTTATGTAAATAGTCCATAACACCTTTATTAGAAAGTTTCACTGTAAAGCTCAGCGCAGATGGCGCCAGGGTCAATAAGCGACTAGCCAATAAGAATTTTTTTTTCGAATGATCTTGCACTAACACATATTTATAAACAAGCGTGTAAAATCATGTATGTGAGCTCATATGTGAGTGACTCGAATTTCAGAGTAAACAACCTTTAGTGTTGATCATTTCATAATCGATATTTAGATAAATAAATATTATGAAAACTTGTTGTGTGATAAATTGCAAGAATGTAGTTAAATTTAAGTTTCCAAGTAATCTACTTAGAAAAAAATGTGGCTCAAAGCAATAAAAAGACCGGAATTCCGACCACTGCCGTTTGATGGGTTATGTCAAAAGCATATTTTTTTGTCAAAATTTTTCAATCTATATAAATAATAAAATCACGTTTTAAAATAATAATGATTTTTCTAACAGTTGCTTTTTATTTATAAATAACCAGGAAAATATTATAACATCTCTCATGTTAACCTTCCAATAAGCTCTGCCTTTCTACCACTTAGGCGAGCACCTCTTTTACGCAATTCATCTTTCAATTGATTAATTGTAAAATTAAAATACTTATTTTCATATTCTTCATTCATACTTTTGAACTCCCGCTTTTACATCAATACTCACACCTACGTGTTTACACAACCGTATGTACATCATAGTATTGGTGTGAAAATATTTTGAAGCGAAGAAATTTCATTGGTTGGTCGCTTATTGGCCCTGGCGCCATCTGCGCTGAGCTTTATAGTGAAACTTCCTAATAACAATCACTTCTTAATAAGTTTTGGTTTTTTCGTATGAAATATAATCTGGAGGTTCCAACTTTTTCAAACGCATCAACAATGAACTGTCGAGATAATTTTCTCAAATTAAGGAATGGATTGAATTCATTTCTAACACTAAGTCTGTAATTATAAAATTTAAAATTTTAAATATTATTTTTCAAATTTACTTTACATATTTGTCATCCATCCAAAACCACCATTTGGATGAATAAGCGGATATGTCATAGGATCTGTATGTTTGCTAATTGTCGGTATACTAATTGGTTTATCATACTAAGAGTGAATGACAATATCACGTTCAATAGGAGGCTAATCGTCTTCTCCAACATATACTATTGCAACTTCATTACAGGTAGATAGATTATATCTATTTTTATCTAAAATATTATTGCGGACAATAGACATAGTAACAGTTTTTGGAGGACAATAGATTTTTGCACGTCATTGTAGTTCTTCTTCTTCTACTTTATGCATCATTTAATAGGCTTTAGCATAAGGGTTAATGTCTCTTATTAAGATATCTAAATGTTTTAATAATGTTAGATTTATATTAAACTTATTCCGTTCAATCGTTGTCATTTCATTATCTAAAATATATAATTGTCCATATTTACGTGCTTCATCTTTATTAGAATGTAACGCATATACATTATGGTAAATTTTAACACATATTCTAATAACTTGTGGTCCTTTACCCGGCAATGTATCAAAATTAACACTAAAATTTGCGGATGCTAAAGCATCATTGTACAACCTAACATTTCGTCAAAAATCAATAATTTCTTTCGTTATTTCAGTTGCTAAACACTTTAATTGTTCTGGATAAAGAGGATTTTCTAACAATTCTACTCGACCTTTATGACAAAAATTGGGGAAATCGTTACTTTTAGTATATTCGAAAGCAAAATCTTTCGCATCACGATAAACACATGTATTTGTCATGAAACCAATGTTATTTTCAGATATGAGATTTTCATCGAAATATATATTTGCTGTGCAACCAATCAGTTTCGAATTAATTTTTTCAGTTAATATTTTTTTATTTGATTTCTTTAATTTTTTTTTTCTTTGCCCTTTATTGTTTTATCAGTAACTTTGTTCAATACAATATTATAATTGTTATTATAATTATTATTATTGTAATTTTCATTATAATTGTTGTCTTTAATTTTTAATTGTTTACACTTAATAAATAATGTCTTTAATTGATAAGAATCATATTAACGTTTTCGCTTTTTTTCATCTATTGGTTTATTTATTGTAGTATCATTATTAACATGTTTATTGTTATCAATTTCTATTTGTTTACACCTTGTGCGTAATTATTTTGATTGGTAACAATTATTTTTTACTTGTATTTTCTTAATAATATCGGCATTTTTCAATTTTTGATTTTTAATTTGTACCATTCTCTGATATTCATTATATTGTTCACTAATAACTCTTCTATAAGTCTCTTTTTTGCGTAATTTTTCTTTTTCATGCATTTTTTTCAATTTATTAGTATCTCTATTTTCGAATGATTTTATTTTTTATATCTTAATATTTTCAAGTTTTTTTATATTTATTTGGTTAATCTTCTCTCATTTTTATGTAAGCTTTTTTCTTACGTGTAGTTTTATTTGTACGTATTTGTTCCATTTTATCAGTACCCTTTTTTATCTTCGATTTTATTTTTGTGATTTTAGTATTTTTAATTTTTCTTTATATTTATTGGGTTGTTTTTTCTAATTTTTATATAATCTTCTTTTTTACGTGGAGCTTCATTCACACGTATTTGTACCAATTAATCAATACTCATTTTTTCTTTGAATTTCAATTTTGTTATCTTAGTATTTTCTAATTTCACTTCATATTTATTTAGAAGTTTTCCTTTGATTTTCATATGAGCTTCTTTGTAACGTAAAGCCTTATTCGCACGTATTTGTTTCAATTTATCAGTACTCATTGTTTCCTTAAATTTCAATTTTGTTATCTTAATATCTTCTAATTTTTCTTCATATTTTTTTGGTTGTTTTTTTTTAATTTTTATATAAGCTTCTTTCTTGTGTCAAGTCTCATTCGCACGTATTTGTTCAAATTTATCAGTACTTATTGTTTCCTTGAATTGCCATTTTGTTACCTTAGTATTTTCTAATTTTTTGTTATATTTATTTGGTTGTCCTTTTTTCATTTTCATATAAGCTTTTTTCTTACGTAAAGTTTCTTGAACTCGTCTTAGTACTAATTTATCATTACTTTTTTTTCTTGCATTTCCATAATAATGTCTTTTTCTGAAATTTTTTTATATTTATGTGATTGTTCTGTTACCATTTTCCAATTAACGGGATGTCGGAGCTGCAGCAATTGAGTTTTGCTTTTTTTATTTCATCAATATTTTTTTTAATTTATAAATTAAACAAATATTATGACTTGTCCGCACTAAAGCTGTATTAATAAAATAATTTTTACTAAAATAAAAAATTATTTGGACTTGTTATTTTTCTATGAGCTTGGATTGGAAATTAGATATCTAACTCGATAAACCTAACCATAAAATACGATGCATCGAAAGTTTTTATTATAACTTTATATGTATAATATTTTGGTGGATTTCTTGAGTTGTCCTCACTAGACTTTAATCTTACAAATTTTTACTTTGTAGCAAAAAAACTCGATTAAACGCATCGTTTATTTATAAGCTAGGATTAGAAATATTATTAAAAGGCGGGCAGCTTCGTCATGCTCTTAAGTCCTATTCAAAATAAAGCTTCTTTTTTATCCATTTCTTTTAATTTTTTTTTTCTTTATTTAATTTAATCTCAACTGTCCTAATTTTACTATCGTTATAATTTAAGAGGATATCATCGATTCCCAGTATATCATTATCTGGTTTTAAAAAATTTTATCTGAAATGTCATTGTCAATTTCCATCAAAATTATTTCATGATTCGAATTCTTTTATTTACAATACATTTCCATGATCTTTTTTTGTTCTGCCAATAAATGCGTTTGTAAATTTTTGTTCTAATAGTTCAAGCTCGGCGAAATCTAAATTCAGTGGTATTTGATTTAGACGTTGCTCATGACAAAAACTCCTCCTTATCATGTCCGTTGAATTATCGTAATTATTATTTGCATTATTATAATTTTGTAAAACTGGAAACATTCTTATTTGTTGCATTTTAAAAATTCTTGATAAAGTAATCGCATTTGAGAAAAATCATATCTTAAACAACATGGACCTAAATTATAAAGTATTGCAACAGCAAAAACAAGTGCAAAAACGCCACAATTATAGTTATTTGTTTGTGATTGTACTGTTTTGAATACTATGCTCAATTCTGATTTGTTTGGAAATAATCTGTTTATATAAATCTTATGCTCATCTTATAGACATTTAAGATTTAAACTGTCATATATATGAATCACCTTATGATTATAATACACACAAATCCGGTGATCCTTTCCTAAATTTCCGGAAAATAATAACTGAATTAATTCTCCATCAATTGGTACTGAATTAATATATTATGGTCTTTGAATTAGTGAAGTTAATTGCATGTTGAATGAGGTGCATCGTTTTGAAATATTATTAAATTTTAATACATGAATATCAGTTAACATGAAAGCAATTGAACTATACAATCCCTGTCCCTTAACAATCAATTTATCTTTCTCAGTCAAAACCGTTATTGAAGATTTAAATTCTTTTCAGAATTTAAATTCATTTTTAATGAACTCTTTTCAAAGATATTCACAAAAAAATTGCTTTTATATTAACTAATTTAATTTACTGCCTTTTTACTTTAAAAGCTGAAAAATAAAAGAAATTATGAAAAATGCTATAAATTAATTGTTATATGATAAATAAATAATAATAAAATTTGTAAAAATAATATAACGATAAAAAATGGTTATTCTTGGCAATTATACATTTATGTATACATGGGACATTTTACACCAACTGGAAGAGCAAAAAAATAAAAATCGCTGAAACTCTGAGAATATATTCTGTTAGTTGCCCAAAATGTGTGAAAAAATTTTCAAGAATTTAGATTGGGAGGATCAAGAGCCATAGATCCTTGAAATTTGGAAATTTTTTAAAATTTTTGGAAAAGTACCAACTTTATGGTTTTTTTCTGAAAATCCTGATGTTTTAAAGAGAAATTCATAAGAATACACCTTGTTGCAAATGAAAAGGAAAGTTAGCATAAAATTTCACAGACCTAAATTTTGAAGTTTTCTATTGGTTCTTACATGTATTACATGGTAATTGAAATTACTCATTGTTTGCCACTTCAGAATTAGCTTTATGAGGGCTTCTTTTCTTCTATTTATTATTAACTTCAAAATAAATTTTTGATTGCTTAAGAAAGAGCCACTAATAAGAAGTTATGAAAGTTTGAAATATATATATTCATGTATGATTTATTTTTCATATTGAACATAAATGTATATTTTAATGTATGATTAATTTTTAAGAGGACGCTGTATCTCTCTATCCTTTTCTAATTAAAAAATGTAAATTTTTGGGAAAACTAGTTATTATTGATAGAAATTAAGGGTTGTCCGCTACTTGTTTAGTAAAAATTAATATTTTCTCTGATGAGGACCAACTAATTTTGTTGCTTTTTTTTCAAGTAAAGTTTGACATACTTAAATAACGTATTTTCTAGCCTTACTTAGGATTTTGTAAGTATGTCAAACTTTACTTGAAAAAAAAGCAACAAAATTAATTGGTCCTCATCAGAGAAAATATTACTTTTTACTAAACAAGTAGCGGACAACCTTTAATTTCTATCAATAATCACTAGATTTTCAAAAAACTTACATTTTTCAATTAGAAAAGGATAGAGAGATACAGCGTCCCCTTACTCCTTATTGATGGCTCTGACTTACATGATTAAAAATTCATTTTAAAGTACATGTAAAATAAAAAAAAATAAGCCCACGAAAAGAAATTTCTGAAGTGGCGAACAATGAGTAATTTCAATTACCATGTACTACATATAAGAACCAATAGAAAACTTCAAAATTCAGGTCTGTGAAGAATCATGCGAACTCTGCTCTTCATTTACAATGTTTTCTTATCAAAGAAAATATTGCTTTTTTTGATACAAGATGCGGCTTTCTCTTCATGTTTTGATAAAAATATTAGTCTTTGTAAAAAAATCATTTCTTTGATTAGAAAAGGACAGAGATACGCGACCTCCTGTTAATGAAATAAATTTTAATATATTTAATTGTTAACAATTTTTATATAAATGACAATACATTTAAATACAAACATGTGTACAAATGAAAATGTAATTAAAGTAGATATAATTTTAATATATTAATATGTAATTTTAATATATTTAATTGTTAACAATTTTGATATATATGACAATTCATTTAAATACTATCATGTGTACAAATGAAAATGTAATTAAGGTTGAATGTATGTTATTTATAAAAAATTGTTAACAAGTAACTTTTTAAATAATATATTTTCATGAAAACTAATTTAAATACTTTATTTTCTGAATGATAACTAAATAAAATTTTTATTTGATAAATTTAGCTATACAATTCTAAATATATAATATTTATATAACTGTTCATCAAATAAAATTATTATTTTTTTAATATATATATTAAAAAAATAATTACTATAATAGATTGTAGTGAAATAAAAATGTTTATTTTAATAATTATAGCGTTGAAATTTATTTTGATAGAAATGTTATTTGATTGACATTTACAGTATTACTTTAACTATATTTGAAAAGCTACCTCTCATCGATGAAAAAATATTTAATTTTTTAAATTAATATTCTATTAATATCAAGAATTTTCTAAAAATTATAATATTTATATGCAAACCTTACTTGTGATACATACACTTTTTAATATTTGTATCTCATTAATATTTTATATTAGATGTTAATGTAAATTTGTATTTAAATTTAAAATTAACCAAAAATGTGTATTCTAATCTTATGGTTTTTTTAATTTAAATTTCGTAGTTTATATATATACTAGCTCGCCACAGCGGCCCTTTGGGCAGCTGTGGCTCGCACTTTGATCTTTCCAGAGCTGAGCTGAGCTCAGCTCTGAAATGACCTCGGGCCTTGCATCGCGAAGCAATGCAAGGCCCGAGGTCATTTCATCGAGGTCGAAATCGACATCGAAAGTTTCGATGAAAGGTTTCATCGAAGGTTTCACCGAGGTCATTTCATCGCGAAGCGATGCAAGGCATGCAAAAAGCTTCGCTTCTTGCATATAAGGCACAACCGTAAACGCTTGCGCTTTGCACTCGCTATTTAATATTCAAAGAATATTAAAACAAAACATTTACAAACGCAAAAGCATTAAATGGCGATCTTATTTCTTTTTTCATTGTATTTTTTACCGCAACTTTCAATAGGAGGTTTGAATTTATTGTATTTATTTGAAAAAACCAATTTATAATTATTTGAATTTTTCTTGTGAATTAAGTTGATTGATTTCGAAGAAATTTATGTTATGTGAAAAAGACATATTTTCATGTATACTTTTTAAAGTTCTGAATGAGATAATCTATCAAAAGTTACAAGTAAAAAAAATGATTTTATAGTTCAGTAGCTTAAAAATATAGTTTTGTATAAAGTTTTTATTTGATCTGAATCATTCCGACGGATGATGATTCAAAACAATAATACAAATAAATATTGGCAGAAAAAAAAAATCGTTCGAGTGGTTGTAAAACAGTTATCCCTTTAGAAGTTGAAAATATGATTTTTTGGTGATAATTTGAAAAAAACGAATTTTGAAAGAAAGTATATGAAATAAAATTTATAGAAAAAAATAAGATTTATTTTTTTAGTTTCATATATATATTTTTTTAAATAATATTTATAAAATTATCATTAAAAAACCTTTATTTTTAACATTTTTCATGAACAATTTGAAAAATATTAACTTTAGAGAAAAATGTATAATATAAAAATCATTAATTTTTTTATATTCTATAACCTTTATAACATATACTTTTTCTAAAAAAATCGTATTTTTCAAGTTATCACCATAAATCCATTTTTTGACCATTTAAAAGGCGCCTATTTGAAAACGCTTTCAACGATTTCTTTCAAAATATGAACGTTTACTTATGTTATTATTTAAAATAATTCCCTGTTTGAATTATTCAGATCGGATAAAAATTCGTCGAGAAATTTCATAAACTTGATTTCTCACACACATACATCCATACATACATTTTAAGAAAGCCTCGTAATAGTCTTATTTTGCTATAAAAATAAGTTTTTATTTATAAAATAACATATTTTAAAGGGTTACATTTTTCGCGATGTCAAAAATATAAGGCACTTCTGTATAGCGGTCGTGCCTAAAAATACATTTGTGAAGATATTTTTATTAGAAATAAACACAAAATTTTTTTAAGCATGTTTCACGTAAAAATTAATTTCATAAATCAAATTCATGGTCATATATTAAGGTCTGGAAATTATAGTTGTTACTCAGTTCCCACTTCTCAGTTTATTTATATCAAATATCGTACTATCTTTGTTTTTCTTAAGGGAGTAGAGTGAGAAATAGTCACTTGATGGAATAAATTATACGCTTTTTTACTTTAAGCACATGTGTACATATATTTTTATATTATGTTTCATCAAATTATTTTCAATTTTATTGAGTACTTAAAATTAACTTAAATTAATTAAGTCTTATTTATTTAAAATTAACTTAAATTAATTAAGTCATATTTACTCAAAATTAACTTCAATTAATTAAGTCTTATTTACTTAAAATTAATCATTTATACATAATAATATAATAAAAGAAAATTCAACCGAGCAACGTTAGGAGCGAAAAACTTCAATATAATTAATTCCTATTAACGTAAAACTTATTAAAGTGTGTAACAATTTTCAACAGTTGATAAATATAATGTAAATCATATAATATATATATATATATATATATATATATATATATATATATATATATATATCAATTTTAAATTACTAATAAATAATTTAAAACTCAAAAGTAACTATTTCGAAACGGAATATGGAAGATAAACATGTATCGTTTTATTCCTTAAATATCACGAATTAAAATATTAATTATTAGTAATTTCGAAGTGTTATATATTATGTAAATAATTCTATATTCAATAATTTTTAATTCTAGTAACAGGAAAAGCCGCCCGAAAAGAGATAAATGGTTAGATTTTCTGCGAAAAATTGCCCTTGAATCGAGTAGGTGAAATATCAGTCTTAGTACCAAAAAAAAGACGGTAAGCATCGCAAATTTATGCTCTTACTTCATAATATAATAGTACCAACATTGGTTCCTAAAATTCAAGCTATAGTACTAATTGGAATTATATCGCCACTCTTTTTTCAAGTACCTTAGTACATAAATTAGATATACTTGATTTAGAACCTATTTTAACAATATTTTCCTTTCTCCGTGTAGTTGTTAGTCCTAGTAAACGTCGAATACTATTTTCGATTATTTCATGGTTCGTCATTGAAACACGTGATTAGAAAGAATGAATTGCTATTATATTTTTTATTGATTCTAATGCAATTCAGTAGAACAAATTCTTAATTCATCATGATATAATTCGTATTTAAACAATTTTTATGCGTATTGTAACTTTAATTATTCTTTTTTATAAAAATATAAAAATTTAATTCAGTACAAATTTACAATATTAAAATTTATAAGTTGCGGCAATTCTTTTTTATTTTAAAATTGGCTAATTTATATATAATAATATCATATATAAAAATTCAACCGAGCAACGTTAGGAGCGAGGTATTTTTTGCTAGTAAACTATTAAAACGTTAATTAAATAACTTTTTCCACTTCCACCTGGTCCATCTATAAAAATATATTTTTCTTTACTTTGGTTGTTTAAACTCTTTATAGTAGAGTTAAATATTTGTCTTTGTTTATCATTTAAAAACTTTATTTTCATTTTTCATTCATTGAGAATATTATTATTATGATTTAAAATTGTTTGATTATTATCTTCTTCTATAAATGTGCTTATGTTAGGTGAATTAAAATTGTTTAAAGAAAATCCATTGACTTGTAAATTATTCTTAATAACATTCAATGCAAGATTTTTACCTATATTTTTTTCGTATTTAGGATGGTATAACTTATCTTTGTATTTTTCATATGAATCTCGTGCATTTATAGGACTATAAAACGCAAATGAAAGCAAATAATTCATAAAGAATATAAACGAAATCTGTTGAAGATGCTTCTTCCAAACATCTATCCCATTCTTCATCTTCATTAATTAATTGTTTTGCCTTAGCTGCCCCATAAAACGAATTGTACTTCACATCATAAACAGTATACAAAGCTTTAAAAGATGTGGCTCTTTTAACATGTAATAGTAATAACCCAATGAAATAACGTTGTCTATCTTTCGGACTTACAAAGTACATTCTACTAAGTATTGGTTTTCTTTTTTTTTTATTCCACTTTTTCAGTTTTTCATCAAATGTATAAAAATTTGATATTTCTGAATACAATTAACTTCGTGCTTCAAAATCTTCACTATTTAATTCAAAATATGCTGTTAATGTTGTTCCCACATTTTTTCGCATGATCATTTGTTCTTTTCTTTCTTTATAAAATACGTTTTGTTGATTTTCCTCATTAACGCTCAGACGTTTTATAGAATGTGAAATAACATGTAAAGGATATTCTCATAATCTGTGCATTGCTTGAGGTGGACATAAATATCGTGTATTAATGTATTGTTGGGTTTCGTCATATTCATATTTAACATTTTCACGATTGTCATTCTAAAAAGTGTCTTTATTTTCTGGTTGAAAATCCACACTTACTTGATATATTTTAATGTGTGCACAATCATGACCTATATAACAGTATTTGAATAAATATTTAATGCAGTGTACAGTGGAACAAACTTCTATATTTATGTGTGCATTAAAAGGAATAACAGATCCATTATCTTCAATTCTTCCTGTAAATTTATTTTTGAAAATTATTTCGACGCCATCATTTTAACGTTTGTATAGTGGATATCCATTAAATTTAAATGTTGTTAAATAAATTGTTCAACAATACTATATAATTTTGGATAAATATCTCTATTTGGTATTTCGGCACTTATTATTTTATCAAATTTTTCGAGAATATCAAATTTATTATTTTTATCTAAGAGTAAGCTGTTACTAACAATGCATCTGCGGTTATCCTCGTTTTTGAGATTCAATCACATAACTATATGCAATACGTTTTCCTAATATTCCCTTTTTTATTACTAAATTTTTGAATTCTTCTACTTTTTAATAAAATACTTTTCTTATAATATCTGGTCTATCTATTGTATTTTTATAAAGTTTCAAGTTTTCAGTTATTTCTTTCCAATGTGGGTTACAGGACATAGTTACAAAAAGGACAGGTTTATCATGATAATTTACAAGTGTCATTGAGTCAATGTAATTTTATTTTAAAAATCGTAGACTTCCTGTAAAAATTGACGGTAATATTACCATTTGTCCAATTTTCGAAGAATCTTATTCTTTTTTGTTATGTAAATAGTCCACAACACCTTTGTAACAATCACTTTCTTATACGTTTTGGTTTTTTCGTATGAAATATAATCTGGAGGTTTCAACTTTTTCAAACGCATCAACAATAAACTATTGAGATTATTTTTCCAAATTAAGGAATGGATTAAATTCATTCCTAACACTAAATCTATAATTATGAAATTTCAAATTTTAAATATTAAATTTTCCAAATTAACTTTTCATATTTAGCATCCATCCAAAACCGCCATTAGGATGAATAAGTGGATATGTCATAGGATCTGAATGTTAACTAACTGTCGGTATACTAATTGGTTTATCATACTTAGAGTAGATGACAATATCACGTTCAATAGGAGGAAGATCATCTTCTCCACCATATACTATTGCAACTTTATTACAGGTAGGTAGATTATATCTTTTTTTATCCAAATTATTATTGCGGAAAATAGACATAGTAACAGTTCTTGGAGAACAATAGATTTTTGCACATTATTGTAGTTCTTCTCCTTCTACTTTATGCATTATTTTATAGGCTTTAGCATAAGGGTTAATGTCTCTTATCAAGATATCTAAATGTTTTAATAATATTAAATTTTTATCAAACTTATTCCGTTCAATCGTTGTCATTTCATTATCTAAAATATATAATTGTCCATATTTATGTGCTTCATCTTTATTAGGATGTAACGCATATACATTATGGTGAATTTGTCCATATATTCTAATAACTTGTGGTCCTTTACCCGGCAATGTATCAAAATTGGCACCAAAATTTGCGAATGCTACAGCATCATTGTACAACCTAACATTTCGTCGAAAATCAATAATTTCTTCCGTTAATTTAGTTGCTAAACACTTTAATTGTTCTGGGTAAAGAGGATTTTCTAACAATTCTACTCGACCTTTATGACAACAATTGGGGAAATCATTACTTTTAGTATATTCGAAAGCAAAATCTTTCGCATCACGATAAACACATGTATTTGTCATGAAACCAATGTTATTTTCAGATATGAGATTTTCATCGAAATGTATATTTGCTGTACAACAAATTAGTTTCGAATAAATTTGTTCAGTTATTATTTTTCCATTCAATTTCTTTAATTTTTTTTCTACTTTGCCCTTTATTGTTTTATCAACAACTTCGTTCAATACAATATTATGATTGTTATTATAATTATTATTATTCTAATTTTCATTATAATTATTGTCTTCAATTTTTAATTATTTACACTTAATAAATAATGTCTTTAATTGATAAGAATCATATTAACGTTTTCGCTTTTTTTCATCTATTGGTTTATTTATTGTAGTATCATTATTAACATGTTTATTGTTATCAATTTCTATTTGTTTACACCTTGTGCGTGATTCTTTTAATTGGTAACAATCATTTTTTACTTGTGCGTTCTTAATAATATCGACATTTTCCAATGTTTGATTTTCAGTTTGTACTATTCTCTCATATTCATTATATTGTTCACTAATAACTTTTTAATAAGTTTCTTTTTTGCGTAATTTTTCTTTTTCATGCATTTTTTTCAATTTATTAGTATCTCTATTTTCAAATGATTTTATTTTCTATATCTTAATATTTTTAATTTTTTTTATATTTATTTGGTTGTTCTTCTCTCATTTTTATGTAAGCTTTTTACTTACGTGTAGCTTCATTCGTACGTATTTGTTCTATTTTATCGGTATTTTATCTTCGATTTCTTTTTGTGATTTTAGTATTTTTGAATTTTTTTTCATATTTATTGGGTTGTTTTTCCTAATTTTTATATAATCTTCTTTTTTATGTAAAGCTTCATTCGCACGCATTTGTACCAATTAATCAATACTCATTTTTTCCTCGAATTCCAATTTTGTTATCTTAGTATTTTTCTATTTCTCTCCATATTTATTTAGAACTTTTTCTTTGATTTTTATATGAGCCTCTTTCTTACGTGAAGCCTCATTTGCATGTATTTGTTTCAATTTATCAATACTCATTTTTTCCTTGAATTTTAATTTTTTATTTTAGTGTTTTCTAATTTTTCTTCATATTTTTTCGGTTGTTTTTCTTTAATTTTTATATAAGCTTCTTTCTTGAATAAAGCCTACTTCGCACGTATGTGTTTCAATTTATCAGTACTCATTTTTTCCTTGAATCGCCATTTTGTTATCTTAGTATTTTCTAATTTCTGTTTATATTTATTTGGTTGTCCTTTTTTCATTTTCATACAAGCTTTTTTATCTGTAAAGTTTCTTGAACACATCTTAGTTGTAATTTATCATTACTTTTTTTTGCATTTTCATAATAATGTCTTTTTCTGAAATTTTTTTATATTTATGTGATTGTTTTGTTACCATCTTCCTATTAACGGGATGTCGGAGCTGCAGCAACTGAGTTTTGCTTTTTTTATTTTATCAATATCTTTTTGAATTCAAAAATTAAACAAATATAATGACTTGTTCGCACTAAAGCTATATTAATACAATCATTTTTGTTAAAATAAAAATCATTTGAACTTGTTATTTTTTCATGAGCTTGGATTGGAAATTAGATATCAAACTCGATAAACCCAACCATAGAATACGATACATTAAAAGTTTTTATTATAACTTTATATGTATAATATTTTGGTGGATTTTTTGAGTTGTCTGCACTAGAGTTTAATCTTACAAATTTTTACTTCGTAGCAAAAAAGCTTGATTGAACGCATCATTTACTCATAAGTTAGGATTGGAAATATTATTAGAAGGCGGGCAGCTTCATCTTGCTCTTAAGTCCTGTTACAAATAAAGCTTCTTTTTCATCTATTTCTTTTGATTCTTTTTTTTCTTTATTTAATTGCATCTCAACTGTGCTAATTTTATTTCCGTTATAATTTAAGTGGATATCATCGATTCCTATTATATCATTATTTGGTTTTTAAAAATTTGTATCTGAATTGTCATTGTCAAGTTCTATCAAAATTGTTTCATGATTCGAATTTTTGTTTACGATGCATTTCCATGATCTTTTTTTGTTCTGCCAATAAATGCGTTTGTGAGTTTTTTTCTAATAGTTCAAGCTCGGTGAAATCTAAATTTAATGGTATTTGATTTAGACTTTGCTCATGACAAAAACTCCTCCTTGTATGTCCGGTGGATTATCGTAATTAATATTTGCATTATTATAATTTTGCGAATCTGAAAACATTATTATTTGTTGCGTTTTAAAAATTCTTGATAAACGTAATCGCATCTGAGAAACATTATATCTTAAACAACATGGTCCTAAATTATAAAGTATTACAATAGCAAAAACAATTGCAAAAACGCCACAATCATAATTATCTGTTTGTGATTGTACTGTTTTAAATACTCAATTATAATTTGTTTGGAAATAATCTGTTCATATAAATCTTATGCTCATCTCGTAGATATTTAAGATTTGAAATGTCATATATATGAACCACCTTATTATTATAAAACACATAAATACGGTGACCCTTTTCCGAATTTCCTGAGAATAATAACTGTATAAATTCTCCATCAATCAGTACTGATTTAATATATTGTGGTCTTTGAATTAGTGAAGTTAATTGCATGTTGAATGAGGTGTACCAATTTGAAATATTATTATATTCTAATATATGAATATCGGTTAACATAACTAATAGAAGACTTCAAAATTAAGGTCTGTAAAGAATCATGTTAACTCTGCGCTTCATTTACAACAAGAAGTATTCTCATGAATCTCTCTCTAAAACATCAGGATTTTCAGGAAAAAAAATGATTAAATTGGAACTTTTCCAAAAATGTTGAAAAATTTCCAAATTTCAAGGATCTATAGCTCTTGATCCTTCTAATCTGAATCCTTGAATATTTTTTACATACTTTGGGTAACAAAAAGAATATATTCTTAGAGTTTTAGAGATTTTTATTTTTCTGCTCTTCCAGTTGGTGTGAAATGTCTCATATATATATATATATATATTTATATATTTAATCATTAAAAAATATTTGTTGTAAAAAGAACTAAAATGAAATTTATTTTGAGTTATTTCTAATAATTGTATTCTTCAATTTATTCACAGTTATTTACGGGTATTTACAGTATCTACATTAAAAAAATGTATAAATGATAATAAACAATCATTATTTTTCTCCAGTCTAACGTTTTTTTATTGTAATTTACAGTTTTCAATATTTTCTTATAATCATTTGTTTTTTCACAGTATTATTCTACTTTTAAAAGATAATTTTCATACAAGGTGATAAAATATTTTACCATAAGATTATATATATATATATATATATATATATATATATATATGGGACGTTTCATGTCAACTCGACTGACAAAAAAATTGAATTTGCTGAAGATCCGTGAAGAGATTCCATTTGATACCCAAAATATACGAAAAAATTTTTAGAGGCATAGGTCAAAGGGATTACGAGTAATAAGTAATAGAATATTGTGATTTTTCAAATTTTTTTGTTAAATTACCAACTTAATAATTTTTTTCCTCAGAAAATAAGGATTTTAGAGATTCACTTATGAATATTTTTATTATTGCAAATGATGAGTAGAATCTATACAAATTTTTTTAAATCTCAGAATTGCTGTCTTCTGATTGGTTCATTTTGTACTTTCATGTAATTTTGAATTTCTGGTGTTCGACCAGGTTGATTTCACTCAGGTTGCACTATGTTATATCTTTTTATAATATCTTGAAGTGAGCTTTGTCTCATCTTAGGCATAGAACTGAGAGAAGAGCTATAGAACTTTGAATATTAAAAAATAAAATAGAATTTTCAATTTAAAACATATATACTGTGGATTGGGTTCTTCGCTTATAGATAATGCAATATACGAACAAATGATTTTTGAATATTTCAAAAGAGATCTATTTCTTAATAATTTAAGTATTAATTTAGAATCTGAATTGAAATATCAACTGTTCATTATTGAGACATCCTCAAAATACACTCGTAACCAAAACGTATTTATGTGTTTCAATAAATTGTTATTATAATGATTTTAAATATGTGTTGAAAAATTTTTTTAATACATATTATTTATTTAGAATTAATATTTATATCATATATCTAGATGTAAAAGAAATAGAGTAAAATAAATTCTATAGGCATGAAATTGATTTAATATAAAAATTTATTATGAATCCAAAAAATGTTTTATTTATAGATTGTGGAACTTTTGGCAAGTATTGAAAATAATAATAATAATCAATATCATGATCATCATCATTATCATAAAATATTTAATAATCAAAATCAAAACTATATTAATGACCAATACTTTAATCTTTTAACATCCTAACTTTAAACAATATGAAGTATGTTTTATTTAGAAAAATGTTATTTAATAATAATAATATTTATTTTCATCCTTAAATATATAATTTAATCAAAATTAAGCAAATAACAATAACTTTTCTTTACATTGGTCGAAGACAGAGAAAAATTATAAAATAACAGTGTCTGTATGAAAATTATATTCAGAATATAGTTTTGCTCTTATGGTACCATCAATTGGAATCAAACAGTGCTGGTCCTGAAGATGTTGTACCCGTCTGTTATTGTAAAACCGTTTAGATAAAAATTTTTTAGTTCCATCATAATTTTTCTGGGTAGAATATTTGAAGGTTATATTTGGCATTCTTTCAGTTGTGCTTAGCCAATGAAATAGATCTTCACTTGTCAAAATTGGCTCAATTGTTGATCTCTGTAGGCTTGCTCTAAGAGCTCCTCTTTTTACTGTTGCCCCAAGACCATCACATGGACTTTTCCCATGGGCTGTGGGATAAAAATGCCATTCAGCGTCTGATTCAAAATCCATTTTATGATGAGCTAAATTAATAAAATTTTTGAAATTCTTATACTGTTGGAGGGGCACCGTCAGAGAAATAATAAATCTTTTTTATGGAAGAAAATTCATCATTCAAAAAATTCTGAATTATTTTATGGAACGAATAAACTGCTACAGCATCATGAATTAAGCAATCAGATATTATAACCAAACTTTTATGTTTTGTGATTTCATTTTCTTTGTAATAAATTACGACTTTATAGATTGTAGCTTGGGCGTTATTCCAATGGAAACCAGGAGCAGCATCTTGAATCGTGAACGCGTAATTTTCGGCAAAGTCCACAATTATTTGAAATTCATGTGGTTCCAGATGGTCCTTTAATTTTCTTGAATATGAAGATTGTTTGGATGCTATTGTTGCATGAGGAAGTAATCCTTTTACTTTTTCACAAAAATATTTTACAAATTCAGGCGTTTCCTTGATTAAAGTTTCTATAGTTGTTTGTGGATTATTAATCCACTGCTTGAAAGAAATCGAGATGACGTAATTATCTTCAAACACTTTTTATAAGAATTTCTCTAGATTGATAGATCCTGGACATTTTTCGCAGTTGTTTCAATAACACAAGTCAGATGGTGATTCACAAATTGAAAAATCAAAATAATCTACATATGATGTTATTTTCTGTTCTTCATTTTTTGTAAAATTAGATAAATGACTATCTGTAAAAAAAATAAGCCTTCAAAATTGGAAGTACTATTATTTATATTAAGATGTATGATCATAATAAATTAAAGTACCTAAAATCATCAACTTTACATTTTGATGATAAGAACAGACACACACGCTGTGAGTCCCACTGCTTCCTGCTAACACACAGTTTTTAGGACACAACATAGTAAATTTTGTGAGACCAATTTTATTCTCTGGAAACTCCAATTTATAAAGCTGATATAATTCCGTTAAATTCAACAGAATCAGTCGCTTTTGAAGTTTCTCTTTAATTCCATCACTATTTCTTGTACATATTACATCCTTCATGCCAGGCATAGTCCAAGTTATATCATCTCTTAAATAAAAGTTCGTAACTGCAGAGATTATATCACAAGATATGGATTTACCTAAACAGAAAATATTTTATGTAAAACGAAATATTCATGATATTATTCACTATAAACAACTTTTGTTTGTTTAAAATATTTTTAATACCTATTTATTTAACATGGTTAATTTGATTATAGACACTTAAAAATATTTTATTTTAAATAGTTAAAATAAAAAAAAATAATGTAAATGTTATCAATATATTAGAAGCACATCTTATATTATTTCTAAAGTATAATAAAGAAATATTTTAAATGCCAATATTAGGTAATATTTAATTTATTATTTTCATTTAAACACAATAACTTTAAAGATACCAAAACTTAACAGGTTTAAAAAATTCGAAAAAGAATTTTCCTTATATTTTGCATTTGCTTCTCTTACCATAAAATTATTATTCGATATTTATAAATTAAAATATTAAAAGAAAATTGAAATTACATACAAATACTGAAGTAAATATCGATTTTGTGATAAGGTGATGACAAAATCCCCTTGTCTTCGATAAGACTACGAGCATATTTGATCATATGATAAGAAGCATCAAAATATAGTTTTATTTGAGTATAACTCCATGTGATTGGCGACATTGTAATAATTTTTATTTGATTATCTCTTGACGTTGATGGATCATGGAAAATTACTTTCAAGTTATTTAGTAATCCAAAAGAATCATTGATAATATGCGGTGGTAAAGCAATTGCTGCACAAGAGTCATCCATTCTCAACTCATCTAAAATATCATCTAAATCATTGTTAATGCAATCATTACTAAATCTAGATACAGCCCCTACTGAAAATGGACTTTGTAAACTATCTACTTCCATTACTGCAAGGAATAGAATAGCACAGCAAGAATAAGTTTATATTAGAAACTTTACAGACAAGAAAATACTAAATAAGAAACATGCGAGAAAGATATTATAAAAGCAAATTCAAAAAATTAAAATACATAATTCAATAAATGTCATTTAAATTTTTAACGCATCTTAAGTTTTACAGAACTAGAAAGCTACTACAAAATAATGATTGTTAACAAACACATAATGAAACTACAGTAAGAGCTATTTATGTGATGCATCTTATAGGAAGAATTAAATGTTTTAAATACTAATACTCTGAATAAATATTTTTAATTTTGTGAGAATATTTAAAATTTATATATTTCAGTTGATATTTGCAATTAACGGTTACCTACATATTAAACTTTCAATAGGATTTTTGTAAGTTACACTTCTTTGCTATTATAATATTCGTTATAAAATCAAGTAATTTTTTGTTTTAAAATAAAGTAATAACATGCAAAATTAACATAAAATAGAAGCAACTATAACTTAAATATTAAACATTCAACAAAAGTTTTGTAAATAAGATTTTTTTGCAAATAATATTACATCTGGAATAAAATAATTGCATGCAAAATTTATATAAAAGATAATCTTTAAGGTAGTTGTCGACCCATTACATTATAAAAAAATTATTTATTATAAAATGCGTTGAAATTTGGTTATAACTTCAATATAACTTTATAAATAAATAGATAAATTATTAGAACGATTAACGGTTTCATAATTATAATATAATATTTTAAATTTGTAATTTTAATGATATTTATTATATGAAATGAAAATTTCAGTTTTATATCTTACTTTTGAAACCGCTGGAGGTTATAAAATTTTAACTATTTATTTGTGAAATTATATTGAAGTTGTGAATTAAATTTTAAAGCATTTGTTAATAAACAGTTTTTTATTATGTAAGGAGTCGACAACTACCTTAAACAGAAATTGTGGGAATTGAACTTTACCATTTTTTTTACATCTAAAATAAATAGCATGCAAAATTTACATAAAACAGAAGCAACTATAACCTAAATATTAAACATTCAACATAAATTTTGTTAATAAGTTTTTTTTGTCAATAATATTATGCCTAGAATTAAATAATTGCATGCAAGATTCATAGAAAAGATATTAATTAATTATAAAAAATAATTTTCATAAAATATTCAATAGATGAACACCAACATTGCAGGTCATTATAATCTTTATAAGCACGTTTTCTGCATGTCGAACATATTCTTTCATCTGATGTAACATTAATCAAAACTTTTTTAATATTTTCTGACACTTTCTGTAATGACTTAGTTTTTCGATGATTCTTCAATTTATAAGGATTACAACATTTATTATAACTCACTAATTTACTTGAAAATCCCATTTTAATATTTAAATATTTTGTTATATTATATTTATTATAATTGATTGATAAAAATTAAACATCGATGTTACTGTTGTAAACTCGAGCATGAAAAACCATAAAGTGACAAATTCTGAGTACGAAATCAAACATAAGAGAATGGAAGCTGGGTCGGGACTGGGGACTGGAGAATTGCTCCGAAACGATAAATTAAGTGTATAGATATATGCTATCTTTGTTCAGCACATTGATTTTATATCTTCTCTCTCTGTGATACAGAGTTGTGCAATTTTCTAGAGCGACCCCCTTGGGACATCGCGACCACGCACATACATACATGTAGTACGTTATACGGTTGGTGGTGCTATACATCTATACTACGTAAGTAAGAGAATAATTAGTCATCTCTAATCCTAAAGAAATAACCTCTCTGATTGGTTAAACTCATTAATATCCTATAAAATACTTAAACGAAAAATGATTAGATTTGAATGTATGGAAGTAACTCAAGTAATGATTGTGTCATCTGTCTGTTTTCTCATCATAAGAAAAATAAGACGGAATGATGTTTGATTCATGTAAGCTGAGAACTGAGAACTGAGTAACGACTACAACTTTCTGCCTGAGGTCCGAATTTATAGTCGTTGTTCAAACTCAAGCATTGAGGTTTAAATTCATAAACAAAACTGAAGTACTGGTTACATCCTGTGTCTTTTTTTGTTATCACGAGAGAAGCAGAGACAGAATGAGATTTGAGTAACGAATCTTTACTTGAGTTGGGTCTATGAATTCGAACCTGAAAGACGGAATGAGATTTTATTATGAGAGAGACAAAGACAGAACGATGTTTGAGAATGGAGCATACTCAATGCTTGAGTTTGAGCAACGACTATAAATTCGGGCCTAAGGTTGGAATTCAAACTCAAGCACCTACACAGCATGAAAGATTGCTGCAAGGTTTCAGTAATAAGAATTTTATTACTGAAACCTTGCAGCAACCTTTCATGCTATAACTCAACTCAAATTACGGTGTTACTTACGTATCGATGTTACTTGAGTAACGTTTATAAATTAAAAAAAATATGTTTAAATTTAGCTAGGGTAAAGATTTTAATCAAGGGGCTGCTCCTGAGCGATAAACTTAGTGTATCGATATACGCTATCTTTGTTCAGCACATTGATTTCATATCTTCTGTCTCTGTGATACAGAGCTGTGCAATTTTGTAGAGCAACCCCCCCCGATGGCAAGTAGGCGAAGCAATCGAGCGCTCTAAGCCTTTTATACGTTATGTTTTCGTATTTAACCTTGCAATTGAAAAATATTTTTTAATATTTTTTTATTGCTGAATCTTTATAAAATTATTTTATTTTTGTTTTTATAAGATTCAACTTAATTTAATGAATACCATAATTTTTTTTTTTTTAATTTCTGTAATTGTTATTACTATTTAAATTTATGTAACTTGTTGTTACTTTATCATTATTAATTTTCATCTGCATTTTCACCTTTATTTACTTTTTTACTGAAATAACTTTTATCATAAAATTATCATAAAAATGAATAAGTCAAAGAAACTTTTAATTCTAAACTGTTAAAATAATTATAAACAAGTATTTCAATAACTATGTAAAATATTTATTGTTTAATAAAATAAGTTTCTAAAAAATTTATTTTCTAATAATTGTTAGTTTTATAATTATAAAATGTTGCAATATTAGTATACAATGGAAATTGATAGTTTATATAATTACAGAATGTGTAGCAATGAAATATCATATTTTCAATATTTTAAAGAAGCAATCTTATTCTTAAGAGAAATTCAATGGTTGTATAAAATGCCAGTAACTAAAAATTTTCAAAATGTCGAAACTGCAAATCTTTGACAAAGAACTATGTTTTCTGATTCATTACCACCTGTGAAATATATATGTTATAACATAAACACAAAAGTTCCAAGAAACATAGAATTCATTATAGAAAAAGAATTTGGAGAAATAGGAAAAATGTTTATCTAATTAGTATTCACGCTTGTGGTGATCTAAGTGTGTATACACCTCAAATATATTTGGAAGTAAAAATGGTCCATCTTCTTATTTTAGTATCTTGTTGTTATCATAAATTTGAAGAAATAGAAAATGTTTGTCTAATTAGTTTTTTGTTTGTGGTGATCTAAGTGCATATAAATCTCAAATATATTTAGAAATGAAAATGGGCCATCTTCTTATTTTAGTATCTTGTTGTTATTATAAATTAACTCTTAAAAACACAAAATTAAAGAAAGTGACGAGAAAGAGTATTTTAATTATTTTCCATTGTAAAAAAAATTTAAACAAGCTATTGAAAGTGTTGATGAAGATATTGGAAAATTCTTTAAACGACCATTCTTAAGACTTGCTTGTCAAGAAACATCAGATAGATGGCTTACAATGAGCGTTGAAGCTCATAGTGAACATTATTTTTATGTTGTTGCAAGAGCTGTTTTGGAATTATATGGAGCTAAAAGTAAATACTTTAAATTATAAATTTTAATAACTCTCAATATATGAAAATTTTATTTTTAGATAATCTTTATTTAAAAAAGCTTGTTCAAAAAGGTACGAGAAAATCACAGTATTCCAGTTTTAAAAATTATTTAGAAGATTGTATTATTTTTTTATTAAAAAATATTAACTAATACACATTAAACTTTAATGAACATAAGAAATCAATGATCAAATATGATTTTTAAATTTTTTCATGCTTTATTTTAAGCATTTGACATTTATAATTATTATAAGATTATTTGTCAAGTAAATCAATTACATATTTATATCTGCTTAAAATTATCTTTATATCGAACAAAGTATGAAAAAAGAAGTACAATTATTGTTTCAAAAATGAAAATTAACTTTGAATATTAAAAAAATAAATGTACCTTGTATAATAAGAAAGGAGTAAAATTTTTTACAATATTCAATTATTTATATTAATAAAAATTTAAACAAAAAAGTTTAAAATTATGAGGTTGAAGAAATAAACAGATTTGTATGTATATTTTAAAATTGAATACTTTAAAAAGCTTACCTTTAAAAAGATATATAGTGGGCAAGTATGCTTGGCGATTTATTTTAATTAATGATTTTAAACATTTTGATGTCTTTAACATATTATAAACTATTTTTAGTAATAAAATCAAACCTTGACATTAGAATTTCATGAAATTACGAAATAAATGTCAAGTATATAATAAAGGTAATAAAACTATGAGATCTTACCATAATTTTTAACAAAAGATTTTTCAATTTTTTTTCTTTATAAATTAACGTTGAATTTCAGTAACAAAATTGTATTATTTCTTGTTATCTTTTTTTTATCATTTATTTAAAAATGTTCTGAAATTTTTTAAATTTTATTAAATATTTACAAAATTACTTGCCAGGCCCATGGGTAAATATTTCATGTCAATGTTTAAAGTTGAGAAATTTGTATATAACATATGTACATATAAACTTTCATTTTATGTAACATTACAGATATAATGGGACATAACATGTAAGTATTAAAATCATTTTCTACTTATGACACGTTTCTAATTTTCAATTTAACGGTAATATAATTCTGTAATATTATTTTAATCAATTATTGGAATTTATAGTTATCGAAATCAAATAAGAAAAAGGATCTGAATAATTTAATATCTAATATTTATAAAAATCTTAATTTATTGGATTACATAAAACTATTATATAAATAATCATTCCTAAATGTATAATACGTATTTGAATAATTTTTCAATACATATGTGTTATATATTTATAAACTCATCTTATTTTAAATATTTAAAATCATAATAACAATTTATTGAAGTACATAAATATGTTTTGGTTGTGAGTAAATTTTAAGGATGTCTAAATAATGAACAGTTGATATTTCAATTCAGATTCTAAATTAATACTTAAATTATTAAAAAATAGATCTCTTCTAAGATATTTAAAAATCATTTGTTCGTATATTGCATTATCTATAATCGAAGAACCAAATCCACAGTATATATGTTTTAAATTGAAAATTCTATTTTATTTTTTAATATTCAAAGTTCTATAGCTCTTCCCTCAGTTCTATGCCTCAGATGAGACAAAGCTCACTTCAAGATATTATAAAAAAACATAACATAGTGCAACCTGAGTGAAATCAACCTGGTCGAACACCAAGAATTCAAAATTACATGAAAGTACAAAATGAACCAATCAGAAGACAGCAATTCTGAGATTAAAAAAAATTTGTGTAGAACTGTGGGTACACAGGCATAGAGAGTGTGTGTGTATGAGTAGGTAGGCATGTAAGTGTCACGCGCAACCTGCGGTGCGCATGCAAGCGACTAAAAGCGTAAGCTATGTGTTACGCAAGAGCGAAGAGAGTCACAAGAGCGTTCTTGACTTCTCATAAGATAAGTAGCCTGTCGTCCTCAGGTAATAAACGCACATTCTATTATAATAAAAGAAATCTCTTTCTTTCTTTCGAGCACCTACCATCAACCTGCTCCTTTCTCAAATATCAACTCGATAGCGTAGCTTCTACAAGGCGTAGAGGCTAACAGATTCTACTCATCATTTGCAACAATAAATATATTCATAAGTGAATCTCTAAAATCCTTAGTTTCTGAAGGAAAAAATAATTAAGTTGGTAATTTAACAAGAAAATTTGAAAAATTACAATATTCTATTACTTATTACTCGTAATCCCTTTGACCTATGCCTCTAAAAAATTTTTTGTATATTTTGGGTATCAAATGGAACCTTTTCACGGATTTTCAGCAAATTCTATTTTTTTGTCAGTCGAGTTGACATAAAACGTCTCATATATATATATATGTGTGTGTGTGTGTTGCATATCACAAGAAAATTTCAACATCAAAACTAATACTCTATTGTAAAGAATAAAAAATTAAATTAATAGAATTCCGAAATTTTGATATGGGAATACTTTTTATAAATAACTTTTTAATAACTTTGAATAATGGTGAATTTTTTAAATAACTTGTAGAATTGAATGCTAATTAAATTTAGTTTTAACATGAAGATAAGTATTTAAGTTGGAAATGTATTTAATATAATAATATAACTATTTATAAGTTATCACTTGATAATAATTTTTAAACTTTTTATTCATACTTTAAAATAATATTAAATATATGATTATCATTAAAAAGTTTTTATAAATTATTATGTAAATTTCATAAGTATATATTATTTAAGGAGATGTAAACTGGAATAATGACGTCTTTGGTCGTGTCTCAGATTGGAACCAATAAAGACGTCATTTTTCCAATGTTTAGAAAAGTTATTTAACAAATGACGTCTTTTTACTATTTTAAAGACGTATTTTTTTAATAAAAATACGTATTTTTATAATTTCAAAGACGTATTTCTTAAATAAAATTTCGTAAGAAAAGGCTTTATTTTTATTAAAAAAAATACGTCTTTAAAATAATAAAAAGACGTCATTTGTTAAATAACTTTTCTAAACATTGGAAAAATGACGTTTCTTTTTGGTTCAAATCTAAGACACGACCAAAGACGTCTTCACAGACGTCTTTCAAAGATGCCTTTCAGAGATGTCTTAGAAAGACGTCATTATTTTCAACAGGGAAGACGTCATTCGTTTTAAAAGAAAAACTTGTTTTTGAAAATTAACGTCTTTTATTATGAGTATTTATTGGAAAAATACGTCTTTGAAATTTTTTCACTTATAAAAAAGACGTGATTTGGTTACTATATTTCCGGAACATTGAAAAAATGACGTCTTATATTGTTCCAATCTAAGACACGACCAAAGACGTCTTCAAAAACGTCTTCAAAGACATCTTTCAAAGACGTACTGGAAAGACATTATTTTCAATAGGGTATTTTAAAACGGAATATGGAAGATAAACATGTATCGTTTTATTCCTTAAATATCACGAATTATAATATTAATTATTAGTAATTT
Source organism: Anastatus disparis (assembly GCA_017163975.1). Lineage (NCBI taxonomy): Eukaryota > Metazoa > Arthropoda > Insecta > Hymenoptera > Eupelmidae > Anastatus > Anastatus disparis. Next base: position 1,101,329 of record JAFFSR010000233.1, read on the forward strand.
TAAAGTGTTATATATAATGTAAGTAATTCTATACTTAATAATTTTTAATTTTAGTAACAGGATATGCCACCCGAAAAGAGATTAATAATCGCATTTTCTGCGAAATATTGTTCTTAAATCGAGTAGGTGAAATATCAGTCTTAGTACCAAAAAAAGGCAGTAAGCATCGCAAATTTATTCTCTTACTTCATAATATAATAGTACCAACATTGATCCCTAAAATTCAAGCTATAGTACTAACTGAAATTATATCGCCACTCTTTTTTCAAGTACCTTAGTACATAAATTAGATATACTTGATTTAGAACCTATTTTAACAATACTTTCCTTTCTCCGTGTAGTTGTTAGTCCTAGTAAACGTCGAATACTATTTTCGATTATTTCATGGTTCGTCATTGAAACACGTGATTAGAAAGAATGAATTGCTATTATATTTTTTCATTGATTCTAATACAATTTAGTATAACAAATTCTTAATTCATCATGATATAATTTTATGCACATTGTAACTTTGATTATTCTTTTTTCTAAAAATGTAAAAATTTAATTTAGTACAAAACTACAATATTAAAATTCATAGGTTGTAGCAATCCTTTTTTATTTTAAAATTGGCTAATTTATACATAATAATATAATATATGAAAATTAAACCGAGCGACGTTAGGAGCGAGGTATTTTTTGTTAGTATATAAATTATTATCATAAATAGACTGATTTTAATGATATTTTGAAATAATACATTCAAAAATACATAAATACTTGAGTATTCTAAGTTTTTTAATGAATTGTAAGTATTCTAAGTATGAAAAAATGTAACTTCTACGTATAGAAACATATTAACATTGAATAAATAAAATATCGGCTATTATAATGTTTACTACAAATATAATCATTATACGACACTCATAAATTCTGATTATAATAAAATATATTTTTTGTATGTAAAAAATCTTCTAAAGATAATTTTAGCGAAAATCTGTCTTGAATGTGTATATATATATATATATATATATATATATATATATATATTCATATATCTATAGATATATCTTGAAGGCTGTACTTCGAGGACACTCCTGATATTTAAGGATAGGGTTCCGGAACATTTCCAACTTCCATGGTTGTTTTATACTTAACAGAAAAATTAGTTCTTTAGTGAAATTTTTAAATTTTGTTTAAAAAACACGTTTTAGAACATATATATATTTAATCCAACAAGAGAGCAAAAAAAAAATGATTTTTTCCCAGAAATATGATTTTAAGGCTCAATTTTGAGGAAGTAAATATAGTACTGGTGAAATGTGATTATTTTTTCCTCAATCTTTTTTACTAAAGCGTTAAAATACAATTTAAAATTTTTTTTTCAAAGAAACAAGCCAGATATGTTAAAAAATATGTTTTTAGAGAGACTCTCAACTTAAAATCGTTATACCTAGGGTTCTATTGCACCTTAAAAGGTTTTCCAAGAAGAAAATTGAAGGTTTTTCATTCTACTTTAATAATCTGTGATGTATTTATGTCCTCATTCCCTTCATACTAACGTTTAAGGAGAACCCACACAGCATGGAAGATTTCACTGGAATATTTCGAATTATTCCACTGGAATATTTCAATGGAACCTTCCATGCAGATTATTGGAAGTCTCCACGGAATATTTCAAAATATTCCATTGGAATCTTCCATTAAAAGCTTCCAGGAATATTTCAGGAATATTTCAAAGGAATGTTCAAAAACTTTTTTGAAATATTCCATGAAATATTCACGGAAGATTTTTGAAATATTTCATGAAATATTCCATGAAAGGTTTATGAAATATTCCAGTAAAATATTTCATGGACGATTCCAGGAAGATTCCATAAACTTTTCGCTGAAAGATTCCAAAAAACCTTCAAATCGTACAGCGAAATATTACATAAATCTTCCATAAATATTCCACGAAATATTCCACAGAAACATTTAAGTAATCTTCCAGTGGAATATTCCATGAAAGATTTCAGAAAGATTCCATAAACATTTCATTGGAAGATTTCGAAAAACTTTTAAATCGTACAGCGGAATATTACATAAATCTTCCATAAATATTCCACGAAATATTCCACAGAAACATTTAAGTAATCTTCCAGTGGAATATTTCATGAAAGATTCTAGAATGATTCCATGAAGTTTTCGTTGGAAAGTTGCGCGGAACTTACGGAAGGTTTCCAGTGACGCCGATAGGGGGATGTTCGTTAAATGGGAGTTTTATCCCCAAGTGGTTGGAAGATACCTCACTTACTATATAAGCGAAAGTGTATCGGCGCTTTGATGTGTACAGTCGAAGCGAATATGTAAATGCGATTTTATAACTAAATGTTTATGTATGCGTATATGTATTGATGTATAAGTTTAATGTGTTATTATATAATATATATACTATCCCCTCACAGCATTTCACATCTTCCAGGAACATTTCATGAAAGATGAGAGATTACCCAAACCTTCCATTGAAATATTCTTGAAATCTCTCAAGAATATTCCATGGAATATTCCAATGTAGGAAGAATCAAGGACATACGAATATTAAAGGAATATTTCATGGATGATTCCTGAAATATTCAAAATCGTCCGTGCCAATATTCTGCGAATCTTCCATAAATATTCCACGTAATTTTTTACGATAGATTTCTAAAATCTTCCAGAAATATTTCATGGAATATTTCATGAAAGATTCCTTAAATCTTTCGTGCATATTCCATGAAAGGTTCATGAAATGTTTCAAATCTTCCGTTCCAATATTCCGGAAATCTTCCATGAATGTTCCAACGGAATATTTCATGAAATATTTCTGCAAGATTCCTGAAATATTTCAATGAAAGATCTAAGATGTCCTAAATCTTCCAATGAAATATTCTTGGAATCTTCCAACAATATTCCATGGAATATTCCAATTTAGGAAGAATCAAGGACATACGAATATTACAGGAATATTCCATGAAAGATTCCTAAAATATTTCAAATCTTCCGTGCCAATATTCCAGGAAGCTTCCATAAATATTCCATGCTGTGTGGGAAATGAACGAAAAATTCGGAAAAACCTTAGTTTTGACGGGTTGTTTAAGATATCTTCGATACAGAAAGATTTTCATAAATATTTTTCCATGAAAGTACATCACAAGACCTTCAAAATGAGCCATGGTAGACCCCCGTAACCCTATCCTATTAGGTGCTATTTAATTTTGTCCGATGAAAAGTCGTTTCGGACCATAGTGCGCCGTGTGCAAAGTACAATCAATTTTATTTTGGGGGGCAGGCGTAGCCAACAAAATTTTACTATTATAGAAATAAGATTCAACATGTAAAATTGAAGTAATTCAAAATTTAGAGATGTAATATAGAAAAACGATGTAAAAATGTAAATGCAGTTATAATAACAAGAAAAGTATTCAAAAATAATTAAATTTAGAATAAAAAACAGTTAAACTTATTTCTTTTCATGATTAAAGCAAATGCTAATTAATAAAAATGAAATGCTTTTTGATTCCCAAACGCATTTCATTTTGTCGGTACTCGATTAAGAACGGAACGCGCGTCCACAGCGCGCAACTACACCATGTTTTGTATCCGTACATACGTTCTGTACATGTTATATCCCTCCTCTTGCGTAAAAAAGGTGAAATGAGCGTCGTTGGCTTAAAAGCGAGCCTATGTGTTAAGGCTAAGCTTCTAGACAGATCACTCTAGTGCCTGCTTGTAATTAATAAAATCATCTTAAATTTATATGACAGTCGAAATGTATTTTCTTGTTATAAGCAAATACTAAAGCGGTGGAGCAGATCGGCACATGCTCGCTCTGCAAATCCCTTTGTTTGCTTATAACGCTAGTTTCTTATTGCGCGTAGTGCTTTTGAAATTAGTCAACAAGATTGAAATATCTTAGTGATTTCAAAGTTTTTTTTTTGTTGTGATAAAGGGATAACTTGCAAATGCAATATCAAAATGGTGTTTGGCCTTTGAGCATCTGCAAGTATTTATTAAAGTTAAATCTATTGAATGATTGAAGTTCCGAACAATCAAATGAACTTCATGCAGGCACTGAGGCAGTAGAAATAAAACCTATTTATCCTCATTTCGTTTTCACTTCGTTTTATCTCGGCATACGATCCCGAAGTATTCAGGCATGGCGTCCTGGCTGCAAACAGATTAGCTCTTTTTATCTTACTCGTAATGAACATAACAAAATATACTCTAGCAAAACTACACAAAAATAATATATAGGCACGTGGTTGTGGCCGTGCAGAAAACACAAATAAATCAATAAGTAATAACGTGACGACTATACCGCATGAATAAATATTGCGATACTAAAATACTAAAAACCTGTATATTGAGTCAAATTCGCGTTGTAAGCATAACGATGAAGTAGATTTTGTTAAGTTTAATTAGACAGAATTTAACTTATCGAATCAAGAGAGGCATGACGTTTCGTTCTCTCAATTAAAAGTGAAACGGCGACTTTACTCATGCAGCAAACATAACAAGTGACGGTTTGATTTTTCCTCAATAAAAACCAAGTATCATTAAGTTATTACAAGTTAATGAAGTAGAGTACTACCAATAAATATATGATTGTAAGGTATTAATCGCGCATTTGAACTCAAATTTTGCTCTAATTGGACCGTGTAAATATAATGCCTTAATTACGCATGAATTTGACACAATATAAATAAGCTTATGATAGTAGTAGCTTACAGAATATTCGTTGCTCCCCAACACCGCAAAGCATGTTTGGTCTATATAAACATCAAATTGGAGAAGCTAAGTTTCGTAATTATAGGTTTTCAGACTAATCGTAAAAGGCGGAGAAGAGCCAATGCTAGTCATTTTGATCATTACGATATAAGCAACGTTAAATTTTTTCTCAATTCTCAGTATTATCCTTATGGAAATTTAAATCTTGATGTTGCACATAACTAATATGCTCTACTATATGATATGTATATCAATTTCCAAATGGTGTACTACAATGAAAAAGCAGAACCCTTGCTCAAAAAGAATGATTTTTCAATCCACGCTCCTCTCATCGTCATAGACTGCTCCAAACAGAATAATTCATTGTGACAGGGTCCAGTGGACGTATATATGTGCATATATATATATATATATATATATATATATATATATATATATGGGTCAAAATAATATCTTTTTAAAAAAGTGTGCGCACAAGGTTCACCGATTTTGCTCGTTTTAAGATATGTTTTAGTATTATTAAAGTTAGGAATCTATGCAAAATTTCAGCTCTCTAAGTGCAAAACTCACCGAGAAATGGCTTTTTAAAGGTAAAAAAATCGGTTTTTTTAGGCTGTTTTTCACTGTTATTCAAAATTCTACTAAGACTCGAGTTTTTAACTTATTTCAATTCAACAGACGGCATTTTTTAGCTTATAGAAAGAGATTTAATAATAGATTTACTAAATTTGATTCGATAAATTCGGAGCCAGCCAACATGTTTTTGAATTAAAGATAATATTTCGCCATTTTACGTACCTTTGAATGGTCCTGGCGTCTTCCCCTCGCGACTTTTGACAATTCTGCAAAATGAGTTCGATTGCTCTTGAAAAATACATATTTTTTTTTGGCGAGTTAAATTTGGTTGAAAATTGTCTAAAATATGAGACGTTAAAGTTAGTTGATTTATCAAAAATCGCATTTTTTTAATTTTTCACATATTTGAATATTCCGTCTACCCTAATATTTTTTAATCTAACAGATGGCAAAAGTTTGCTTTTAACATGTATTATTAGGGAAAAAATTTCCAGCAAGATTATTTAAGTCTTTCTATGAGATTAAAACGCTCAAATATCATTGATTTTTAAATTTTTAACGAAAATCATTAACTTTCAAGCTACGTATTTCCATTAATTTTTTATATTTTTAGACGTTTCCGAATGGATTTTTTTGTATTTTCGAAACAGATAAGGCAGTATTTAGTTTAGTTTAAAACATGTGAAACCAATATTTATATTTAAAAAATGGAAATAGTCATATGATTTTGGAAAACAACAAAAATCCAACCTTTTTTAAACCTATATTCTGTTACAATATTCACTAAAAGGGCTTGTCACGTTAATGTAAAAGTTTTCATAATATTGCTTTATTAAAATATTTCTATAAAACGTATATTTTTGCATATGAAAAATCACTGTGATTTTCCTTATGTAAAAGTATACGTTTTATAGAAAGATCTATTGTGACGATCGTGGCACATTTATAAAACCTATTGAAAATAGATTCACAGGGTTGCACAAGAAGTTCAAACCTAGTTTAAAAAGTGTGCATCATACGTCATTTTTTAAGCAGTTGTAAAATGACTCGTCGTTAAAAGTATAGATACTTTAAAAGTATCCCGAATTGATCCATATATATGAGCAATAACAACAAATAAACGGAGCAGCACACTGTTTCTCCATACATATTAGGATTAGCGCATCGTTCCTTTTATAGAGATTTATTAAAAAATGTTATTATAGTTTTAATTTATAGACAAATCTTAATCTTGTGAGAAATAAAGATTGTCAAGTTCCAATCTCAATTTTGAAGTTGCGCTTGCACAGCTGTCAATTCCAACAAACGTCTAATACAGTTGATTATTTCATGGTTTATGATTGAAACGCATGATTTAAAAAAATTACTTAAACTTCTATTCGTCATGTTAAGTGATCGATCTGCTCCTAGCGGATTTTCCTTTCAACTAAAAAGCAATAAAAAATTTAGGTTTGAATTTAATGCAATATTTACGCTTTAATTAAATTTTTTTATTTTTCAATTGTTTTTTACATTACAATAATAAACTATTATTGCTCAAATATAATTTTTTTTTTTTTTAATAACAGTCAAAATTATAGTTATTTTAATTAAATATATTGAAAAGTTCGAACTGTCTTGATGAATTTAAATCGCTGTATTTTTCTTGCTTTTTAGTTCTAACGAAAATCCGCTAGAGGCAGATCGGTCACTTAACATGACGAATTATCTTTTCAGTTTTGAATGATAAATAATGTATTTGTGAAAATAGTACATATTATAATTGCTCCAGAGCTATTATTCCGTTAAATACATCATAAGATATAAATACATTATGATTGGAATTCGTAGACCCAACTCAAGTAAAGATTGTTACTCAAATCTCATTCTATCTTTGTCTCTCTTATGATAAGAAAAAAAGATTAGAATACACACTAAGAACTAAAAAGTCTAGCTACTAGACTTATGAGCACTATAGTACGCGCGCCGTAAAAGGGATTAGTGGCTAGTCCCTCGGGCGCATTGAGAACGCACAAGAGCGCGATAGCAGCGCCCTTGACGAATGTAAAGGGAAGACTCGTGCGTATGTTTAGTGGTTGAACTCTTTTGGCTTAAAGGGCAGACTTTTCGGCTCACAGCGTCGACTTTTCACAAGGCTTGTTACTGGTCTTGAGTGGGGGGAAATAGCTGAGCGAATAACTTTTCAGTGTACAACCGTTACTTAAGTTGGGTCTATGAATTCCAGCCTATGAGATTAATTTGAAAGAGTAATGAGTGCGCAAACGCAGCTTTAAGATTGAGATTGCTACTCAACAATCTTCATTGCTCAAGATTGATGATGGGAGTTATAGTCGTTATGCAAGTTCTTAGTTTTCATTTTACATGTATTGAACATTATCTTATCCTTGTTTTTCTCATGGAAGTAGAGTAAGATAGAATGATGTTTGATACATGTAATATAACATCCAGTCTGAGATTCGTCTATGAATTCCAGCCTATGTGTCTGTCCCTGTGGTTGTGACCAGGGTTAGATTTAAAAAAACTCTACGCTCACAGGTCATGACTGTAAAAGTAGAGATTTAACGCTTACAGCGCCACGATGACTTATTGTGTAATTGCTTTTATAGCGTTGGCATCGCGAAATCTATCAGCGTTGGGAAACGATTATTTTTCGAGCTTTCCGCAGCTAAATTTAGAGCGTAGAAGCAAAAGTATATTGTCATGCCGCGCTTCACGCGGCACTTTTGCTTTTACTTTTGCTTCTACGCTCTGAATTTAGCTGCAGGAAGCTCAAAAAATAATCGTTCGCCAACGCTGAAATCTATACGCTTCGGTTGGAATTCATAGATCCAACTCAAGCAACGGTGTTACTTGAATAACATTTATAAATTTTAGGTTAGCTACAAGTATTAATATTACTTGAGTAACATTGATACTCAAGGAATACCGTTGCTTGAGTTCGGTCTATGAATTCCAACCTTACAGTCATGAACTGTGTGTGTGTAGTTTTTCTTAAACCAACCCTGGTTGTGACTGTTCTTTTCAGTGTATAAAGAGCCCAACTTTAATTTTTTATCTTAAGCTGACTTCAAAGTTTGGCCTATGGTGAAAAACTGAAAGGCCAAAAGAAAGACAGAAGATTTCAAAGCTATATTTTATGAAAAATATTTTTAAAATGGAGACTTTAATTCAGTGTTGTGTAGGTAAAAAGTTAAATAATGATTGCCATTTAACAACATTTACCAAAAAAAAGACTCTACTTGAATTTAAAGATCTAAAAAAAGACGATGTCGACCTTCTGTATTTAAGGATACCTGAAATAAAAGATTTACGAATTCAAAAAATTTGTGATCATCATTATGCTAAATATTTAAGTTATTATTCAATTTCTCAAAAAAAATGCTGTGATCCATGGACTAAGCACACAAAACTGATTAAAACTCAATAAGTGATTACAAAGAATTATCTGAAAATCTTCATAAAATTTGCAAAATTAATTTAATACCAGGAAAAAAAATTTGTGTGAAGTGTTACAATGATTGTAACAAAATAATTAATAATTTTAACATAGAAATCATGTATTGCATTGATCCGTATCAAAAACATAGAGTTAAAGTGGATAGTGGAGTTAATTTCTTACAATTAGAATATATAGAATATTTAAAAGAGGTGTATGAAAAAACATTTACTACAGAACATAAAATATGCAGTGCATGTCAACTTTTAATTAAAAATAGTATTTTAGAATATCAACAATCAAAACAAGAGATTGTACTACCACCGCGTTCTCAACAAAGCGTTAGTCTAAATAGTGAATCTCTAAGTTTTGAGAAAAGTACGCCCAATTCAGACTTTCAAACAAATAGTCAGAATAAAAGATGTCTCGATACAGTGTTAAATTCTTTTAATATACACTGCCGCCGAGATACTTTTGCCCCCTTCGTCTAAAATCGACTTATCTAAAAAGTTTTATAACTCTGGAAAAAATGGTCGTAGTCTAAAAATTCCAACGGGATTCGAAAGATTGTTCAAAATTCTTTCAAAAACTATTGGTTTGATATTAAAAAAAACATTTTTTTCGTATCTCTTATCCTTGTTCAAAAAGAAATTTTTTTTAACTTTGTTAAATAGTGTTCAATTTTAGTAGAAATCGTTACATTAATACAAGACCAAATAGATTTTAAAGCTCATATTTCGACGATGAAAATGCAATGTCGAACGTCTAGATTCGACCTTTTAAACCAGAGTTATAAGATTTTATATTTAAAAATAAGGTTTTTTTTCGATATATGAATATCTTTGAATTTAAGAGAAATAGAAAAATTTGTCAGAGAGAAAAAATGTTCCTTTATCCTATATCGAAAAAAACCTTATTTTTAAATATAAAATCTTATAACTCTGGTTTAAAAGGTCGAATCTAGACGTTCGACATTGCATTTTCATCGTCGAAATATGAGCTTTAAAATCTATTTGGTTTTGCATTAATGTAACGATTTCTACTAAAATTGAACACTATTTTACAAAGTCAAAACAAAGTTAAAAAAAATTTTTTTTTTAACAAGGATAAGAGATACGAAAAAAATGGTTTGTTTTATATAAAACCAATAGTTTTTGAAAGAATTTTGAACAAGCTTTCGAATCCCGTAGGAATTTTTAGGCTACGGCCATTTTTTCCAGAGTTATAAAACTTTTTAGATAAGTCGATCTTAGACGAAGGGGGGCAAAAGTGTCTCGGCAGCAGTGTACCTGCATTTAAACGAATGAAGTTAAATGATGAGCGAGTGAAAAAAGTAGGTGTTGAAGTTGTAGAAAATATTGTAAACCAGGTTGCAAAACTCTTTGAAAAGGCACACAATATTAAATTACCGACATTTGAGAGTTTTGAAAAAATGTGTGATCAAAGTTCTTGATTCCAGAATATAATTGTAAACATTAAATCTAAATTTGATTCAAGCAAGACTATTGATGAGAAAATCAGTGTATCAACACTATTACCAGATGATTGGAATTTCAAAACTACTTCTCAGTACTTTCAATGTTCATATTACATGTATTCTGAAGCAAAAAAAACCAGAGGATACTTGAGTGAGTTTATAATTTTGTAATATTGTAAATTATTGCTTATTTCAAAGGTTTAGTTTATTTTAATCTAACTTATATCACAACTTAATGTAAAAACTATCATTTCTTGCAACAAATTTTAATAATAAGTTTTCTTATGAATGAAGAGTTTATAAACTTCAATTTTCTTTTTAAATTCTATTAACATTTAGGATAAATGAAAATAAATGTGCAAAGTAATCTATAAGCTTCCTTTTGAAATTTATTTCTATCAAATATTTTGTGTTTTTTCAGTCTTCATTGGCATTTAAAAATCATTTATTAGCAAAATCAAAATTTATACCACAAACTACTTTTACTGATCTTTATTTTAAATATTAGCACCTCCCCAAGCGGAAATAATCTGCCGTTAATAACTAATAATAATTATATACAACAAAAAATAATTTTAAAAAAAAGTTATTATTTTTTATTATTTGTTATAAAAGTGTAGATTTTGGACTGTAATAATTGTTTATAATAGTTATTAATAATTATTTTACATTTATAACAGTTGATAAAAGTTATTATCAGTTATTATTTTTTATTATCTTTTTCAGCATGGTAAGTATATGCATAAAGTAAACCGTAAGTAAAAATTATTATCGGTTATTATTTTTTTTTTTTCAATCTAAGAGTTACTAATAATTATTTTCTATTTATAAAAGTTAATAGAAGTTATTATTAGTTATTATTTTTTATCATCTTTTTCGGTATGGAAGGTATACATATAAAGCAAACGTTGAATAAAAGTTATTATCAGTTTTTATTTTTTTTTATCTTTTTTGGTATGGAAAGTATATATACATATAAAGCCAACGTTAAATAAAAGTTATTAATATTATTTTTTAGTAATTTTTATTAATTTTTTTATTAATTTTTTGAATTTTAAAGGTGTTCACTTGAAGGAAACGATAAAAAAAAGTTATAATTATTTTTTCATTAGATTTTAAAAATTGTTAAAAATTGTTTTTGATTATTGAAAGTAAGTAGATAGGTAAGGATATAATTGATTCAAAAAGAATTTTTATTTTTATTTTTACATAAAAACTTTTATATAAAAATATAAGTCTTATTTTACAATTATAAAAGAAGTTTTATTTTGTATTAACAATGTCAACGCTAAAATATAATACGATTTACTTATCAAAGAGTACCCCCCGTTAAGATAGGTAAAATGCCCTCCCTCATATATTTTAAAACTAATATTTTTTCTTGTTTTTATAGTAATTAAGATTAGGTTTTGTTATATTTATAGTTTCCTAACACATACCCTAACCTCAACATAACTTGAAAATCACTTTTTTTATAAATTTTTTTTTTATCTGGAAGGATGAATGATATTAATCCCGCGAAAAACATATGACTAGGTCTTAGCACTCTCTTCAACTGTGATTCTTTGCGAGTCCTAGAAAGCAGTTTTTCTAACCTAAAAATAACATTTAAATCATAAAATCTACGTAACTTTGCTCTGGGAGGGGCTACAAGTAATTTTCTGGGCTTGAAATTTGTATTTTCAAAAAACAAATAAAGTTTATGATGACCAAAAATTCGATTCTGGAATGGCGCCATGGCGAAAAACTCGAAAAACCATTTTTTCATAGGTTTTCTGTCGGTTATTGGTCTCTAGCAACTCACAAATCATTTTCAAAGAAAAAAAATAGCTTCATTGGATTCTACGTGAAAAAATACATTGAAAATATGCATAATAACTTTAGGAATACTTGGGTGCTGTTACAAAACAATTAAAAATATAAAATAATTCTAAAATTATTACATAGCTACTTTGCGTCGTTGCTGCATTTTATGTTTTTATGACCTTGGTCATCTCTTTAGAGTCTCAAAGCTACTATTCAATGTATCCATAGGCAAATTATGTCTACTACACCCGAAAAACAGAGACAAATACTAGACAGATAACGTTAACTCCTACATGTACATATATATATATATATATATATATATATATATATATATATATATATATATATATATATATATATATATATGTGTGTGGAATAACTTGCTATCCCTCGTATATACATAAGGAATAGTGAGTTGTTCTTAGGAAACGCAAATTATTTTTCTTATACATAGATAAAAAACCAATGTTTATCTATTCCTGTAACTATTCTGTTTAGTGTTCTTTTTTAGCTTGTAAGAGACCTAACATGTTTTCTGTCCTCCATAAATCACGAACTCGGTAGATTTGAACAATTAAATGATTCTAATTAGGTTCCAAATTCAAAAATTAAAAGATCATCATCTCTTTAGAGTCATAAAGCTACTATTCGATGTATTTACAGCCAAATTACGCCTATTTCACGCTAAAATAAGAATTTTAAACATAACTGAAGTAACGGTCGTATCATCTGTCTTTTTGTATTACAGTAGACTCTGGATACAAGAGAATCAACGGGCCTTCAGGAGAGGAATTTTCTTGAAAATTCTTTCATACAAAAAGTCCCCAACACGCTTGAGTCAAAAGTGATACCCACATTTACTGTTTTTTTGTGTGAGTTGTATCCAACATGCGTGTATATTCTGTCTCTCTCACTTTCATAGTGGTGGGATAACGCAAATACTTAGGCTGACGCCCATATTTAGGAGAAAGAGCTCGAAATCTCTTATATCGCAATCTCTTGTATCGAGAGATCACTGAATCATTAGAGAGACAAAGACGGAATAAGGTTTTAGTAACAATCGTGTTGGGTCTATAAATTCGAGCCTGAAAGTACACTTCTATGTAAGCATTTATATTCTTTGTTAGAACTGCCACAATTATGATTTGTCTTCAGGCTATTATACGCAAAAAATAGAGTAGCAACCGATATAAGAAATACATTACTTCTACATATATGAGAATCAAGCGCGTTGTTTCTAGCAACAGCTCACTATTCTTTGTATATATATATATATATATATATATATATATATATATTGTTACTAAAACCTTATTCCGTCTTTATCTCTCTAATGATTCAGTGATCTCTCGATACAAGAGATTGCGATATAAGAGATTTCGAGCTCTTTCTCCTAAATATGGGCGTCAGCCTAAGTATTTGCGTTATCCCACTACTATGAAAGTGAGAGAGACAGAATATACACGCATGTTGGATACAACTCACACAACAAAACAGTAGGTGTGGGTATCACTTTTGACTCAAGCGTGTTGGGGACTCTTTGTATGAGAGAATTTTCAAGAAAATTCCTCTCCTGAAGGCCCGTTGATTCTCTTGTATCCAGAGTCTACTGTAATACAAAAAGACAGATGATACGACCGTTACTTCAGTTATGTTTAAAAATCTTATTTTAGCGTGCAATAGGCGTAATTTGGCTGTAAATACATCGAATAGTAGCTTTATGACTCTAAAGAGATGATGATCTTTTAATTTTTGAATTTGGAACCTAATTAGAATCATTTAATTGTTCAAATCTACCGAGTTCGTGATTTATAGAGGACAGAAAACATGTTAGGTCTCTTACAAGCTAAAAAAGAACACTAAAAAGAATAGTTACAGTAATAGATAAACATTGGTTTTTTATCTATGTATAAGAAAAATAATTTGCGTTCCCTAAGAACAACTCGCCATTCCTTATGTATATACGAGGGATAGCAAGTTATTCCACACACACACACATATATATATATATATATATATATATATATATATATATATAGGAGTTATAGTTATCTGTCTAGTATTTGTCTCTGTTTTTCGCGTACAGTGGACGTCATTTGCCTATGAATACATTGAATAGTAGCTTTGAGACTCTAAAGAGATGACCAAAGTCATAAAAATATAAAATGCAGCAACGACGCAAAGTAGCTATGTAATAATTTTAGAATTATTTTATTTTTTTAATTGTTTTGTAACAGCATCCAAGTATTCCTAAAGTCATTATGCATATTTTCAATGTATTTTTCCACGTGGAATCCAATGAAGCTATTTTTTTATCTTTAAAAATGATTTGTGAGTTGCTAGAGACCAATAACCGACAGAAAACCTATGAAAAAATGGTTTTTCGAGTTTTTCGCCATGGCGCCATGCCAGAATCGAATTTTTGGTCATCATAAACTTTATTTGTTTTTTAAAAATACAAATTTTAAGCTCAGAAAATTACTTGTAGCCCCTCCTTGAGCAAAGTTACGGAGATTTTATGATTTAAATGTTATTTTTAGGTTAGAAAAACTGCTTTCTAGGACTTGCAAAAAATCACAGTAAAAGAGAGTGCTAAGTCCTAGTCATATGATTTTTGCGGGATTAATATCATTCATCCTTCCAGATAAAAAAAAATTTTATAAAAAAAGTGATTTTTAGGTTATTTTGAGGTTAGGGTATGTGTTAGGAAACTATAAATATAACAAAGCCCAATCTTAATTACTATAAAAACAAGAAAAAATATTAGTTTTGAAATATATGAGGGAGGGCATTTTACCTATCTTAACGGGGGATACTCTTTCAATTAATGCAGCGACCAAGAGCACCTTTAAAAATTGAGCTTAAATAATAATCATCATTACATTTTGTTATTATACAAGGCCGGTGTAGCATGGTATACTTAAGACACTGAATTTCGCCATGAAAGAGTGAACATTTTTTTAAATTTATGATTTCTTTCACATCAGTGTCATTAACAAGTGAAACCGGTACAAGTTTTAATAATTTAAAGAAAATATAAACATCACAGTTATCGTCCTATTTAATCAAATATATAGAACTAATGATTCCGAATCTACTATCTTTCGTTTGAAAAATAGAATCATTAGTTTTTTTCCCTTTTGAATAATAACAAGATGTGTATCTACAACTTTGTAATATAATTTTATTGTATTTTTTACATTCAGTAATTTTATTAATATTTATAAAGAAACGAAGGCACGAAATTTCTTTTTTGGTTAGAATGTGACGTTTTGCACATCCTACTAGTGTACAATCACCTATTTTTACTACATTCTTTAATCTTTTACTGTTCAGTTGATCAACAAAATCTTTCGTTTCTTGAGAAATAAAGCTTTCCGTTTCTAATTGTGGAATTTGTTGATAAGTTAATAGTCTAATAACTATTTCTTTAGCGATGTGGTAATTACTTTTCTTCATTTCAAGTAAATTTTTATTATGGCTTTCGAAGGGAAAAGTATTGATTGCCCATAGTGATCCCCAATTCTCGACAGTATCAGTTAAATGTAACAGTAAATGTACATTGTAGTACATATACTTATCTCCGAAAAATATACCAAAATAAAAAACAAATTCTATTAATACAATTTTTGAAATCTTTAGTTCATGTGGTGATATGCTATCTTGTAGAAGAGTATTTAAAGCTGAGATAAATATTGCAAGATGATTTAGATATTTTCTAAGTAGAAGCCCTTTTAGGCTTGGTAAAGCACCGAATAAAATCCAAATGAGCCAATCAGAAGCTGATAAAAATAATAAAAATAAAAACTAATAATAACTTTTATTCTAGGTTTGGTTTAGCGTATGGTTTTCAAATTGAAAAAGCTAATAAAAAATAATAAAAAATAAAAACTAATAATAACTATTGTTTCATAAGAAAGTAATAAAAAATAATAACTAATAATAACTTTTATTTTAGGTTTGGTTTATGCGTATGATTTCCAAATTGAAAAAGCTAATAAAAAATAATAAAAAATAATAAGAAATTAAAACAAAAAATAAAAAATAATAACTATTTCAAACTTTTATTACAGTCCAAAATATAGACATTTTAAATTGTTAATATCAGTTATTATTTTTTATCATTTTTTATTTCAGAATGTGATTTCCGCCTGGGTCTGAAACAATTTCATATGTCATTCTAACCGTATTGACATTCCCAGCATAAATCATGGAAATGTTAGTAAAAATCTTATAAGCGTAGATTTCATTTAATAAATTTCTATTAATATAACAAAAACTTCCATTACAATTTGTTTATTATTATTTCTTATATTGACTTCATGCATTAGAATTTTGGGAAATTGAAAAAAATATTTGTTCTTAAAAAATTCTTGGTATATTAATGAAACGTTTTAGAAAATTATTTTTAAATATTTACTAAATATAATTAACAAAATATGTTTTTTCTATTTTAAAACATTCTACTGCATAAAGTCTATTTTACTTTTTTTTTGTATCTGTGATATCACTTCTTTTGTTGTGACTTACTTATTCAGTATTATTAGGTTTAGTAACTGACTGTGATATCAATTGCAATATTTTGTATTTATACATTGTTTTATGAGCAATATTTTATATTTATACATTGTTTTATGTGCAATATTTTTATATTTATACATTGTTTATGTGCAATATTTATTATTATATTTATGAATTGTATTACACGCCCTTTGTATAATGATATGATATACAATAAATAGTATCTATCTATCTATCAAAAAGTCAAGTGAGATATAATAATTAATTAATCAATATGAAGTTTTTAATTTAAATTAATGAAATAAAGTATGCAGCAATCAGGTTTTTACTAAAAGTGCATAGTATTAATAAATAATACTTTTTTTACGTATATGCTTCAAATCCCCTTGTCAAGTCAAACTCTAAATTTCGTTGATTTTGTTAGTTGCTATAAACTTCTGAAATGAAAACATCTACGCATCTTCTTTTTGCAGAAAAGTGTTTGTACTAAATTCATAAAATAACAGGTATACTTTTCTGAAAATATAAGAATTTAAAAAGTTAGTTCTGTAAAAAATTCAGAATATTAAAAAAAGTAGGTATTTTGTGAATGTTACTTATATAACATTGACTTGACCTCAACTTATTGAAATTCCAGTTCTGTAATTTTGTGAAGATATATGAATTGAAATCCTCTCAAAAATTTTAAGTAGATCCATTGAAAATTGGCTCACAAAATCTGTGGTAATCTAGCTAAAATCACAATAAAGAACATTTATTTTCTGATCTGAAAATTCATACTCATATGAAGTTGATGGTTGATTTAAATCAATTGGTTTAAATAAACTTAACTTCTCATGATTTTCTTAAAGTTTTAAGTTGATTCTGAATAATTCAATTTGTCCCCACGATCAAAGCACAAGGTTCTTATTTCGATATTAGGCTTTCTGTAACAAAAACTTTTATCGATAATTCAATAACAGCTTTGCTGACATTTCTCAACTCTTCGTGGATCTTGTCATAATTACTATGAGCAGCTGGCTGTGAAAAATTCAATATGTTGTTAAAACAGTCAAGCTATTTCTAAATATTTAGACAGCTAAAAAATTTCTTTTGTTTATGTCATAATCGATGAAAGCTATTTTGTAATACGAAGTACGAGTGACAGTTATTTTACATCCAAGGCCTCGAATATCTATTTCTGAAAACTGTACATTACTATTACAAGCACAAAATGGGCAAGATATACATCATCTTGATTTTTGAAAATATTTTTTCTTCTTTCTACCATATATTTGCTTTCTAGCTGCAGAAGATTTTAAAATTCTATTCTTTAAATCTGGCACATATCTTTGAAATATCAAAAAATTTAATTTTATTTCATTAATTTCGTTCATGTTAATTTAATAAATACTCCAATGTTTATTTGATACACTTGCTATTTTTTAAAAATAAATTAACTTTATTAACGGCAGGCCGGAGTAGAACCTGATACCGACCGAGTAACAATTGAGTTGTTTGTTATACTCAAGTGTTAATCGGTGTATCTTCAAAATAAAGGTTGATCGCAATAGATATTATTATTATGAATATCTATGCACAAGAAAAAAAAAATCTACCGATTTGTTTTTGAGAAAAGTAAGGAACGCCGAAGTAAAAGATTATGTTTATAATATTTTCGCGTTCCTTACTTTTCTCAAAAACAAAGCGATAGATTTTTTTTTTCTTGTGCATAAATATTTGTAATAATAATATCTATTGCGCTTAACCTTCAATTTGCAGATACACCGATTAATACTTGAGTAAATAACAAAAATGCCAATTAGACAAGGACAGCGAATCCGGCCTGCTCTTAAACAACATTTTCAAAAAATATTTATGTTTTAATTATCAATAAATAATTTTTTCTAGTAATTCTGAGAATAAAAATATATTTTTAAAAGCTTTCACGAATTTCAGTTGACTATTTTTATTGTAAATAAACTCGTGTTTTATTGACATATTTAAAGTACGTGATTGAATGACGTTAAAAAATATGTGTTTCATCAGGTATTTTTTGAGAACGTTTTGTTGTATATTTTTTTTTTTTTTCTAATGTTATTTTTTTTACATATTTTTAAAAGTCATCTCAAATTAAAAATAACAATTTTTCCATTTTTTACATATTTTGCAACATTTTAACTAAATTGTATTAATTTTATTTCGCCGACAGCTTAATCAATTAATTTTTTGGTTAACGAAAACTGAAATGGTTTTGTCTGTCATGATTGACAAAACCATTTGAGTTTTCATTGACCTAAAAATTAATTTACAACGTTTTGTTGCATTTTTTTGTCAAATATCTATGATACGTGTTTATGACACCCTATTGAAAATAATGACGTCTTTGGACGTGTCTGGATTTTGAACAAAAAAAGACGTCTTTTTTATCAAGATTTTAAAAATAATACCTACTAAAATGTTTCAAAAAAGAACGTACTTAAGCTAAAGTGTATATACTTGAAGTATGTAAATAAAGTATGTATACTGATTTTCAACTATGAATAAATCCGCAAAATTATAACCTCATATACCTGCATCACTGAAATTTGGATAAGGGATTGCAAAGTTAAGAAAAACGGCACCTCACAGTTAAAAATGTAACTACTGAAAAAATTATTCGAATCGACTATTAATTCTGTCTTTGACTGTTAGGTGGCGTTTTTCTTAATACGCGAACTCTTACGAAAATTTTAGTGACGCGGGTATATAAGGTTATAATATTTCCAGTTTGTTCGCTCAAGCTTTTCGGTCTGCAGAGAGCTGATGCTTATTTTGTTTCTATATCTTTCTTTAGGAAGATACCCTATTAAAAATAATAACGGCTGTTCAAGATGTCATTTGTTGTATTGGGATTTGTAAATACACATCCAATGACATCTTTCAAAGACGTCTTTATATACACTTTAGCATAAGTACGTTCTTTTTTAAAACATTTTAGTAGGTATTATTTTTAAAATCTTGATAAAAAAGACGTCTTTAAAAGACGTCTTATTTTGTTCCAAATCCAGACACGTCCACTGACGTCTTTTGAAGACGTCATTATTTTCAATAAGGCACGTACGTGCTAAAGTTTCATTTTCTCTCCTTGTAAGGAAATTTACTATTTATAAGTGGGAAGATTTCCATTACATTTTTAAATGTGCGTAAACCGATATAAATATCTAATTTTTATAAAAAGAAAATAAAATTGTAAAAGAATATTACCCATATAAGAATCATTTTTGTGAGAAATTGTGAATAACTGTTAATAATTGTAATAAACTACCGCAATCAAGACATTAATAAGAATTAATAAGAGTAACAAAAACAGTTTATAACAATGAATAATAGTTAATAATAGTTATGAACGCTAAATAACAATTATTAATGATTATTTATAGTTATTCACATTTATTCACATTTATACACATTTATACGCATTTATTAACAGTTACTCACATTTTCCAAAATTTTAGAATTGGTGAATAATTTATTATTATTTATACTTATTTATAATTATTTATATTTATTTGCAATTAGTTACAGTGAATTATAGTTATTAAAATTTTCTTACAGATATTTACAGTTTTTCACATTTACAAAATTTTTCACATATACATAAAAAACGATTATACGTGTGAAAATTTTTGAAAGTGTGAAAAAGTGTTAATAACTGTTAATAAATGTGAATAAATGTGGATAAATGATTTAGATAATTTATTGACAGAAAGTAAGAAATTAAAAGACGGTGTGCATGTAATTAATGTAAATTCTGAAACTCCATCGAATATTAAGTTCAATAATAATAAAATATGTGATAATAATGAAGCCTCTGAACATCAACGAAATGTGTCGACAAATCAATTATTAAGTACAAATAATGGAGTAACGTCGAGTGTGGCCTCTCCCCAATGACTGCACCGGGCCTCCTCTGAGAGTCGTACAGGGAGGGGGGGTGAACTGCGAGCGTGCTTTCTGAATGTGACTTCATTGAGGGCTCACATTGGGCAGGTACGTGAGTTTCTGAGTGATGGTCCTTTTTGCGACATATTTGGAGTGGCTGAGACCTGGCTGGGTCCATCTGTTTCGGATGACGTCATTCGGGTCAAAGGGTATAAAGTATTCAGACAGGACAGAAACTTGCGTGGTGGAGGAGTTGCTTCGTATGTTAAAGACAATTTAAAGTGCACTATTTTGGCTACTTCGGATACTCAAACTAATCATAGTGAAGGTAAACCGGAGGTACCTGAGTATATTTTTTGTTCCGTGCAATTGGGCAGCTCCGAAGCCGTGTTGGTTTCTGTTATTTATCGACCTCCTGCAATTTCTTTTTTTAAAAGTACCGATTTTTTGGATAACTTGAGAAATTTTGCTTCCGAATACTCTCATAAAATTATAATGGGAGACCTGAATGCCGATCTCCTGCGTGAGAGCAGTGATGCCAAATTTATTAATAAATTGTCGGCTGAGCTTTCGTTACAGTTGGTTCAGCACGGTGCCACGGATCACACTCCAACGTCTCACACGTGGATTGACCTGATTCTTGTTGACGATAATGACACAGTACTTGACGCACGCAACTTACCGGCGAATTTTCACAGTCAGCACAACTTAATTGATGTATGTATTTCTTGTCATCACATCAAGACAGATAATAAAATAATTAAGTATAGAAATTACAAAGATATCTGTCCAAACTTATTGGTACAGAGTTTGGTCGGCTGTTATTGGACGCCATTTACAGTTAGTACAGTTAACCCAGAATCTGCACTTGGCTGCCTTTGTGACAACCTTACGGCGGCAATACAAAATCTAGCGCCACTAAAAACACTTAAAATTGGTAAAGATAAATTTCCTTGGATTGATAAAGAGTTGTCGCAGATGCGGCACAAGAGAGATGCCACGTATCGTAGATTTAAACGGACGAAGGAGGAGCGATATCTCTCCGAATTTTTGCAGCTGTGTAAAACAATAGATGAACAGACGGAACAAGCTGAAACAAATTATTATCATAATAGACTATTCGATGCTTTTGCTGGAGGTAATGTCTGGAAGGAGTTAAAAGACCTGGGACTCCTGTCCGGACCTCAAGGGGACTTGAATGGATTCACTCCAGATGAGCTTAATGCATATTTTGCGGGGGTGTCGGTCTCGCCACACGATGATACTGTGGAACGTAAAAGGATTCTTTCTGAGTGTAGTGAAAGTGGTTTTGCCTTTAAGCCAATTAATATTAATGATGTAATCCTTGCGATTTCGCATTTTTCATCACAGGCTTGTGGCGAGTATGGCATCCCGCAGAGTGTGATACTTAAAGCACTTTCGGTTATTGGAGAGCATCTTGTGACTCTGTTCAATTCCTCTTTTGCACGGAGGGTCTTCCCTTGCCTTTGGAAGCGCGCACGTATTGTGTTTTTAAAGAAGTGCCCTGCACCTAAAATGCCTAAAGATTTTAGGCCCATAGCAATATTATGTTTTCTTTCAAATGTTCTTGAGAAGATTGCCCATGACCAACTGTAGGAGTATATTATGACACACAAAATACTTGACTCTTTGCAGACTGGCTTCAGAAAGCATCATTCTACGCAGACTGCCATACTTAAACTTACAGACGACATAAGATCAGGTCTTGACAAGAAACTTGCCACGATACTACTCCTATTTGACTTTAGTAAGGCATTCGACACGATCTCCCCTTCAAAGTTGCTTGCGAGGCTTAGATTGATGGGGTTTTCTAGGGCTGCACTCGAGTGGATCAACTCCTATTTATCAGGTAAGAAACAAATGGTTTCTACACATTTAAAAGAGGATTCAGATTGGCTAACAACCAATCTAGGAGTTCCACTGGGTTCAGTGCTAGGGCCTCTGTTGTTCTGCCTTTACATTAATAACATACGTGACACGCTCGACCCCTGTTGTGTCAAGCACATATTATATGCTGATGACCTCCAAATCTATACTCAGGTCCCTTATGAACATCTGAATGAAGGTATTCGTATTATGCAGAGGGCGGCCAGGCCGGTGTTGGGATGGGCTGTCGATGCTTTACTCACATTAAACGCAAGCAAAACTAAGGCGATCGTTTTTGGCAGTAGTCGTTTTATTAATGACTTTTATGCTGGTGAGCCAAGAACGATTGTGCTTGAGGGAGGTGTCGGCATATCTTTCTCTGATACCATTACGAGCCTTGGTGTTCTGCTTCACGCTATGTTGTCTTGGGAGCCACATATTAATATGGTGACTAAAAAATTTAATAGGATAATGTATAGTTTACGGTTCTTTCGTCGGTACACCACTGAGGCCCTGCGTAAACAACTCGCAGCCGTCTTGTTATTTCCGCACCTCGACTACTGCTCAGTAGTTCTGCTTGATGCTTCGCAGGGGTTGAGAAGACAATTACAAAGACTACAAAATTCATGTGTGAGATATGTATTAGGCGTAGGATTGGGCGATCATATCTCTCCTCATAGAGCTGCGCTTGGTTGGCTGCGTACTGATTCAAGGAGACAGTATTTTATGGCTGTACTTATGTACAAAATCGTGCGCATGAATACTCCCGAGTATCTAGTGAGTCTCTTCACTAGATATGTACCTAGGGTAGCCACTAGGGGGGCGATCAAGGACTTCGCGGTGCCCTTCTTGTGTACTGAGACTGGAAGAAATTCCTTTCAAGTTCAAGGTGCGCATTTTTGGAACTCCCTGCCTGCTTATATAAAAAATCTTCCATCGCTCGGCAGGTTTAAGTCGGCTTTGAGGACGTACTTACTCGACCTCGAGTGAAATTAATTTTAAGTATTTTAATTTTTGTGTTAATTTATTTTGTTTTGTCCTATATATAGATTTAAGGTGTAAATGTATTTATTAGCGTGAATGATGGATGAGTGTATGCGGAAAGTATGAGTGGTTCTGTTTTTATTAGAAGTAATGACATCTTCAGTATTGTTTTTAAATGTAATTATTATTTTATTTTTTAATTATTTACTATTACTTTGTTATTGTATTGTTCAATTTTATTTTTATAGTATTGTCCAATTTTATTTTTATTGATGTCATGACAGTGATTCCTCTTTTAAATTATGTGTTTTAATTCAATGACTGATAGATATTTAAGACTGTTTTTTATTGTAATTTATGTTTTCTGCGTGTATTTAGAATAGTCTGTGATATCACTTTTACATGGTGACTTACTGATACAGTATTATATATTAATTTTAATAATTGACTGTGATATCTTATCTTATTATGTGCAATACTTTTTATAGAATTATTACTTACTATTTCATGTATTACACGCCTTTTTGTACTCTTTTTACAAAATAAATAAATATCTATATATCTATATCTATATCTAAATGTGAACAAATGTGAATAAATGTGAATAAATGTGAAAAATTACGAATATTTGTAAATAACTATAAATAACAATAAATTATTATTATTTACAGTTAATCATTATTATTATCTATTTGTAACAATTATTAACTGTTATCAACTGTTATTTACTGTTATTAATGTCTCAATTGCGGTAGTTTATTATAGTTATTAACAGTTATTCACATTTTTTCATATTTATACACAGTTATTAATAGTTATTCACAGTAATTATTTCCATATGGGTACATCATAGTTTAGTACTGCAAAACAGGGCAAGTGGAAAATGAGGGGTTAAGTGGAAATTTTTCAAAGATGATTTTATAATTTATTATGTGATCTTGTTTGCGTATAACAATAATTTTTTGAAAATTATTAAGAGGTGGTCGGAACCATTCGCCACTTGATGACGCTGCGGTCAGGTGAGAAAAATTCAGTAAATATTTCTTATACAGCTAATTTACAATTTTCTGAGACAATAATATACTTTCAATGTTGTCATTTCATGCAGCCATATGTATATAGAATAATTATTTATGCTTATCTTGTTTAAAATGTCTAAAATATTGTGGTAAAGCGAAAAATGCGGCGCGAGGTAGAGCCGACGTAAACATTGGTATACATCATTGTTTAGTATTACTTTTTTTGTCGCACTTAAGGAAGGTGCACACACAATTACGTCGGCTCTAACTTGCACCGCATTTTCCGCTTCATAATAGTATTTCAGATTTTTCGAAAAAAATTAACATTAAGAGCAGATCGAGTATATCTGTCCTGTTCTAATCAAAGAATTGATTTTTTTACAAAATCTAATAAGTTTAGCAAAAAATGAAGAGAAAGACCTATCTCGTATCGAAAAAAGCAAAATTTTCTTTGATCAGAAAGAATTAATTCTATTGCTTCGTTTTTAAGAAAACCTTGAAAAACTTAAAACATAGAGGTTAAGGCGACTACGGAAGTTCGGTTGGATTTCATTTTGTAATTTACAAATTACTTTTTCAGTTTCTAAAATTTTTTGGACTTTTTAATTTTCCACCATTTATTGTAATCCGTAGAATGGTGGAAAATTAAAAAATCTGAAAAATTTTACATATTGAAAGAGTAATTTGTAAACTCAAAAATAAAACCTAACCTAAAATCCGAAGTCGCCTTAAGGTAAAAAATTTGTTTTTTTAAGGTTTTCTTAAAAACGAAGCAATAAAATTAATTCTTACTAATTAAAGAAAATTTTGCTTTTTTTGATACGAGATGGGGCTTTCTCTTCATTTTTTGCTAAACTTATTAATTTTTGTAAAAAAAATGAATTCTTTAATTACAAAAGGACAGATATACTCGACCTGCTGTTAATAATTATTCTACATATTCTACATACATATGGCTAGAGGAGATAGCAACATTAAAAGTTTATTATTGTCTCGGAAAATTGTAAATAGCTGTATAAAAAATTTTTATATTTTTCTCTCATCTGCAGCACCACCAAGCGGCAAATGATTTCGACCGCCTCTTAAGAGTAGTTAAAAAAATTGTTGTTGTACATCAATAAAAGTACATATTAAAATCATATTATAAAAATGTCCACTTTACCCCTCATTGTCCACTTGGCCCGTTTTACTGTACTTATTATCTTTCAAATAAAATATTATAAAGGTGTTGAATTTATAATTCATATCACAATTTACTTTTCTAGGTATTTATGGCCGGCGTGTAAAAAGAACTTATCTGCGAATTTCACCTGAAGTCAGAGAAAAAATAAAAAATAATTATTTAAATGATTCAAATAGTATCATGACTAGCGGAATGAAAGAATTCGTAAAAGTTAAAAGCCCTAGTGGGTTTCCTATTACACTTCAAAAGAGAATTTTAATTTTTGACTCATCAGATTCATATAGAAATTGGATAAATAGCAGTAGCCATCAAACTGTTCCTTCCCTAGCATTTTTTGCTTCAATGAAACCTCAACAATGTGTTTTTGCTGGAAAACCAGGTACTCATAATATATGTGTTTGTTCTGTACATCAAAATATTAAATTGAAATTATCTGCTATAACATCAAGCGTTAATTATAAAGATGTTATTGAAACTGGTGTCTGTTTCGTTGAGAACAAAACCTGCATGCTACAAAAATGTGATAAATGTCCTGGGAAAGATGGTATTCGTCAGTTTCTTACTTCCAGCATTATTAATGATAAACGTATAGAGTCTGTAGAATATAATAACTGAGTATCTGTATTCGTTAAAGGCAAAGATTCAGAAACTACAGCCAGCACTAGAGTGACTTTGAAAAATTTTAAAAAACCTCTTCAGAAATTTTTAAATAATTTACCAGAAGATATTTGGTGCATGACAGATCATCATTTTATTTCTAATTGTCAGAAAGATTATTTTGCTGAATGTAAACGAAATTTAGATAATAATACTGGCCTACTTATTATGGATTTTGCTGAAAATTATACATTCATTTGTCAAAATTCAACTCAAGGTTTTTACTTTGATAACACTTCAGCTACTTTATTTACTGCGGCTTTATATTACAAAGATCCAATAGAAAGTGACGTGAAACACAAAACTTTTTCTGTTGTTTCAGACAGTTCTATACGTCAAGCCTACTCGGTTCACAAATTTATGGAAGTAGTACTTAATAAAATAAAAAATAAATTTCCTTGGGTTAAAAGTTTGAATTATTACTCTGACGGAGCTCCGACTTAATTTAAAAACAAGTAAGAAAGTAACATAATAATTTATAGATTTTTAATGTTATTATTAATTAAATGTATAAATGAATTCTTTAAAATAAATTCATAATTTTTGATAGTAAATTAAAGAAAATGTGCTAATTGTTATGTATTTAGTACAAGATCATTGCATTTAGTAGATATTAAGTTTTCAAATAAATTTTTGTCAAAATTAATTTACCTCTTGAATAATCACATCATGAGTATTTATTTAATTACAATAAATAAAATAAAATATTATTATAAATTATCTTGGTCAAGAAAAATAAAATTTATCATATTCTATTTTGATTCTGTTGCTCCAAAATATACATTTTTTATTCGCTTTTGTAGATGCCAAATAGTAGACTTTGACGCATACAAGTAGAAATTCTTTCTTTTTTCAGAAATCATTTTATTAATTTATGCTACCATGAGAAAGATTTTGGACTCAAGGTTAAATCATACAATTTCTTTGCAACGTCTCACGGGAAAAACATTTGCAATGGTGTAGGCGGAACTGCAAAACGACTTACCAGAAAAGCTTCTTTGCAAGGAATTAACATTCTTAATGGACAACAAATGCACGATTTTTTATCTAAAAAGGAGTCAGATATTTGGTATGCATATAAATATTGAATTTTAATTCATCATATTTAGATGCAAAATATAATATTACGAAAATTGTACAATATTGTAGCTTTTTGTATGTTAATGAGTAAAAAGTTACAGCCAGAAGTAGGCAGCTTGCAAGAAGATTTGATTCAGCAAAGACTGTACCAAATACCAGGCAACTTCATTACTTAGAACCGATTGATGAAGAACAAATAAAAATAAAAATATATTCACGTGATACAGAGTCAGACGTTATGAAAATATGTAAATAATATCCTATTATTTCACAATATAATTATGTAACGTTTCAACATAATTATGTTTATAATTATCAAAAATAAATATTTTATTTTAAATTCTATATTTTTTTCTGTAGAAAGCAATATTTTAATAAAACGATATTATGAAAACTTTTACATTAACGTGAAAAGCCCTTTTAGTGAATATTGTAACAGAATATGGGTTTAAAAAAGGTTGGATTTTTGTTGTTTTCCAAAATCATATGACTATTTCCATTTTTTAAATATAAATATTGGTTTCACATGTTTTAAACTAAACTAAATACTGCTTTATCTGTTTCGAAAATACAATAAAATATATTCGGAAATGTCTAAAAATATAAAAAATTAATGGAGATACGTAGCTTGAAAGTTAATGATTTTCGTTAAAAATTTAAAAATCAATGATATTTGAGCGTTTTAATCTCATAGAAAGACTTAAATAATCTAGCTGGAAATTTTTTCCCTAATAATACATGTTAAAAGCAAACTTTTGCCATCTGTTAGATTAAAAAATATTAGGGTAGACGGAATATTCAAATATGTGAAAAATTTAAAAAATGCGATTTTTGATAAATCAACTAACTTTAACGTCTCATATTTTAGACAATTTTCAACCAAATTTAACTCGCCGAAAAAAATATGTATTTTTCAAGAGCAATCGAACTCATTTTGCAGAATTGTCAAAAGTCGCGAGGGGAAGACGCCAGGACCATTCAAAGGTACGTAAAATGGCGAAATATTATCTTTAATTCAAAGACATGTTGGCTGGCTCCTAATTTATCGAATCAAATTTAGTAAATCTATTATTAAATCTTTTTCTATAAGCTAAAAAATGCCGTCTGTTGAATTGAAATAAGTTAAAAATTCGAGTCTTAGTAGAATTTTGAATAACAGTGAAAAACAGCCTAAAAAACCGATTTTTTTACCTTTAAAAAGCCATTTCTCGGTGAGTTTTGCACTTAGAGAGCTGAAATTTTGCACAGATTTCTAACTTTAATAATACTAAAACATATCTTAAAACGAGCAAAATCGGTGAACCTCGTGCGCACACTTTTTAAAAAGATTTTATTTTGACCTATATGCATATATATATATATATTTATTAGGGTGTCCCTTATTTACCAATGTTTTTTTTTTCGTTGTGCCGCCCCCTAGATCTTTAATTTATGCTAAAAAATGAAGGTTCTACTCGGAAAAAGTAAGAAAAAGACGTTTTAAACCGTGCCTATTTCGCAAAACGAGATTTTAGTCCACGTATACGCATTATACTTAATCTAACGTATTTTATTCCTCTACTATGTTAAAAAAGAGCTTTAAACAGTTCAACTATTAGATTTTTTTTATGTAGAATTTGGCATAAGAACGAAGTTTTACTTATTTTAGATCAAAACGTACATATAGTAAGGTAAGAGACACTTTTGCATTAATTAAGGTCAGTTTTTAAATTATTTTTTGCTTTTTTGATTAATAATGAAAGTTATTTATGATTTGCCTGATTATTTTGAGTAATAATTTTCAAAAAATAGACATAAAAATTCACAACAATTATAAATTAACATATTTTGTACATTATGAAATTTCTAAGATTGTTTTCAAAAACAATTTTTGTTTACAATAGTTGGTTTAAGCGTATGATAATATTTTTTTATAATATTAGGGGTAACCGGGGTAAATTGGACCCATGGGACAAACCAGACCAGCATTACTTTATATGAATATACGTAAATATTAGAAGATTAAAACTACATAAAAAACTTTAGCAATAAAAGTAATTCAATGTAACAATTGTTACATCCGCATAATCACGGATGTACGAAAAATCATTTTTCATTTTAATTTTTTTTTAACCTTTTGTTATACATATAAATGTGCGTACGTATATATAATTATATATACGCATATACATTATGCATGCATACAAACATATTTATTTGCAGTTCTCTCCCTAAATAACATTAATAAATACATATAAGTAGATAAATAAATGAATCTTTTAGTAATAAGGAATATACTGTATTAAAAAAATAAATTTAATTTCTTGTAATAGTCTTAAGAGAAAAGCAGTAAGTTCGCGCGCCGTATACGCTACCTCAGCATTTTTTAGGCGTGATAAGAAGATATCTTCTGTCACCGAATGTGAGATTTTAAAGAGTTTCTCACGGCCGAACTGACCAATGGGACTCTTTTAAATTTTGACAAACTTGCATTTTATTTCTAGATTTGTACCTTTCTTGCAGAGAAAAATAATTTTTATAAGTCAGTCCGCAGTTAGACCTCGCAAGGGTAACACCTTTTTCGACTTGCACATAAATCAAGTGTAAAATCGTAACAATAAAAACTTGTAACTCGCGCTTTATTTCCTTCTTAAATTTAATTACAAGCGAAATAACTTAATTTAGTCGCGCGCTTATTTTAACAAGTCAGCCCAATAAAAACGCGATTTTTATACAACTTACTGCTAGGGGAAAAAGTGTGTTAATAAAAAGAATATTTCCTATTTTATTTTCAAATAAAAATAAATAAAAATACTAACGAGGTTTCTTCCGATTTATTATTGTAAATCTGCGCGATTCACTTATCAATAGCTTGTACAACATTTGTAATAAAATAAAATAAATATCATTTACAAAAATATACAAAAATAATCTCTGCGAACATAAGTGCCATTAATCCAGTTCCTAAATAATTAACAAACGGGCAACCAGAGAGGAGCACTGCGCCCTTCAGTGTAAAGTTTATTAAGTAGATAAACTCCTTTGCTTTCGACCACGCAGCCAGCAGTTAAGACAAGGTAAGCGATTAAGCTCCTCTATCCCGCAGTCTTTTAAAAACCAAAAAATATTTAACAATACCAACAAGAAATATCCCAAACAAACACATGTCCGAGTAAACCTATTTAAGGTGACCGGACATAACAACAATATTAAAATCTTATTGGTCAAATAAAAATTTACTATATTTTTACATAAAGTGATGCCGGTCCGATTTCCCCGGGGGTCCGATTTACCCCGATTTCCCCTACCTTCGATGTATTCAAGTTTTTAATTAATTTATTAAAAATTTCTGCATTATTAAACCGTTTTTACATATTTAGAAACATTTTAATAATCTAATTAACGTTATCAGATCTTAGGGTAAAATCAGATGGAGCGGAAAATAGGCGACGGAACGTCACAGAACCTCATTTCCGCATCTTTGTATTCCGCCAACGGAGTAAAGACGACGTAATAGACATCAATTTTTATTTTGTTTAAAAAAATTATTAGTGCTTCAATAACCTCACGTAATATTTTTAATTTGCTTTCCATAGCTGTACTTTTAATTTCAATCAAACTTTTAAATTCTATTTTGGTTAACTATTTGTTTAAACAATTTTAAAAAGTCTGTGACGCTTCTATTATCCCGTCAAATTTGTTTCCCTATATTCACATGGAGCGGAATAGAAGTTCTGTGACGTTGATTAGCAATTTTGTAATTAAAAATAATGATGTTAATTGAAATATTTGGTTATAATAACAAACTATATTTTATTTTTGTAAAAAAGAATCTCATTACAATAACAATAGGTGATTATTTCCAACTTTTTTAACATTTTTGTTGTTAATTTAAAATTCGCGGATACATTTGTATGCTATTTTTAACAATTTTTCAGCTACATTCTGCGCCATGTGAACATAGGGAAAAAATTTGACGGAAAACAAGGCGACGGAATGAATGTTTTGTGACGTTCCGTCGTCATTTTCCGCTCCATCTAATTTCACCCTTATCGATAATCGTGATCATAAAGTATATGATAAATCTATATGCAAAAAGTATATTTCTTTTATATTTCGTACGATTGACAATTTGCTCTGGTTCCAATAGATGTGAGAGGTTTTTAAGAAGTGTATTTCTTATTTTTTCTCAACATTTTAAAGACAATATGAACTACATTGTAACTGATATTAGTTAAAATGAGAGCGGTGATAAGTCTTGATAACATCATTTAATTATTATTTTCCTTTAAATTTGCGAGAACGAATCACTATTTTCTTTAACATTTGTCCATTAACTCAATCTTGTGATAGCCTTTAGTTAAATTAATGCGGTATGATTTTTTTAATGTTTTGACCGAATGACGGCACGCGCTTGCGCAAGCGCGTGATGGATTTTCGTTACGGTTGTCATAGAAAAATTAAAATATTATTAAAGTTATAATTTTTAGGCCCGAATTTATAGTCGACACTTGGCACTCAGCACTCAGTTTACATGTAACAAACATCATTCTATCCTTATTTTTCTTATGGAAGTAGAATAAGATAGAATGATGTTTGTTACATGTAAACTGAGTGCTGAGTGCCAAGTGTCGACTATAAATTCGGGCCTTAATTGGACACACTGCTAATGATAATATAATCTTAAAGCTCAAAAGACGCGCAATTCATTGTTATGATCAAAACCAATATAAAGACAATAACTACCGATTGAATCAATTCGAAACTTATTTCAGCACCCAAAACTCATTTTCGATTTACAAAAAAATAAAAAGATGTACAATTATGATTTTATCGAGAATCAAAGATGCAGGTGAAGCACAATCATTTTCATATTTGGGTAATCACAATATTTATAAACCGGGATTATTACTCAAAATAATCAGACAAATCATACATAACATTCATTATTAATAAAAAACAAATAATCATTAAAAAAACTGACCTTAACTGATGTAAAAGTGTCTCTTACCTTACTATATGTACGTTTTGATTTAAAATGAGTAAAAATTCGAATTCTATGCCAAATTTTACATGAAAAAATGTAATAGTTGAACTATTTAAAGCTCTTTTTAAACATAGTAGAGAAATGAAATACGTTAGATAAAGTATAACGCGTATACGTGGACTAAAATCTCGTTTTGCGAAATAGGCACGGTTTAAAACGTCTTTTTCTCACTTTTTCCGAGTAAAATCTTCATTTTTTAGCATAAATTAAAGATCCAGGGGGCGGCACAACGAAAAAAAAAACATTGGTAAATAAGGGACACCCTAATATTTATATATATATATATATATATATATATATTTATGTCGTCGTAGGCCGTATTCGGTGGAATACCTATAGACCACGCTAAATTTGTATAGGCATTGCATACGTTCATGCTAATATCTCGACGATATTCTCTCTGTCAATACTCCCTAAGGGAGTATTGGTAGATCGAGATATCGCACAGCATGGCCGTATATGACGCGAGTGACATCGATTCGTAGGTTAGTGAACACAAAAGAATGTCGTTAGATATGTCAATGCTCATACAAATTCATATAAAATCTTAACTTTACAGAATGTTTTGTCTAAACAAATTTTCAAAGTTAAACCGTTAATAAGTAAAATAAATAAGTAAATAATGACATTATTTACTTTTTTTTAATAAAACACATATCATTAATTTTAAAAAATCATTTTTATAGTTCCTCATACGGCCTACCAACGACATAAACTTATCTACGTAACTTGGGAGTACGAAGGATTCTGAATCCAGGCTTGACTAAAGTGCTTGTCGCTTGAAAAGCAGTCAGTCTCGGGCGCCCGAGACCAACTGCTACTCACGCGACAAACACTTTAGTCTTGCCTGTATTCATCCTTCGTACTCCCAAGTTACGTATATAACTAATATATGTGGGAATAAGACCGGTTATGTGATTTTTTGGCCAATACGACGTTGTTATCCTACGTGAAGGCAATATCTATATGTATATCGATATAGTTTAAGAAAATATAGGGCCCAAAGAACAAAAAAGATATGAGAACCAAAAAAATTAAGGACCTAAAAAAATATAAGGCTCAAAACATGTAGGACCCAAAAAAAATAAAGAAACCAAAGAAATATGGAATTTAAAAAAGTATAGGACCCGAAAAATATAAAACCCAAAAAATATAGGACCCGAAAAATATAAAACTAAAAAAATATTTAACAAAAAAAAATATTTAGCCTAAAAAATATAAGGCCTAAAAATAATAAGACCCAAAAAATTATAAGGCCCGAAAACATAAGACCTAAAATATAAGATCCAATCTGAAATGGCTACTCATATTAGGAAAAATAATGTACTTCTAGAAAACCGGAGAACCGGGAAACCAAAAGATATAACTCTTAAATATAATATAATACGAGCAAAATTTACCTCGCTACTGACGTCGCTCGGTTGCATTTTTATATATTACATTATTATATATAAAGAGTATAGCCGAATAAGTATGTGAAAATGGCCTTAACTCAGATTTTTCAGAATCTTTGCTTATTCCTTTGTCTTGTCGAAAAACTAAGATCTTAAAAGTTTCAGATTCCTAGGCTCAAAATTGGCTTCATAACCTCAAAAAACGTGTTTTTTTGTTTTTTCGTTATAATTAGGTGAATTCCTAATGATTCTCCTCAATTCCAAATCGAGGTAAAAGAGGGCGGTAAAACGCATATAATAAATGACTATATAGAACCTTACGAGCCTCAACCATAACCTAAAAATACTTTTGAAAATTTCAAAATAGCCTGTACATTAATTGTATAAATGCATTTTCATTTTTAGCTATTCAAAACTTTTCTTTTCATAAAATCTATCATTCATAATTTTTGCTGAACTGTAGGAATGGTGGAAAGTACCCAAAATATCAAAAAACTGAAAATTTTCAAGGATTAATGGAGTTTTAGAGGCTTAATTGCATTCTGATCATGAAAATGACACCAAAAATACGTTCAGCGACCCAAAAAACTTTAAATATTGATATATAGTCGGATTTATATCATATTCATCTATAAAATACGAGAATAAGCTTAAAAAATCATTTTTCGACCAAAAAGACTCCTGTAGTCTTTTTATTACCATTCTAAACTATAATTTCACTACTTCTTTTTTCAAATTAACTTTAAAAATTTATTCACCGATTAATAACCTCCTTGATACTGATTGTTAATCTTATTTAGTACGATTTTTGGCCGAAAGATATGAAATTAACCTCAAAATATTCACTTAGTGATTAAAAATAACCTCAAATATCATTTTTCTGTCGTATTTAAAACAATATATTGGAGAAAAAAATATATCAGAGGATTCTAAGAACTTCTCACCGAGATTATTTATATTGTTCTGTGCGATATTTTGTCAAGTACCACGAAAATATCACCAAATAATGCGCCAAATAAATTACTAATTTTTTATACGCTTACTGTTTGTTATTCATTATTTTTCTTTATAATTCACTTGAATTCAGTTTTTAATTTTAAAAATAATTATTTAATAATAATTTAGTGATAAAATATTTTTTAAAAAATTTTGAATAAAAAAAATTGTATGTACCGAGGTTTGGACCATCGATCAAAACAAAAAATAATACATACTTATCAAACCCTCCACAAGTCCAATCATATTTAAATTTAAACTCAAATGATTTTGATTACCTTATATTTTTGTATGGGGATATCTCTGGAACTTTTTGATTTTGAGATGTCGACCTGACAACAATTGAAAAGTCTATAATACAAGCTTCTGGAGTGGCACACACTTCAATAAGGGCTTAAATTACTAATTTCTTGTAGTAGAATATGCAATTAAATTTTGGTATCGATTGGAAAATTAGTACTTACGGTACATAATTTTATACGTCAGAAATGATACTTTTTTAATATTTTTCTACGTGTGTATCTTGAGCTATAAAAAAAGTACCATTCTTTTGATCATCCTCAAATTTTCTGAGCATAATGAATATGGTAAACACAACAGTTTAAGCCTATCCTGGTACATGTGCCCCTCTAGTGTAATTTTAACCTAAAATTTACCCTTACATTAAAAATAGTCAAACAGCTACCTAAAGAGGGGCACATGTACCAGGGTAGGCTTAAACTGTTGTTTTTACCATATTCATTATGCTCAGAAAATTTGAGAATGATCGAAAGAATGGTACTTTTTTATAGCTCAAGAAACACACGTAGGAAAATATGAAAAAAGTATCATTTTTGACGTATAAAATTATGTACCGTAAGTATCAATTTTCCAATCGATACCAAAATCTAATTACATATTCTACTACAAGAAATACGTAATTTAAGCCTCTATTGAAGTGTGAGCCACTCCAGAAACTCGTATTATAGACTTTTCAATTGTTGTCAGGTCAACATCTCAAAATTAAAAAGTTCCAGAGATATCCCCATATATCACGTTCATTAATTAAGAACATGAGTTTAAACCGGGGTGCACACAATTTAAAAAAAAATATTTTATCACCAAATTATTATTAAATAACTATTTTTAAAATTAAAAACTGAATTTAACTGAATTATAAAGAAATATAATGAATAACAAATAGTAAGCAAATAAAAAATTAGTAATTTAAAAATTAATAATTTTTTTAATAATTAAGAGACTGCTGTATACCGACACAGATACCTGTTCTACCGACTCTATTTAAAATTTATTGTTCATAAAAACTAGTTACTGGAGGCAGAAATTAAAAGATGGTTTCCATACGTATAATAAATAGTAATATTTTCTCTGATGAGAATAAATTAATTTTATCGCTTGGTTTTCTAGAAAAGTTGGAATAACTTAAAAATCGTATTTTCTGCCTTTAATCTCTAATTTCATAAGTTATTGCAACTTTTCTCGAAATTGAAGCGATAAAATTAACTCATATTTATAAAAGAAAGTTTTCAATTTTTATTAAACGAATCGAAACTATCTCTTCATTTCTGCCTTCATCCGCTAGTTTTTGAAAAAAAATAATTTTGTCATCAGAAAAGAACAGAGAGATACGACGGCCTCTTAAATCATATTTCAAGCTTAATAAAGATAATATTTTTTCGTTATCGACTAAAATAGCAAACTAATTTATTTTTAGTTGCATATTGCCCAAATGTGCATATTTTTGTAAATTATCGTTATGTTCTTGTGTTATGTTTTTTTTTTTTTTTTTTTTTTTTTTTTTTTCACTTTCTTTTACCCTGTGGCCCACGGCTAACTATCTTACTGTTATGCGTGGCCACCTCTACCACCTTTGTGTGGAGGTGCTCCTATCTATTTTTATTTTTTCGATACAACAATGTTTTTCGCCGCAACTATATTTTTGTAATAAACTAACTAAAGTACTTAACTTAATTAGTTCCCACATCCCCGAGAAGTCTACGGACTGCCGCGTTCCTAGAACAGTCGGTAAGTAGATTTCTACGGTAGATTCCTGCATTTGCCCAGGCCTAAGCCTGTGACGTAGGGAAAACTCCCCCAGGAGAAAACCTACGCCAGGAATATTTACCCATCGCGCTGAGAAGTTCTTTTTCCGATGAAAAAACGTCTGAAAAAATTTCAGGTGTTTTCACCGGGAATCGAACCCCCGACCACTCGGAGCGAATGTGTAGAGACCGTATAAGGCGTATGCCTTAGCCGGTTACGCCACAGACGCTCCTCTTGTGTTATGTATTCATTGTTTTTATTTTTCAATTCAAACAGTTAATACCGTAAAGAATGAGATTCTTATCATGGCATGATTTCTCTTTTATAATCAGAAACTACATGTTCTACTGTAACACTAACAAATATAAACTACAGAGCTGTCCCGCACAGCATGGAATGTTTTGAAATATTTCGGAAATATTTCAAACACTTTATGCTGTATGGGGTTCACCTGCTTGCTTATACTCCAACACAAGCTCGGCATGCTACTAGAAATACTTTCTTAAGAAGAGACCGAACTATCTGTCTTTGTCTAATAGTATTTTTCATCATTTATGTAAACACCATTGACTATGACACGAGAAAAATGGCAGACCCCGATAGATACTAGTACAATGGTTAAGTTTTATAATTAGAACAAAATAATTTAATCATGTAGTTTTTGAATAATATGAAACCTACCAAAAAAGATTGGTTATATTTTAGATTTTCAGTAGGTCTCATATTATTCAAAAACCACGTGATAAAATTATTTTGTTTTTATTATAAGATTTACCTATTATACTAGTATCCATCAGGGGATGCCATTTTTTAAGTATCACAACCAATGGTATTTATATAAATAATGTAAAACACTATAAGATCAGGACAGATAGTTCGGCCTGCTCTTAGTATATATCTTTAAACTGGGAAAATATTTTAGTAATATTACATTACTATTTTGATGTTAATTACTTTTAAATCATACTGTAGCACTACATGCGATATTTTTGCTGGCTAGGCGCATCATTTGGCGATATTTTGGTGGTGCTTGACAAAATATCGCACAGAACAATATAAACAATGTCAGTGAGAAGTTCTTAGAATCATCCACTATATTTTTTGTCTAATGTGTTGTTTTAAATACGACAGAAAAATGATAGCTGAGGTCATTTTTAGTCACTAAGTAAATATTTTGAGGTTAATTTCATATCTTTTGTATGAAAATCGTACTGAATAAGATTAACAATCAGTATCAAAAAGGTTATTAGTCAGTAAATGAATTTTCAAGGTGACTTTAAAAAAGACTTGGTAAAATTATAGTTTAGGATGGTAACAAAAAGATAACAGGAGTCTTTTTCATCGAAAAACGATTTTTTCAAGTTTATTCTCGTATTTTATGAATGAATATGATATAAATCTGACTTAGTATTAATATCTAGGGGTTTTTTGGTTGCTGAACGTGTTTTTGGTGTTATTTTCATGATCAGAATGTAATTAAGCCTCTAAAACGCCATAAATCTTTAAAATTTTCAGTTTTTTGATATTTTATGTACTTTTTACCATTCCTACAGTTTCGCAAAAATTATGAATGATAGATTTTATGAAAAGAAAAGTTTTCAGAAGCCACAAATGAAAATGCCTTAATACAATTAATGTATAGGTCATTTTGAAATTTTCGAAAGTATTTTTAGGTCATGGTTGAGGCTCGTAGGGTTCTATATAGTCACTAAATATATGTGTTTTACCGTCCTCTTTCATCTTGATTTGAAATTTTGGAGAACCATTAGGAATTTACCTAATTATAACGGAAAAACAAAAAAAAAAACGTTTTTTGAGGTTATGAAGCCAATCTTGAGCCTAGGGATCTGAAACTTTAAGGATCTTAGTTTTTCTACAAGACAAAAGAATAAGCTAAGTTTCAAAAAAATCCGAGTTAAAGACATTTTCACCTACTTATTCGGCTATACTCTGCTAATTTCATTGACAATAATAGTTCAATATAAAATATGTATTTAACTTTTTTTCATACATTTATATCATTTTATTGTACGTCATTGAATTAAAAAATTTTTTCATTTTTTGTAAATTAATAAGCTTCAATAAAAGTCAATAATTATTATTGACAATCATAGTATAAGAAAAATGTTTATATTACCATTAACTTTTATAGAAAGTCCCCGTTCCTTATATTAAAATCTTCCTTATCCCATGACATAAGTACGAAGAATTAGGAAACCAGATTTTTTAATACTATGACCTGCAATCCGAAATGGGAAGAAATCACTAATAATATAGGACAAAGTGAAGAAGTAACAGATAGACCTAATATTGTTGTTTGAATATTTTATCAAAAATTAAAATTTTAAATAGAGTAAATTTCTAGTAGCATATTTTGGGAAAATGGATTGAATATTCATACGTAGTAGAATTTTGAAAGAGACGATTACCGCATGTCTGTATGCTAATATTTTTAAGTAAAGATGATAAAATTTACAATAGTAATGACGTTGATAAATTTATAGCAGCTGAAATTCTAAATAAAAATGAGAATTCCAGATTATATGAAATAGTTAATTAATTTATGATCCGTGGCCCTTGTGAAGATTAGAATAAAAACTCACCTTGTATGGATGAAGAATCAGGAGAGTGTACAAAAAATTTTCCGAAATGATTGAATGAAACTACAATAATGACAAATGGTTATCTTATTTATCGACAAAGAAATAATAAAAACGATATATCATACACAAAAAACAAGTAGGAAGACAATAGATTTGTGGTCTCTTATAACCCGTATTTATCACTAAAGTTTAACTGTCATATTATTATTGAATTATGTTCAACAATAGGAGTTATAAGATACTTATTTAAATACTGCTTCAAAGAACATGATTGTGCATTTATAGAAATGAGAGCAAGTCAAATAAAAACTGAAAGTAATACTAATGATGAAACGGATGAAACAAATAGTTTGGATGTGTTTTATGATGAAATCAAACAATGAATAAACACAAGATACGTTTGCCCGCCAGGAGCTATGCATCGCATATTGGAATATAATATTAGTAAACTTTTACATACAATTTATAGATTAGCCGTTTATAATAAAAATGAAAAATATGTGTATTTTAAAGAAGGACCCGAATACGGAATTGATAAGAAAAATGTAAATTCAATTCTAACAACGTGGTTTAAACTTAATGAAAGTGACCCAGAAGCACATAATTACTTTTATTCTGATATACCGCATCATTATGTTTTTAATCAAATACATAAAACATGGACGAAAAGGAAAAAGGCTATGAAACCTATTCTAACCAGAATGTACTTAGTTAATACAAAACAAAGAGCAAGATTCTTTTCTTAAGATTATTTCTGCTTCACGTGAGAGCTGAAACATCTTTTGAAAGCTTAAAATTTTTAATGGAATTACATACTCAACATTCTTTA
The DNA here is from genome assembly GCA_017163975.1 of Anastatus disparis. Classification (NCBI taxonomy): domain Eukaryota; kingdom Metazoa; phylum Arthropoda; class Insecta; order Hymenoptera; family Eupelmidae; genus Anastatus; species Anastatus disparis. The sequence goes on from JAFFSR010000233.1 coordinate 1,141,480, forward strand.
AAGCATAAACAGCAAGAAATTTAATTGAAATCGATGATGAATGGGATAAATATTTGGAAGAATCATGTAAATCTCGATTTCCAAAAGCTCTTTGTCAATTATTTGGTTAAATTTGTACATTTCACAATCCAATTAATGCTTGAAAATTATATGAAAAATATGAAATCTATTTTTATCCTCCAAAAATAAATAAACAAAAGAGTGAAGAATATGCATTAAGAGGAGGTCACGTATCTCTGTCCTTTTCTAATCAAAGAAATGATTTTTTCACAAAAACTAATAACTTTCTCAAAAAATGAAGAGAAAGCCGCATCTTGTATCAAAAAAAGCAATATTTTCTTTGATAAGGAAAAATTAATTTTATTGCTTCGTTTTCAAGAAAACCTTCAAAAACTAAATTGTCCACCCTAACCTCTATGATTTAAGTTTTTCAAGGTTTTCTTGAAAACGAAGCAATAAAATTAATTCTTCCTTATCAAAGAAAATATTGCTTTTTTGATACAAGATGCGGCTTTCTCTTCATTTTTTGAGAAAGTTATTAGTTTTTGTGAAAAAATCATTTCTTTGATTAGAAAAGGACAGAGATACGTGACCTCCTCTTAAACATAATTAATGATATTTCAACTAATAATGGATTCTCATTAAGTGACTTCAATTTACCTACTTCAAAATACTATATTGAAAATAACGAAATTGAATATAGTACAGTAAATAATGTTAATAGTATTGGGTCAATCATTGATACTCTAACAAATGCTTAAGAGGAGGTCGCGTATCTCTGTCCTTTTCTAATCAAAGAAATGATTTTTTTACAAAAACTAATAACTTTAGCAAAAAATGAAGAGAAAACCGCACCTTGTATCGAAAAAAGCAATGTTTTCTTTGATAAGAAAAAATTAATTTTATCGCTTCGTTCTCAAGAAAACCTTGAAAAACCAAATTGTCTACCCTAACCTCTATGATTTAAGTTTTTCAAGGTTTTCTAGAAAACAAAGCAATAAAATTAATTCTTTCTTATCAAAGAAAATATTGCTTTTTTTGATACGAGATGCGGCTTTCTCTTTATTTTTTGCTGAAGTTATTCGTTTCTATAATAAACTCAATTTTTTGATTAGAAAAGGACAGAGTTACGTGACCTCCTCTCAAACGGTTATTTTTAATACAGTAATAAATTCATTGAATACAAACTGCACTGTAAAGTATATATATAGACGGCCCAGGTAGCAGTAGTAAAAGCTACTTATTGAATACAATTATAACTTATCTAAAAATCCATGGAATCAACTATTTAGTTGTATCATGGACAGGTATAGCCGCTAATTAATTACAAGACGATGTGACAGTACATACAGCATTTAAATTTCCGTTTAACATATCTGAAGACACAATATGTAATATTAGTGCAAATAGCGAAATAGGTAAAAAAATGAAAAATGTATCAATTGTTATCAGGGATGAAATCACAATGACATCAAAATACACTTTCGAAGCCGTCGATCGCATGTTTGAAGATGTATGTGATAATAATTATCCGTTTGGAGGAAAAACATTCATCATATCAGGTGATTTTAGACAAACATTACATATAGTAAAACATGGGAATAGAACACGGATAGTAGACAATCATGTCAAATAAGCTATTTATGGGAACGTTTTCAATGTATGTTTTTAAAAGAACCTGAACATTTATCGGAATCAGAGGATAAATTTAAAAATTGGTTACTAAATATAGGGAATGGTGATTTTCATTCAAAATACACGGAGAAAGTTTTGCCTCAATAAAGATGATGCGCGTCGCACTAAAAAAAGTGATGCCTTTTGCACCGTGAATCACGAATAATGCTTCGCATTCATAATTCATGCATCACTTTTTGTAGTGCATAAGCGCCGAAACACAATGCGCGAGGAGGCGGCGCACTGTATTTCGTCGCCTACGGTGGCGCTGCATCGAAAAACTTGATGCATGTTCTATATTTATCGTGTATGCGAGCCACTTTGTGGAGCATTTTAAAAACGCACTATCTTTTATGATGTGAAACTTTCTCGGTGTATGAAAACGGAAATGAAGTTATACAAATTTTAAAAGAAACATTGTTAAATGGCAATTTAATTGATGAAATTTACGGGTATAATATAAATATTGAAAATTGTGACTATTACGAAAATATTATATTAGTACCGAAAAACGTAGATGTAACGGAAATAAATGAAAAAATTTCATCAAAAATAAATGAACCAGTAATAGAGTACTTGGGCATTGACTCTGCAAAAGATGAAAATACGAAAGTTTAGACGCAATTTTGCAAACAGAGTTTTTAAATTCTTTAACGCCCAACGGTTTACCTCCACATAAATTACGACAAAAAAAAAATTTCTTCAAATATTTTAAAAACACGCTTTTAAAATGGAGAAAGTACACATAAAAGTATTAAATAAATCAATTAACTTCCTTGAAATTACTTGTATACAATTTATTGCAATAATTAGGAGAAAATTTTTGCTGTCGAATTTCCTTTTAGTTATTGCAATGAACTGTATGAAAGTAATTTCAAGGGAGTAAATTAATTAATTTGATACTTTTAAGCGTATTTTGCCAATATAAAAGCGTGTTTTTAAAATGTATTTCTCAACTTTTACATTTTCTACTTTTGAGTTAAAATTGGATTTTCTATAAGTAATTTTTTTCAAAGGCTTGTAGTTAATTTTATTTTCTTTGCATTCCCCTATTCCCTATATATACTCCCTTATCTATCTTATATTCCCCTATCCCCTATATATCTTTATATCCCTTATATATTACCCTATCCTCTATATATTTTCCTATCCCCTATATATTCCCTTATACATTCCCCTATACCTATGCATTTTCTACAACTATCAACTCAACAACATTCTATCAACTCACCTCAACCCAAAGATGCCTCCGTACTTGAACTTCCTCATAGATGACTTTGCACACCCGTCATCGCCGACCTCACGACGTATTATTGCATTGTCATCGGAGACCAAGATCTGTGTAAATTTCAGAAATTTTCATCAAAAAAATGCCTTAAATCGAGCGTGCAAGATTTCATTACAGACAGGCAGACAGACGTGAAAACAAGCCTAATAAAAGCGTGTAAAAAAGAGCTATAGTAATGCTTCTAAGTAATAATGATTTGATTGAAAGACTTTGTAACGGAACCCGATTAGTAATAATGACATTAAAACAATATACTATTATTGCACAAATATTAACAGGGAGTAAAAAAGGGAGCACCAATATTCTTACCACGTATGACCTTATCAGCAAATGATAAACTGCTATTCTAGATGACCAAAAATCAATTTCCTTTAAAAATTGCTCATGCAATAACTATTAATAAGTCGCAAGGATAAACATTTAAAGAAAGAGTGTATTTACCAACACTAATTTTCAGTTATAGGCAGTTATACGTGGCACTCTCAAGGACGATCAATAAGAAAAAATTGAAAATATTATTAACAGAAAAATCAAGGAAAGTTAAAGATGAAATGGTCTATAATAAAAACATCGTTCACAAAGGAATATAAAAAAGAACAATAAAATAATTAAATATAAAGAATAAGAAAATAAAATCAAACATATTTAAAACTCTAAAATATAATCTAAAATAAAAAAACATAGCTGTTATTGTAAGTGCTGCAATGGGAAAGAACGCCAAAACTACTGTAAGTGCTGCGTAATTAGAAATTTGCAACTGTTTCTCAGAGCACTATCAGGTTTAAAGGATGCAGCTACTATTTTAATAGCTAAGGATGTAAAACCCAACAACTATTGTAAGCGTTATGTAATTCAAAATTCGCGGCAACTATTTTGAGCGCTGTGTGATTAAAAAAACGCGACTGCTATTGTAAATGCTGTGTAGTTCAAAACCAACAACTATTGTAAGCGTTGTGTAATAACAAATTCGCGGCTGCTATTTTGAGCATTGTGTAGTTGAAAAAACGCGGCTGCTATTGTAAGCGCTGTTTAACTGAGAATTCACAGTTGCAATTTTGAGCGCTGTGTAGTTACAAATTCGCAGCTGTTATTTTAAGCGCTGTGTAGTTAAGAAAACGCAGCTATCATTGTAAGCGCTGTGTAATTAAAAATTCACGGTTGCTATTTTGAGCGCTGTGTAGTTACAAATTCGCGGCTGCTATTTTTAGCTCTGTGTGGTTAAAAAAACGCGGCTGCTATTGTAAATGCTGTGTATTCAAGAAATCAAACTTGCTATTTTGAGCGCTGTGTAGTTACTGATTCACGGCTGCTATTTAGAGCGCTGCGTATTTAAAAATACGTAGCTGCTATTATAACCTATGTGCAATTGAGTATTCACGGTTGCTATTTTAAACGCTGTGTGGTTAAAGGGACTCAACCACCAATGTAAGCATTATGCTGTTGGTAAAACGCATCTTTCATTGTAAACGTGTAAACACGTCAAAAAGCGCCATCAAAAGCAGCTTTAGTTGATAATTTCTCAGAATGGTTCTAATTAATTACAAATATAAGTGCAGAAGTAAAAATATTTATCTAGAAATTTTTTTTCAGAGACAGATAGACAGAGAGACAGGGACAGAGAGACAGAGAGACAGAAACAGAGAGACAGAGACATAGAGACAGAGACAGAGAGACAGAGACAGAGAAACAGAGACAAAGTAACAGAAACAGAGAGACAGAAACAGTGAGACAGAAACAGAGAGACTAAGACAGAGAGACAAAAACAGAGAGACAGAGACAAAGAGACAGAGACAGAAAGACATAGACAGAAAGACAGAGACAAAGAGACAAAGGCAGAGAGACAGAGACAAAGAGACATAGACAAAGAGACGGGGACAGAGAGACAGGGAAAAAGAGACAAAGACAAAGAGACAAAGACAGAGAGACAGAAACAGAGAGACAAAGACACAGAGACAGAGACGGAAAGACAGAGACAGAGAGACGAAGATAGAGTGGCAGAGACAAAGAGACAGAGACAATGGAAAAAAATAATTCTATTCGTGTATATCTATATTATGTATGTTCCGATACACAAACAATAGGAGGTCAACTCGCAAACAAATATATCGCGTGACCAAAACAGCGTATTGGACAGTCATTATAACAGTTTATATAAAAGCTAGTTATTCTTACGACTGATTTAAATGGTACTTGTCAGGCTTGAGAAAATGTAAACAAAACTTAGCAATTGCAATGTGCAAAATTTACTTTTTTAAAAGAATGATTTTTTCAAATGCATTAGAAGGTATTTTATAAGAGCAGTAACTTACGTTTCAGACCGTTGGAAGATTTAGCCATTCATTTGGCGTGACTTTATCCAGATTTAAAGATACTGTCATCTACTAATAATATATGCACGAATTGTTATAAACGCATATCAAAAATAATTTTAAGTGATCTTGAGTCTACATCAGAAAATGAAATAGATGGATGGTCACCCGCACCCGCATCCGCATCCGCACCCGTACCTGCATCCGCATCCGTATCCGTACCCGCATCCGCACCTGCACCCGCACCCGCTCCTGCACGCACGCACACACACAGGCATACACGCGCACGCACGCACTTGCACACACATAATTGAATTATTCGATTAAAATTATTATCCGAATATTTTTCGATTATCCGAATGCTTTTTGATTATTCGAATATTTTTTGACTATCCGGATTATTTCATCACGGATAGTATTATCCGCTTATTCGAATAATTCAAATAGTAAAAAATCCGAAAATAATCCCATCACTAGCTTCTATATAACAGTTCCAATATGCTGTTTTGGTTACGCGATGTATTTTTCCTATTGTTTGTGCATCGAAACATACATAATATAGATATACACGAATATAATTATTTTTTCCATTGTTAAGTATTTATTTTTATATTATGAATTTATATATGTATATATATATATATATATATATATATATATATATATATATATATATATATATATATATATATATTATGGTACATTTACACCAACTGGAAGAGCAAAAAAACTAGAATCGCTGAAACTCTAAGAATATATTTCTTTTGTTACCAAAAATATATTAAAATTTTAAGGATTTAGATTGGAACGATGAAGGATATAAATCCTTAAAATTTGAAAATTTTTTAAAATTTTTGGAAAAGTCCCAGTTCTATCATTTTTTTTTGAAAATCCTAATGTTTTAGAGAGAAATTTATAAGAATATTTCTTGTTTTAAATGAAGAGGAGAGTTGTCATGATTTTTTACTGACCTAAATTTTAAAGTTTTCCATTGGTTTTTATATGTATTACTTAGTAATTGAAATTACTTATTGTTCGCCATTTTAGAAATTGCTTTCCGGGGACTTATTTTCTTCCATTTCACATGTACTTTGAAATAAATTTTTGATCATCTAATTCAGAGCCATCAATAAGGAGTTATGACAGTTTAAAATATATATTTTTATGCATAATTTATTTTCAATATGAAAAATAAATCATACATGAAAATATATATTTATATTCAATATGGAAAATAAATTATATATGAAAATATATATTTTAAACTGTCATAACTCCTTATTGATGGCTCTGACTTACATGATCGGAAATTTATTTTAAAGTTTGTGTAAAATAGAAGAAGCAATTTCGAAAAGCAATTTCTGAAGTGGCAAACAATGAGTAATTTCTATTACTATATAATACATATAAGAACCAATAGAAAACTTTAAAGTTTAGGTCTGTAAAAAATCATGCTAACTCTCCTCTGCATTTACAACAAGAAGTATTTTTATGAATTTCTCTCTAAAACATCAGGATTTTCAGGAAAAAAATGATAAAATTGGGACTTCTTCAAAAATATTGAAAAATTTCCAAATTTTGAGGATTAATAGCCCTTGATCCTTTCAATCTAAATCCTTGCAATTCTTTTTACATATTCTGGATAACAAAAGAAATATATTCTCAGAGTTTCAGCGATTTTTATTTTTTTGCTCTTCCAGTTGGTGTGAGATGTCCCATATATATATATTGCGACGATTCAAAAATCGCGCTAGACATGGTTCATATGCTCAGCCGCTACGAGGCACTACTCCCGCAACGGAAATAGCGAGCTCCGTAGCATGTATAAGTAAGCCGCCGAGCCAGCCTTGGGACTCTCTCCCCTCTCTCTATGTAGAGAAGTTATGCTTTACATAGTGGGAGTTCACCTACGTGTTTCAATGTGTATAAGGGGGTTTCCTATACACATTGCAGACCGTTCCCACCTGGGCTTAGCTTGACTAAGTTTTCCATCTATTCCCAGCAACTATGTATAAAGGGGTTTCCTATACATAGTTTCCTATCTCTTACCTCCACCTTTTTGGTCGAAGTAGTTCCTCCGCCGGTCGATGGAGTTTCCACGACTAGCTCATCTTCTCCTTGTCTACCCTGAGGTGTGGAGGTAGCATTATCGTGTCTTCCTGCGACACTGACCTACTTCCAGTCTATACCGGGTGTCATCGAGACACTGCTCGTATTATCTGCCGCCGGCGAAGTAGATTCCGGCCGTAACCGCCGTCGATAATACCGAAGCCTGTAAATAGTTTATTTTTCTTTTACTCTTGTTTGTAACCGATACCGATCGGAGTTATTAATAAGTATAATTTTGTTAAACCGCATTACTGGTAAAAATAATACCAACCGCCCAAGGATATAATTTGATCCTAGTATTATTTGATTATTCATGTTTTTGCGTGCCGTCGTTTTCGACTATTTTTCCGAGATTATTGATTGATTAATTCAACCTTGTATTAGTTATAAGTTCAACTCAATAAACGCAAAGGAATATTTACTGTGAAAAATATAATTGCACGACTTATACTCATTTACCAGTTCCGCTAAACCTCTCCTGTAAATCCACCCCGTCGTTTACAACCTTGCTTATTTTATTTATTTAATTAGTATTTAAACGCAATAGTAAATTCTCTTCTTTAATTACAAATATTAATACACAATTCTTTTATTTTCATTATTAAAGTCACTTCTTTTTATTATTAAATTCAGTAAAATCAATTTAGTTTGTAAGTTTGAACTTTTGCTTATTCGAACCACCGACCGACCATCTTCCGGCATCAACCCTCAGGTAAAAGTAAAAGTCTGATGCCACCGACGTCAACGAGTTGTCTACGGCAACCGCCCGAAAAAGCCAAACGTTACAATATATATATATATATGTATATGGAGGTAACAATTTCTGTTTGATCACTCTAAAAACTTGACTCCATGTACATTTTTTACCGAGGAATTCAATTTTTATATTGACAAGGTAGAAAAAAGGTCGCTGTTGTATTTAGGGCTATTTTTGGCAAAGTTTGGAGAAATCCTTTTTTTTTTCATGTACACTTCAAGTGGACATCCCCTATATATATATATATATATATATATATATATATATATATATATATATATATATATATACACACTATATATATATATATATATATATGTTTATATATATATATATATATATATATGTTTATATATGTATATATGTTTATATATGTATATATGTATATATGGGGGTGTACAATTATCATTATCTAATCATTTAAAGCAACAACTAGCCCGTGAAGATTTGTCAAGAAATCAAAGAATTCAAATACTGACCCTATTACCGCCAGACTGGACTTATGAAATCATTTTAGAAAATTTTGATGTCACTCAGAGAATGATAAAAGTAGCGAAAACTTTATGTAAGAACAAAGGAATTTTAAGTTCTCCAGATTTAAAACAAGGTATGTTCATGCTGAAAGTGTACCTGATCCCGTCAACATACTTACAATCAACTTTTTTCAATATTCAATAATATTTCGTCGAGTGAGAGGAATAATGTCCTAAATTTAAACGCGGAAAACTAAGTTTTTGAAATCAATTATTGGATTTCGTAAGTTTTCGATTGTTTTTCTTAAAAACATTTATTAAAACTTCTAAAATAATATATTTTGTTTACTTATGTATACGTCAATAAATGATTTAAAATTAAGTTTTTGATGTTAACACAATATACTATACGTTTAGTATCTATTTATGTTTTTTTATTTATCTTGTGTAAAATTAACGAAAAATTTTAAATCGCATTGCATTGCGCTACAGTTTTCTAGTCAAGACACCACGCGGCGCTATGTGTCCTTCAGTCATAAACTATGAGCGCAGAATCCTTCGAAAACCAACCCTGATTAGGACCTTCTTATGCGCAAAGCCGATTTAGGACGTTATTCCTCTCACCATTTCATAAAATTTTCGTCATTGATATTTTCAGTGATTTTTATCCAAAAGTCGGGTTGCTTTAATCTTTATATATTGAATTTTAGTGGTTAATTTAATAACGTTTGAAAGCCCTTAAGGCGACCTCGGAGTTTAGGTTAGGCTTCACTTTTTAGTTTACAAATCACGTTTTCTATACATGAGATTTTACAGATCTTCTAATTTTCCACCAATTTTTGAAGTCCATAGAATGGTGGAAAACTTAAAAAGCCAAAAAATTTTATAAACTGAAAGCGTAATTTGTAAACTACAAAATGCAAATTTAGCTTAACCTCCGAAGTCGCCTTAACTTATTAAAAAAATTCTTTTTTATTTAGTAGTATACATTTCTTGACATAAAGTACTATTTCTTGTTCTATCTGTATTACATTCGAATGAATAAATTATTAATTCTATATATTTACTGTATTATAGGCGAAAATTTGAGTTTCGAAGTTGTTGAAACAATCATAAAGTTTTATAGGAATAACGAAGTCAGTACATTAATGTTTAGAAAAAGAGATTTTATTGTAATCAAGGATATCGAAGGGAATAAAGAAGAAATTCAAAAAAGATTACTGCTTGGTTCACTAAGAGAACTTCATACTGGGTTTAAAGAAGAATATCCTGATTTGGAAATTGGTTTTTCACGTTTTGCATCGGTTCGACCATCTGAATGTGTTTTTGCCTAAAGCAGTGGAACACACACTGTATCCGTATGTACTATTCATCAAAATGCTAAGCTGTCTATCTTGGGTAATTATAGATTTCACAACCTTTAATTAAATGATAAAGTTACAAGGAGTTTTTATTTATTCTTCATTAATGAATAATTCTTTTGATATTTTCTAGGTTGCGGTTTGCAAAAATTGACATTTGTCAATTTGCTGAGTGGCACTTTTTCCCGACTGCTCATGGAAAAGGTCCATGCGATGAACTTGATGGTGCTGTTAAGCGGGCAGCAGGATTAGCTAGCTTACGACTTTTACCTGACAAAAAAATTTTAACGTCACAAGCACTTCACAATTGGTTTAAAACCAATAGTAATTTTAAAAAGGTAAATTTTATATTTTCACCTATTGGAGAATATAAAGCTAACGAAAGAAAATTAAATCAGCGATTTAAGAATAAAAGCAGAGTGCTGAATTTGCGACTGCGACATACTATTATTCCCTCAAAAAATGGTTTAAATTCAAAAATATATTCAAATTCTATAGAAGAAGAATTTCACGAATTATCGAAAAATATTTTAAAAAACAAGTATTTTAGTTGATATGGAATTTTCAAGAATTCAGTTTACGTGTTCATATTTTTTATGAAAATATTCTTAATTTTTTTTGTAAATTTTGTAAATAATGCAATAAACATCAACATTATTTTCATTTATTTCCACTTTGAAACATTTATCGTTAATGATTTGTAACATATGAATATATATATATTGTATTACATACTTGTATAGTAAATAATGTGTTGGTAATGCTTTTGATTTATTTATTTAATTTATCATATAGATTCCTTAAAATTTCACTACTTTTCTGCTTCAACATGCTTTGTGACTTTCTGCTTCAATATGAATTATGAGCTGGTTTTAATACATTTTGTAAACATGCTAATTTTTAGAATAGACGATGAGAACTTAAAAATTGTAGCATTCTTATTCTGAAAACTCACAAGGAGAGTGCATTGCATTTGGGTCTCAGATTTTCATCTAACTTAAGAATATTTTTTCTTACATAAAATCATGAAAAAAACTGCGGCCATTCGGTCCAATGCTCAATTTTTTCCAAGTTATGAGCAGTTTTATCTGAATTATAAAAAAATATGTATCTGCTTTATAGCTACACAATTTTTGAACTACTTATTCTACAAGGTTTTTTCTAATTGCGTATCAAAGTTGAGATTAAAATCTTTAGATTGAAAAAAAAGACGCGTTTAAAAAGCTCAAGTTGTTCGAAAGTTATGAATTAATACAAATACCGCAAATATTTAGCATAAAAATATGCATAGAAAATAAATGCTGCATTGTAGTCCAAATTTCAACTTAATATTCATTCCTTTATAACTTTTAAATAACTTGAGCTTTTTGAACGCGTCGTTTTTTAATCGAAAAGTTTTAATCTTAACTTTAATATGCAATTACTAAAAACCTTTTAGAATAAGTAGTTCGAAAAAATGTACAGCTATAAAGCAGATACATATTATTTTAGAATTTAGACATAACTACTCATAACTCGGAAAAAATCGAGCGTCGGACCGAATAGTCGCGGCTTTTTTCATGATTTTATGTTAGAAAGAATATCCAAAAGTTAGAGAAAAATCCAAGACCCAAATGCAATGCACTCTCCTTGTTATTATCAGAAAACAGCAATTAACACTGTTTTTTTAAGGGTATGTAAAACTAACTTTACACCAGTACTCATTGACTATCTTTTGATTTTATTGCAAAATTTAAGAAAAAAAAGTTTTAGCTTTACATAAAGATTATTCAGTTGAATTTTTAAATAAATCTATTCATTAGTTATTGAGAATTTTGGGTTTTAATATAGTAGTTTACAATGTTACGATATAGTACAAGAAATCCAAAATTCTTAAAAACCAATGAATGAATTTACTCAAAAATTTAACTGAATAATCTTCATATACAAACTACAAGCTAATGCATTTCTTCTTCTAAAATTCTGCAGTAAAATAAAAAAAAAGTTAATATTCATGAGTACAGGTATAGTGTCCGCTTTACATCGCCATAACATAAAGCTAAAATGACGCGCAATGATTATATATATATACTTATTTACTATCAGTTCAATAACCGAGCTACCGATAATATAATCATAAAACTGAAATGACGTTCAATTCATTTCCGTGATCAAAACAAATAGAAACACAATAACTGCTAAATAAATCAATTCGAAAATAATTTTAGCATCCGAAACTCAGTTTTGATCTACAAAATAAAAAAAAAATTTTTTTATTTTTATGAATAATAAATTCGCGACCATGCTTTTGGTTTACGGAGTTGAATTTTCTTCTACGTAATCTACTATGTATTCCATTTGTCTACTTTGAAAAATAGACAACTCTTAAATTATTGTATCATCAGTTCCAAACGTCCTACAAAGGTTTTTGATCTTGCAACTAAAAGGTCTTGAAGAGGCCTTTGAGTCGCAAGGTCAAACATCATATTATATTGAGAATCTAAATTACGGCAGATATTTACAAATGACAGAAAAACTTCAAAAGCTGCGTTTCTGCATACTATTATGGAATTTTCTGAGATTAAGGCTGTAGAGGTAACCATTTCTGTTTGACCACTCTAAAAACTTGACTCTGTGTATATTTTTTACTGAGGAATTCAATTTTCATATTTACAAGGTGGAAAAAAGGTCGCTGTTGTATTTAAGGCTATTTTTGTCCAAAAAAGGGCTGGAAAGGGTCTTAAAAAGAGTTTGAAGGCCAATATGAAAATTTTTTTTAAAAATTGGCCAAATTTCTTAACAAAAAGGTTTCCTTACCAATCAACATTGATCAATGAGTAATTCGAGAAATAACTATTATTTCCCGATATGACCTTCCGATGACATTGTAAATTTTTTCTACCTCGAGTGCAATACTATATTCGTATGTAAAATTGAACGCTGAATTGATTTCTGATATAAAAGAATACGTATAATCATATTTGAATGAATTGAAATCAATTTTTGAAAATTTTTTATGAAATCTCTAGGTTTGAGCCGCCATATTGGAGCCACCATTTTGAATTTTCAAAATCGCCACATTGCAAAAGAAAGTAGAGTGTAAGACGAAAATTTTGAGCCCATACGCTATTTTTTTGGTGATCTACAATTTTGGGCAGAGCCATTATCCGTTTGACGTGGATTGATACATATATATATCTCACTATTGATAGTATAAACATACATACAAATGTATACAAATGATGAGCGAAGCATGCGATAGCGTTTGAATGTAGATTGCTTAAGATTTCCGAACGTATATACAAGTATTTTTCAACAATAAAATTTGTGAATTGTTTTCTCGGTTTAAACAAAAAAATACGGGATCAAGCCGGTACCATTAGATGGGTAATTTGGTCCTCTATGAGTCCGAAAAATTTCAGCAAAAAAAAAGATGGCTTCTTCGAGAAAAATGCATGTGCATAAAAAGTGTATTTTTTGGTAAAATGCATATATCCTAGTCACTTTTTAGTTTTTTTTTTTAATTTCTTGCACTGAATTAAAGAAGGCTCAAAACAGAATAGAACAAAAAAAGGATTATCAAAATTCATTAAGAATTGGTAAAACGATAGCTCTCTAAAATGATTGTCAACTTTTTCAGTTTAAACATTTAGTTTTTGTATGCAATTTTTAAATGTGCAAATCTTATGCAATTTTGATATTTTAGCAAAAAGAAAAAATACGTGTCTCCTTATTTTCAGAGTAGAAAAACATACTCCATCGGTGCAGTGATTGGTGACTTAAGTGCATACAGGCTGTTCAATTTGAAATGGAATCAGCCTTATATGATTGATCAAGCAAGATGATTGGTAAATAATAACTAAGAACTATTAAGGCCATTCTTTGGATAGTGAAATTACAACGAAAGTGAAAAATTATCATTTTAACGATGATTTCAATTGTTCTCGTTAAAATGCAAATAAAAGTAACACAATATTTGTTAAAGAAAATGGTATGAAAACTAAAAAAGTTAAGCGCTTTCTATACTCGAAGTTTGAAAGAAATATATCAATTATTTATAGAAGGAAATCCTTTAATTAAAACAAAATTCGGCAAATTAATATTCTATGTCTTAAGACCAAAGTGGGTTATATCCCATCCACTCAAGCTAATAATACAGCTGTTAATACCTGAAAATACAGCTAATAAATATATAATTACAGCTGAAATACGTGTAAATACAGCTGTTTTTAGCAGTCTTTCTCACCTAAAAAATACAGCTGAATTATTTTGATATCAGACACTTAACAAATACATGATAAAACTCCAAGCTTCACTCGTCCCTGTGGAAAAAAAACTTTATAAGTAGTATATAGACTGGTATAGCGAGACATATCGATTTTTCGCACCTGTCTCTCTCCCCCATTGTTTCGCTCCCCCTGTCTCGACCTCTTGTCTCGCTCCCCTTTACATGTCTGGCAGGTGTCATAGTATAAAGGGGTGGTATAATCGTGAATTGATTTGACCCACTTTCCCCTTCCCACCTGTCTGGGTGTTCTGGTGAATAAGGTGTCCTCTCTCATGCACCTGTCTGAGGGTGTTATAGCTTCTATGGTGACCTTGAAACCCGAAATGATTTGTATCTTCTGTTTTTTTATTCAGTTATAAGTATAGTATATATGTATGTTTGTATGTGTATATTTTTAATGTTAGTAACATTATAAAAATTAAATTTTCGTATACAGAACATTAAAATTTATCATGAAAAAATCATATGGGACCAAAATATAGGTATAGTCTTTTTTTATGAAATGAAAAAAATATGGTGTGTTGCAAAATACACTGACTTTTAAGTATAAGTACAGCAGAAAATGTTATTTCTTGAAAAAATTTTTTTTGGAGATAACTACTTTTGCAGCTATACGCTTCAATTATAAATTAATTTTTATGCACACAAAAGAAGATTTATTTACATATAAATTTCAAAATTGACATTGATTACAGTTAAATATAAAACACACGTTTGATTACTATATTTTGAAGTAAAATTATGAATATTATGATGATTATCTTAATATCTTAACCTAGAAGTACATGTTTGATTATAAAGGCCTGAACCTCGAGAACGTTCTCCGGTGAATGTACTCGCCCGCTTACAACTTGTGCGTTTAATTTTATTTAAAATTCTTTTATAAAAATTTTCAGCTATTTTATCATTTTTTTCGTGTTATTTCAAAAGAAGCTACAAAACGCGCGTAAACTAGCACCGCTACACATATAATATAGAAACATAATAGTATACTGTCCACAACACGTCGAATCGGTGCTTTGCGATTTCTTGGTGCTCCATCGAAAAACTTTACAGTTTCTTCTGAGTCATTCAAGATGGTATTTTGAGACTGGTGGGAAACCGTAACTATCAAAATACGTTCCATATCCATTTTTATCAATATGCATGGCCACCCAATGCGTACCAGGTTTGGTATGATCATCGGTATTACACACTACAGCGACCGGTGTTATCATTACATTCGGAATTCGATCTGCTGCGTATACGCCAATCGTTTTGGCTTTCAGCTCTTCCAGGGCCCTCATTATCTGACTGGTGTTCATTTGTATTATTTTCCTGTGTTAAACTACAATTCTGATCATCATCTCTCGCGTATTCTATGGTTTTATCGTCGTCGTCGTCGTCATCGTCTACTTTGTCGATTCCCGTAAAAGTCACACTTGATTCAAATCTTACGATGCTATTTTTCTTGTAAGCAAGTTTTTAAAGAGAGTCATACAATAGTTCACAACTTCTTTTAGGCAGATTTTGTTAAGATTCTTGAGGGAGTAGTGAATAAAGTCACTCTCTCAACAGATGTGATCTCTGCATGGCACAGTACTCCTTTTTATAGAGGTTTTCTTGGCAAGCGTGAAAACAGCATACTTTCTGGGAAGGAAACTGTCTTTGTAAGTCGGTAAAGCCTGTGGTGCCGTAATCCTCTATATTTATAACGTTACGTGCCATCATAGATTCTATTTATCTAGCCTTTTCAGCACCTCTGACGTGAATTCTTACAGCATTTCTCGCTATGTTGTGAAAATGATACCGTGATTTGCGTAGAATAACGTCACCATCGAATCACTGTAAACCGTGTCGACGTGACGACACGTAATCGTTACTAGCTTTTATATCTTCTAGTAAATTATCGAATTCGTAGGGTGGTGCTATTATCCAATGACCGAATACTTGTTCTTGCAGAGAAATTACTGTCACTTCTTTGGGTAAAAATTTATTATCTTTATCTCTTAAGCCTTGAATATCTATTACGTAATCCATCATGGTGAAAACGCGAGCTCATATGTACTACTACGACTGAGTGTAAGAAGCAACTAGAGCGATGAGAAATGAAACGACTGGTCTTATAATGTTTCTCCCACCGTTTTCTCCCCCCCCTTCCACCTTGGGCATTAAAATCCGTAATAATTTGTCTGTTTGAATCGATTTCTAGCACATTATCGAATTCGGCGTAAACGATGCAATTGATTGTTTCCCTAATAGCCTGCTCGAAACGAACTTTAATGCGCAGAGCACCTGAGCGCACGAGATTCCAATGTGTTGAAAATGAGCCGACAAATCAGGCGTCAAGTCGAATGAAAAGAGACAGTAACCTTCTGGATAAGAGGATCGGCTAACATCGATACCCTCATTGAGAAAATGTATACCAGTACCGGAGAATAGCATGTGATAAGCGTCTACATAGAGTTTATTATTCCTTGTGTATTTTGGCTGTAAGGATTTGCTTGGTATTTGTACTCCATCGACGTGAAGAGAGAGAAAATTGATAGAATAATATCGAAAGTTGAAAGGATTCAATTGACGATTGCCGTTGAAGGCTCGGTTACTCACAAAACCTATGATGATCCTTTTTGGCAACTGGCCCAATATAACATTATCAAGAGTATCTTCTAAAATTCCGCTATGCAGAGTAAATAATTTGACTTCCACTCTTGTTATTGGGTATTTCGTAGTAGTTTTGGTCAAAGCATTAGCATGAGCCAATAGTACGGCTAGACTTATTTTAGCTCGACGGACGATTAGCGTCGTTTCTCTGATGCGTACTAAAAATTTTTCGTTATCGGTGAAATCCATCAAACAAAACGCGTCCTTGCTACAAAGGAGCCTCACTCGCATCACAACACCGTTTACCAAAAATTTACCTTGATTAAATACATTGCAATGGAGGTGGCCAACCATATCGACAACTTTACCGCCAGCTGTAAAGTATTGTCGATTCCGAGAACCGACATTGGCCTCAGCCGTTCCGGTAGCAATTGCTAAGATGCATCCATACATCCTGCTGTGTCCGCATACCAAAGTGCGGAGGTGAGGTGTGATGTTAAGGCAGGATAAGCGTAATCTAAGAGCGTTTTTATGTAAGCTCTGTAGAGATAGGCGTTGTTTGGGGGGTAAAACTAGCTTTGAATTAAAAAAGATGTCCGTTTGCTTGAACAACGAATGTAAAAAATTGTTAATAGGGGCAACTTTTGCATTTTCGGCGTCGGTTCCCACAGGTGTAATTTCCTCGCTTACTTGCAACATTGTATGCGCTAGATCGATGTAATGCTCGGTCGAACTAGGAACCAAAAATTCTAAAGGTGAATCGCTTTAATTGCTGAGAGATGATACAGGTTTGTAGTAGAGAAAAAAACTGCTTTTAATCGATGGCGTCGAAGGAAGAGTAAAAATATCTAGTTCGCTCTTCATACCTTCACCACTGCACGCGTGTAGGAAAGCCATTTTTTTGAATGATTTATTTAGGTCCAAAAATGTCGGATACGCTTCTTAATACTTTCTTCTTTCGCCTTGGTGTTTTCTTTTTTTTGCCTATACCACGCTTATTTGTCTTTCTCTTTGTCTTTCTTTTCTTGCTCGATGCGTTGTGTGCGGGAACACGAGCTCGCGTTGACTGTTGTTTGCGCTTAGCAGTAACAGCTTTATATCCACTACCTTTTATGATATCGGAAATTTTATTAGCTGCTTTTCTTTTTAAATTTCGACTCGACTCTTGAGCATGCGTGTTGAGAGACTCTTTAAAATTCGCTCTCTTATTCGTCACGTCGTCTAGCACGTTCAAGCCTGTTCGGACGGCTTCTTTGCCTACTGCTTTGGCCTCACTGGCAAGATATGGCACAATTTTTCTAAATAATTCTCCAAGAAAGCCACCAATTCCAGAGCCTCTTTGAAACGTTGAACCAGAGTAAACGTTTTTAATACCGCGTCCACCACCAGCCTGTTTGTCGTAGTAATGAATATAATAACTCATATCGCTACGTATTAAACGACTACGCTTGAAATGAAGCGTAATCGTCAGCGTTTCATACTCAAATGGTATTTTACGCCCATGTTGATCTCTTATATCGATAACAATATTTCGAAAGGTATGATGTAGTAGAGGTATGTATTGAATCGATGTAAACTGTTTGGCAACGGTTGATCCGAATTAGTACTTTGAATTTTCCAGGGCTACAATGCATAAAAGTGCCGTTTCCGTATCACTGACTGCATAAGGTTCGCATTTGTCTGTGTAAACGTCAAGCTGATCGGGTATGGCCCATGCTCAACTAGCCGGTCTATTACCCACATTTATAATTGTCCCTGAGTTGAAAGTAACAAAAGTTCCAGTTTCTCTGTGGACAATATCTTAAAAACCAAAAATTCGACGAATTTTTTCGTTAAAAGTCGTGTAGTGCGGCTCTTCACAAATGCAAATCCTTTTCAAGGTGTAATAACCTTTCTGAAACTCAGTCGGTTCAAGCTTCTGATGTTCACGCGCTTTGTGTACTTCATTTATTTCTTCAGCAAGTTGTTCAATGTTACTGTATACGCCGTGAGGAAAATCACACAACCCGTTATTTTTCGAAATTTTGGGCTTAGCGCTTCCTAATTTAAAAGTATAATAAGCTTCAGGTTCTTCAATATGCATAATAGTACAGGATACGTGTATTTTAGCTAGACCGACCTGCCAGTTACCGATTAATCTAATTTCACGACATAAATAAGTGGTAAAACAAGTAGTCGTCTTGTCGGTAAAATAGCGCATACTACTGTTGCTCAGTAATACTAAATAAAAATCATCTAGATTATTCATTTTTTCTTAATTCTTTCAACGTCTGATGCTTTTATTTAAGAATTAAATTTATCTGGACATCCTTTCCACTTTACATATAGCTGTTTTGTATTTCCGCTTCCTTTGGCTCGAAGAACGCGTTCAATCTTAAAATTTTGATCTTTCAGCAGTCGTTGTGATCCGACACGAGCCAATTCTTCTGAATAAACGAAACCGTCAATGTCCTCTCCTTGTAAATCTTGTAACTCGTAGGTATTAAGATTTTGCCTGATAGAAAAGCGTTCAACTTTAAATACTTCCTTGCTATAATTCTTCTCGAATCGTTTTGCAAAGGTTCCCTTAGAGCGACTGATCCTCACGTAGTCACCAACCTCGTATTTACGGTCTTTTATTTGCCTTTGATTTTTTCTCTGCTGAAGAGCGCGCCTCTGTAAATTCGCTCATTCCTCAGCTGCGTTATATAAATTAACCTCGGAAAGTTTCATCTTTATACTTGAATGTACTGTATTGTTGTATGCATAAACTATCTTTTGTATTACATCGATGTACCTATGTGTATTGCGATGAGTGAAATATCTCCAAACACGTTCTTTGAGAGTTCGATTAAGACGTTCTACTACTGCCGCCTTAATGTCCGGATTTCTTGCCGCTCTAAACTGAATGTCATATTTTTTAAGAGTATTTTGCAAACCTGCACCAACAAATTCTTTACCTTTGTCAGTTTGTAAGTAAACAGGTGTACGACCATTGGCTCGCTTAAGAATCTTCTCTAATGTAGCTGATACAGTATGCACTGTTTTATCCCTTAGTGATTCTACCCATGCATACTTACTGAGCACGTCAATGACTACTGGTAAATACGAATAACCGTCATTTTCTTTTTTAAGACTTGTTAGCTGACACAAATCTGCTTCCCAAACGTCATCCACGTTAATTACGTTATAGTGTAATCTACGAAATTTCTTTCTTATAGGAATCATTTTCAATGATTTACTTTTTATATTTACGCCTATCAAATATTGTGCTCCTGCATAACTTGCTTTGTGCGAAGGGTCGTAATACTGATTTTTCAAAGACATTCTCTTCATAGGTTCACTTTGAGACACTTTATCTTTGCAGCATGTCTCGTTACGGGTGGAGTATATACTGGTGATAACATTTTCTGTTCAGCAGTATTTAAAGGAGACGATAACCTATTAGCAATTTTTAGAATTTCCGTGTTTCTGATCAGATCATTAGGGGTTTCTGAAGTTCCAATGTGTGTTAAATTGTCACCAGGTGTTGGCATGGTTTTTTCAGTATTTTCAGTTGTGCTATCTGTCGTAGAAATAGTTGCAGGTACAGCTCCTCTCTGCTGCTGCTGTAAAAAAACCTTGTATTTGTTCAAGAGCTTTTCGGAGACAATGACCATTTTTCGAGCGCGTTCCATGGCTTTTTTTTGTCTTGATGGAAAATTAATTTTTCCTCCCTAAAATTTGTGAAAAAATTGTATTTATCAGTGGGCCCAATAGAAGTGGTAAAAAAGAACCACCACTCTGGATTATAGTACGCTTTTTAGCTTTCCATGCATTGAATGGAATTCTTAATTCTTCTCTTGTTGTGATTTCGTGGTAAGGTGTGCGTCGTATAGATTTAAAATTCAATCGTATTTTGTTTTCATTCGTCTTTTTCTCATTATCTTTTCTAAGCTTTCTCGCAAATACTTCGTCCATGAGCGTTTTAATACCATCAAAATTTATTTTTAATGAATTTTTGAAAGGCTATAGCAGAATAAGCATGGTGAATTTGCCCCCTCCTAAATGGCGTATCTGATATAGGTCACTTAAAAGGTTATCAAAAAATATTAAGAAAGCCAAAATTACAGACCCCTAAACCCCATGTAGGAGTTATAAAGCTAAAAAACGTAATTTTTCGATTTTATTTTTTTACAGCTAGGCTCTGCATTCCAGAGACTTGTAAAAAATCATGAAAGTAGGTTTTTCCTTTCTAAATAATTACAATTTTTAACGAAACTCATAACCTCAAAATTGGCTCCGGAAAACCTCAATAAAATTTTAAATCAGTGTTTTTACATCCCAGATTTCGATGCACTAAACTCAATATAGGTATTTTTTATGTATTTTTTCCTGCTCTTCACGATGCCGTAATTAGTTTACAAAAAAAAATGGTGGCACACCCAATTTTCGTCCGAAAATCGTTTTTTTTGGCTTTTTTACGGGGTTTTAAGCTTCAATAATGAAATAAATTACTATATTATGGCTCTAAATAACACTTTTTCTATATTTTTCTACTTTCTGTTGAGTTCTGAAATCAGATTGAAGATATTTTTAGCTGAACACGCTATCTTACGCTCAGAAACGGTTTTTTGTGGGGTCATTTAAAGATTTTGTTGTGTGATTTGGCATCTGAGAGATTTGGAAAGACATATTTTGATAATACATACATGTTCTTCACAACTGTATACTCAGATTTGCAATATTTTAATCCATAAACCATGAAAATTTACCGAAATCTAATTTTTTTAAGGTTATGTAATAATTTCATTTGATTATATTTCATTTAAATAGCTTAAATAACAAATATTAGTATTTTTTATGACTTTCAATTATTTTATCTTATTAGATTTACGATATTTTCATTTACACGTTCCAGTATTTGCCAAAAACTGATTTTAGTTTAAGTTTATGTACAAATTGTATTGACTTATGTTAGAAGGTCGGATAAGCCGTTTTCGTGATGCTAAAAAAAAGCGTTAGTTATACCCCTCATAAGGCAGGCGGAGCTATAGTTTTCAAATGCGCGCTTAAGGAGAACATAGCGCCACCTTTCTCATAGGGGGTAGAACTAACCCTTTTTCTGAGTATCACGAAAATGGCCGATCCAACCTACTATAGCTAAAGATAAATTATTCTATATTCTCTGCTTATGTTATATTTTAAGCCATAATTCTAAAATAGATCACTTTTTCATACCAGTGGCATTTGATGTTTCAATGAATTCCACAATCTCCAGACTTGTTTAATAGAGTTGCAAAAAAATAATAAAACCAGCATTGCTTTACTTAGAAAATATTAATTTAATTCTCAATTCAATTATTAAGGTATGAAGAAATGTCGCTGAAATAAGTTGTCGAAAGAGCAAAGTTGATAAAATGATGTCCATATAAAATAGAGTTAAAGCAATATTGAAAGAAAATAAGTTAGCAAAACTAGTTTCTATATGAGTACACAATTCTGTATAGTTATTTATTTTTTTTACTTTAGATATTTAAATATATAATATTTCATAATGAATGATTCATATTCTTTATATGTCTTTTCTACCCATGTGTCACCTATTAACACGTCATGTAAGTATTACCCAGTTTAAATACAGCTGAGATTATGAACGTCCTTTCTTTCTTACGCCGTCCTTGAAAATGACGTGACTTCCTTAGGGTTGAATTCATAAACATTCATTGAGTATGAGCTGTTACTTGAATTTTTAAAGTTTGGAACTCTACAGATTCCAGATTTCAGAACAAGTATATATACTTGAAAATCGTAACTTTCTTTATTCAAGTGATGTTTGTAAATTCGGACCTAAGCTAGCTTTGACCCGTATTGTTTGCATTAGTGAGTAACTATTTTAGGATCGAATTAATGGACCCAACGCAAATAACACTTGTTAGGGCCTTTGCACGATAAAAGAATAACGCGAGAAAATAGGAATAAGAGGGAATAAGGTGGACATAAGGGTACTTATGCAACAATTATTCCTCTTATGCTTGTTAGGTCCATGGACATAGACAGCTTGCAAAGGCCCTTAGGCTCGAATTTATAGTCGACACTTGACACTCAGCACTCGGATCTCAACCCTCAGATCTCAAAGTTTTATTATTCTGTGTTCCCTATAAAGCATGTCTACGTTTATAGGGAACACGGAACAATGGAACTTTGAGATCTGAGGGTTGAGATCCGAGTACTGACTGTTGAGTGTTGACTATAAATTCGAGCCTTACTCATACCTCATTCTGTCTTTATCTGTCTCATGATAAGAAGAAAATACAGATATAACCATTACTTAAATGTTTTTAAATTCGAATCTTAAAACAGAAAACTTGTAACGGATAGGATTTTACTGTTAGGATGCCAGATGCTTCAGTGATCCAGGATTCAGGATTTAAGGTTTATTCAAATAAGAAAAATAATAAATTAAATTAACTACAAATATATTCTTAAATAAAATAATAGAATACAAAAGCAAATATAACAGTAGTTATTTGTATTCACGAGTCAGCAGTCTGAAACAAATGAAAAATGACGTTGTTCTTAGTTTTCCAATAATTAAAGTAATATGCGTTTTGAAATAAACTTAAAACCTAACTAGCGGTATTAAATTTAAGATTTCGTGAAAGCGCAAACATAATTCTAGAAGGTGCAAAAACCCTTAATTGCCTCCCGACCACGAGCGATCCCGTAATACAGAGTGCAATTACTGGTTGCCAAGATAAATTCGTTTTGCAATCACGCGTAATCACCTGACTACAACCCGAACCTAACTTACAAGGAGAGTACCCGACCTTCGGGAAACGGATTTGGCTAAAACTGCAGAACATGATTTTTTGATGAAAAAAAATGAACCCGTGTTTTTTCTTTTCTTTGAATAGGCCCCATAGACGGACATATAGGCATTTTTTTGAAAATACAATAAAAAGGAGCATTTATAAGATCTTCAATAACCGAAGAACTAAGACTCTTACAAAAAAATGTATAAAAAATAAAATAAAGTACAGATTGAATGCTTCGATTTAAGCTTTGTTGCATTAAAAAATCTCGTGTAGTTCAAAAGTTACAGGTGATTAAAATATGCTAATGAAATAGCGTAAAAAATTGATGATATGCTACACGCTAAAAATATTAATAAATATGTAGTAGTTTTCAATTAAGCACAACTTTTGAACCACACAAGCTTTTTTAATGCAACAAAGCTTAAATTAAAGCATTTAATCTGTTCTTTATTTTATTTTTTATACATTTTTTTGTAAGAGTCTTAGTTCTTTGGTCATTGAAGATCTTATAAATGCTCCTTTTTATTGTATTTTCGAAAAAATGCCTATGTCTCCGTCTATGGGGCCTATTCAAAGAAAAGAAAAAACACGGGTTCATTTTTTTCATCAAAAAATCATATCCTGCAGTTTTAGCCAAATCCGTTTCCCGAAGGTCGGGTACTCTCCTTGTTAGTGCAAGAAGGATGTCTTCAACTGAGACTCTCATACGACCACGAGCAATCCCCTGGACCGCATAACAGTCATCGGTTATTCTTATATTACCATATAGTCACGTGCAATCACCTGTACCATATGGCAATACTCCAAGACAGGAAGGACGGAAATCTAGGTTACCTCACGCATGAGCAATCCCATGTACTATGATGCAACGATAGACTTTTACTGTACCACCCGCTCCACAATAACGTGCGATCACATGTATTATAAAATAAGTTTAACAGCTCCCCTAGGAATTGATCTTGGTCGAAATCATATATCACCAAGTGTGATCCCTTAGCGATAAATATCTCGACCTATTGTATTAATTCCCAATAATACTACGTGCGATCACATGAGTATTATCCGGAATGAATACCCAGAAGACCTTGGAGCAGGACTGACTCACTTTGGTTCACGGTGCTGCTTATATACGCCTGGTTTGCCATATTCCACTATATTCCTCAGGAACAAGCGAACCTATCCCTACTCTATTACTTTAAACGCTTGGTCTAAGGAATTGGACTCAACTCTCTCTCTCTCTCTCTCTCTCTCTCTCTCTCTCTCTCTCTATATATATATATATATATATATATATATATATATGTATTACGCACACTCTATGACTAACTATGTACAATATGAATGATGCTTAAAGAATACTTATACTATTATATTCGATAGCAGACGCATTCTTCTACAAACTATTAAATAATTCGAAATAAATCATTTTGTTTTGATTGTTGGAGTTTATGATGTATATTAATGTGAGTATGATAAAACTTTTTATCAAATAGAAATATCTTTATAACCTATTGCATGTAATTTAAAAAATCATTATTAATATTTCTATTGCAGAAAACAGTCATACGTATTCCGATACATAAATATTTTAAATTATCATGGAAATAGTGGATAAATTATTATTGGTATTGTTATTATACTTTTACTGACTTAGATATGTAATATCCTAAAACATCTGTTTTGCATCAGAATTTATGTGCACATAATCTACTTCATAAGATTATATACAATATTAATTGGCTTGTTACAATATTTATATTGAAAGTTTTAGTAATAATATATATTACATATATTCTTAATTGAATCGATAATCATCCATTGATGGTGTATAAAATATTATTAATGTAAAGTTTTCAAAGATTAACAATTGATTTTTAAACATTTCTTTTTATGAATTTTATGGAATATTAATAGATATGGCATCTTCTAATGAAAATAATGTCACAAATACAAGGCAGCGAGATGATAGGAAATGCGCTATGTGTACTATTCATTTACGAAAAACTAGTGGTCAGAAGAAAATTATTAGTACAGAAATTGAATTGGAATACGCTAAGCGATTGTCAAATATAGAAAATATTAACATCAATGATGTAGTATGTAATTCATGTAGAATCCGAATGATAAAAGATATGTCACGCTCTAACACAATCAATCCTGGTAATACCTCAGAAAATATTTAATCTCAAGAATCATGTTCTAGTACCCTTTCTCAGCTTAGTATAAGTGAATCATCAGAGTCATTGTCGTATAAAGTAGTTGAAAAAGAAGAACCTAAAACTGTAGAATTATCTATTACAAGGACAATTGTAACTCATAAATATTGTTTTATTTGTGGATTCCAAAAACAAAGTAATCTTATTTTAGTGCCTTTAACTGCTTGAGTTCAAACATTCAGTAGAATTAATTTATTTATACCAAAGGGTAATAGGTGCTGTCATGACCATTTAATTCGAAAAAAATTTTTTGAAGAAGACTTGAATAAGATAAAAATTTTTTCTAACACGAGTGTAATAGAGGTTACAGAATTACCTGAATTCCTTAATGAAATGTCTGCAAGGGCAAATGAAACTTTGTTAGATACGACAGCTGATTTTGATATGCCTGAGAAGAAATGAAAAATATTAACAGGATTAAATTGGGAGAACATTATAAAACTACGAGAGCGGCTTACTTCTCTTAGAAATTCTAATGTAAGAACTGTAACTCAAGCCATAATTATATTTTTATTTAAAATGTGCACTGGTAATTCAAATGCAGTTATTTCTTCAGTATTCGATATCGAAAAAGAACAACAAATATCTGATATTTGTCATTCAGTATTAGTGTCTTTTGAAAATGATGTATTACCAAATTACTTTGGATTAAAGAATGCTGATAGGGATTACTTGATTCAAAATGAAACTTCTCAAATGGCAAAACTTTTGCAACCAGGAAAAAAACTTATTTTGATTTGTGATGGAACATACATCAGACAGGAAAAAAGCTCAAACAATGAATATCAAAGAAAATCTTTTTCAGGTCAAAAAAAAGTTCCTTTATTAAAACCATTTACAATTTATACCACTAATGGCTACGTTATTGATCAGTTAGGACCATATCTTGCTAACATGAATGATGCCAGTATTTTAATGAAAATATTAGAAACAGAAAAAGAAGTTTTAACTAAATTGCTTCACAAAGGTGATATTTTCGTATTGGATAGAGGCTTTCGAGATATAAAAAAAAAAATTAGAAGATATGGGTTACACTGTTTTGATGCCAGCACTTAAAGGTAAAAAATCACAACTCTCAACAGAAGAATCAAATGAAACTCGATTTACAACAAAATTAAGATGGGTTGTAGAAGCAATAGATGGGATTGAAAAGAAAAAAAAACAAATTATTAGATCGTAAACTTGATAACAAAATGTTAAAAGATACCGGATCTTACTGTCGAATTGCTTGCTATTTAAATGATTCATTTGGAGTGCATCTAGATTCTGATAAAGATGTGCAAGATGAAATATTTAACATCATGCAATCTAAGAAAGAAACTGTAAATACATTAGCAGAGGAAGTAGCTGCAGAAAGGTGGAGCCGTCGAAAACTACCATTTGTTACCGTGACTTCAAGTGATTTGCCAGATTTTCCTGAATTAACGAAGAAAGACTTAAAAATTCTTTTTACAGGGTCATACCAGCTTAAACAGAGCATATCCTATTTAGCAGAGATGTTGGACTCGGATAACAATTTAAAAATAGGGTATTTTAAAGAAAGATCAAATATTCTCAAACTCGAAGTACAATCGAGACATGTAAATAGAAAACAATATAAATGTTTCCTTCAGTATCAACCTAATGGCATTGGCTATTCCAGCATTATTAGATATTATTGTGATTGTGCTAATGGTAACCGCACTATTGGATGTTGTGCACACATTGCAGCAATTATTTATTACCTTTTTCACGAAAGATACTTATCAAAAATTATAAAACCAGCTGAAATTCTTTCTAATTTTTTTCTTAAAGATCAAATAGAAGTTTGCATAAATGAAGACAGTGATGAAGATGAATAAAATTGCTTCAATTCTGGGAATAACTTTTATTTTTTATGAATATTTACTTCATGAACAATCTTCAATATTTATAATTATTTTTAATAAAGTGAAAAATAATATTTTATTTCAAAGATTTTCATTTGACTTTCACAATTTAATATTATAATAAAAATTTCATAAATGATTATTTGAAGCGTCTGACAACATACGCGGCTAAGTCACAACCAACGCATTTTGAGAAAAATGCAAAAAAACCTCTATCTTTTAAATTATTCTAAATCGCTTGTTAACCAATATACTATTGAATTCACCGATAAAAAATAAGATTTTTGCACATGTTTCAAAAACTCTAAATTGATTTTTTAAAGAGAAAAATAATTTTTTAATATGGACTTAGCTAACTTTAATGTGGCTATGGACTTGGCTAGTTTTGAAAAAAAAAATTGAAGGACTTGACTAATTTTGATGCAAAATCGGGACTCAGTTATTTTTTATTCAAAAATATTATCCGGACTTAGCAATTTTAAATTTGTAATTTATAGATTTGTCAAATAATATAACATAATGTCGAAGCATCTCACAACAAAAATGAAGTCCATTTTTTTCGAAAATTAAATTATTAAGTCATTTATATTTTTTATCCTATTTTCTACTATATTTAATCTTACTATATTAAATTATATATTTACTATATTTAATCCTATTTTTTAATATATTTATTTCTTTTTATAGTAATGAATTCGCAAGGTATATACACAATGAAACTTAAGCTTTTAAATTTGATTTTTCAATTTTTTTTTCGTATATCAAATAACTGCTGCAAATCGAAAAAACGCTAAAGTTTATTCTCGGAAGCTCGCTGAACATTATCAACAAACATAGACGTACACTCATAATTACGCGTTTATTATTTATAAATAACACATAGTATATTATTATATTGCATATGCTTACGAGTGTGTATTTGTGAGCTTATTATGTTTATGTGTAAGTATATGCGTGTGTATATTCATAAAAATGCACATGTACTCTATTCTTAAAATTAAAATTGGACTTGACCATTTTTGATAAGCAAGTTCAATGGACTTAGCGCTTTTTTGATTTGCAGCAGTTTTTTCACATACCAAAAAAATTGAAAAATCAAATTTTTTTAAAATTTTATAATTAAATATAGTAGAAAATAGGCTAAAAAATATGCTTCACTTAATAACTCAATTTAAAAAAAAAATGGGCTTGGTCATTTTTGTTGCTCGAGGCTTCATTTGTCACTAATCTTGAGTTTTTGTCTTGAGTTACATTTAACATTATTTTATAATCTATTATATTATACACTACGCAAACTATGAAAATGAGAAAATTACTTTTCCTACCCATTCTGTTATAAACTTTATTTAAATAAAAAGTTGCGGTGTTTGAAAAAACATTATTTGTGCCATGATATTTAAGAAATGATTTAATATACTGAAAATATGATTGAAAAATGGTAACATAAAAAAATTAAAAACCGTTGTTTTAAGCTTTTTAAATGTAATATAAGTTAATACAATTTGTACATAAACTTAAACTGAAATCAATTTTTGGCAAATACTGGAACGTGTAAATAAAAATATCGTAAATCTAATGAGACAAAATAATAGAAAGTCATAAAAAATACTGATATTTGTTATTTAAGTTATTTAAATAAAATAGAATCAAATGAAATTATTACATAACCTCAAAAAAATTAGATTTCGGTAAATTTTCATGGTTTATGGATTAAAATATTGCAAATCTGAGTATACAGTTGTAAAGAACATGTATGGATTATCAAAATGTCTTTCCAAATCTCTCAGATGCCAAATCACGCAACAAAATCTTTAAATGACCCCACAAAAAACCGTTTCTGAGCGTAAGATAGCGTGTTCAGCTGAAAATATCTTCAATCTGATTTCAGAACTCAACAGAAAGTAGAAAAATATAGAAAAAGTGTTATTTAGAGCCATAATATAGTAATTTATTTCATTATTAATGCTTAAAACCCCGTAAAAAAGCCAAAAAAAAAAACGATTTTTGGCCGAAAATTGGGTATGCCACCATTTTTTTTTGTAAACTAATGACGGCATCGTGAAGAGCAGGAAAAAATACATAAAAAATACCTATATTGAGTTTAGTGCCTCGAAATCTGGGATGTAAAAACACTGATTTGAAATTTTAATGAGGTTTTTCGGAACCAATTTTGAGGTTATGAGTTTCGTAAAAATTTTAATTATTTAGAAAGGAAAAACCTACTTTTATGATTTTTTACAAGTCTCTGGAATGCAGAGTCTAGCTGTAAAAAAATAAAATCGAAAAATCACGTTTTTTAGCTTTATATCTCCTACATAGGGTTTAGGGGTCTGTAATTTTGACTTTCTTAATATTTTTTGATAACCTTTTAAGTGACCCATATTAGATACGCCATTTGGGAGGGGCAAATTCACCATGCTTATTCTGCTATAGCCTTTAAAGTTATTTCCCTAACTTTGCAGCATTCATAAGTATTTCCTGACAGTGTCACAGCACGATAAGCGTAAAACTTTGGTGCTGCAGACATCATGGTATCTATGTAGGTACCAGGACCGTAAGATCTTAATTCATCCGTCATATCACCCAATAAGTTTCCCAAGGCTGGCTCGTATTCGTCCGAATCGTCCTTTTTTACAAAAATACACGAATCAGTATCACAGTACAGAGTACGTCTATCAAGCTTTTCCATGTGTTTGTACAATTCTAGCCCGGCTTGCGCAGTTGTGAATGCTGCTATTACCACATTTGTATTGGATGATGCTTCAACGGCTTCTTCTCTAAGCTGCCAATGAACGTATAAAATATCGTCGTTTATAGGTAAAATACTTAGAACTTCTTTGTTAAGAGAGGTTAATAATCGCAAGAGATTTTCGCGCGATTTTACGATTTCCGTTTGTTTTAAGTTACTGCGTTGTCCAAACTTTCCCCAAAAAGAATTTAAACAAAGTTTTGCTACAGCTCTTAAACCAGCATTTTTTTCTATTTTCTCGATCTAATCGAATACCTTCGTTTTTTTCATACTCATCCAAGTACCGCAATTTCGCATCGTCGTCATATTTACACCAAGCGGGCCATCCACTTGCTTCTTGTTTTATTTTCAAAAACGTATCTATGTATCCAGCGAAAAGACCCCCGTTAATACCGTTAAAGCGTGTCATTTCGTATTTCCATATAACGTATATTTTCGTTATACGGTAGCCAAGTTCGACAGCTTTACGTAATTCGTCGGCTACCCAAGTACCCATAAATTCTTGTTCACCAGCATTTTCGTGATCGCAGTCGCTTTCTCGCATTTCTTCGCAACAAGATCGACAAAGAGCAAATAACAAACGGCCATGCATTTTAACGGGTAACAAAGGTAAGTACAAGTTTCGTGGTGGTAAGACTTTACACTTGACCAGTCCCTCAACGCGTTGCAAATCATTATTATTTTCTCCAGTTAGTTCATGACACTCATCTCCAATGTAAATTTTTGGATGTCTAACGGGATATCGTCCAAGGGTGCAAGGAGCATATATCTGTGTATTTAATTTTTTCACCTTCCTTAATTTTATAATATGGAATTATATTTTCAGTTCTTCCGCCGAAAAATGCTTCTCGAGGATTTAAAGTAATATTACTCATCAAAGGGTGATTGCACGCGTATTCAGCTATTTCTGGATTCTCAAGTTTAATTTTATCGAATTCGCATGACCATATGCAGCGAACCTCATATCCGCATTTTCGAATTTTATTTATTTTTATTCATGTATTTTCATAAACTTCATTAAACGTACGTCCAAAAGCGATGGGTGTATCTCGATTTTTATCCAAACATTTGGGACAACCATGAGTGGAACAACCTTCGTATTCAAAAACTATACCCTTTTCATTCTGATTTTCCGATGAAGGTGGCAAAAATCCATCTACGAGAAAACCTTCAGGTAATCTGAATTCTCTCGCCCTACCAGCATGAATAATTTCACGACCGATTTCTCGTTCACATGCTAATTACCATTCAATTGATTTCTGAGAATGTTTATCACACCGTTGATAGCCTGCAGGAGGTATAATTCCAATACTTTTAGGTAGTAAGAAATTTTTTCTATAAACGAGAGAACATGTGCTTGCGATAGTAGTTGCAGATGTAAATAAACAGATTTGTCCTGCGTCTAAGAAAATTTTTCTAAAGGCCAAACATGCGCGTCTTAAAATTTCAAGATCCATGCGACAATATTCTACGATTTCATTTTTAAGATCGAATACGCGTCCGCTCAATGTTTCGGAATCGTACCACGTAAAAAAGGTATTTCTTTCCACGCACGACATGGAATCAGATGCGTGAAAATGTGTATCAGTCAATGGACCTACGTAATTTTGGTTCTCAACTTTATTCAACAGATGAAGGAAAGTAGCCCTTTTTTGCGCTAGCCGGTAAGCCGAATGTTTCCGTTAATGCGCTTAATTTTATATGGAAATAATTTAAACTATTGATGAATTTTGTTCTTCCGCATTGTAGCAAAATTATATTTTATCCGTTAAGAATCACCTGGGGTGATGTTTGACTATATTTTTCTACTAACTCTTTCAGCATAAATTGTGAGTCAAAACCACCAGCATTGTGTGCAATGCATATAATTTGCTTAAAATCTGTTCTATCGCGTATATACATATCTAAAAATTGCTTAATTGGGTTTGTTTGAAAAACATGCTCGTGAATACCACAAGTATCGCATCTTTGAGAATAATCATCATTCTGCAAACAATCATCACACGTTTGCTGTACAACGCAGAGGTTGGGAACGTGCAATCGTGTGCTGGTGTGACTTCTGTTCTCTTTATCTTGTGTTTCTTAATCGTAAAATACAAACAGAGTTTTCTTTGTATTTTTTTGAACATTGTTTGCATCGTCATTATTTTTGTAGCAAGCTTTATTGAAAAAAGTTCTATGACATTCATTACGTTTCAAGATAATACCATTTTCTTTCTCACGCGATGGGGATTCAAAACAGTTTGGGCATGTATTTGAACACCTATGCTGGTCAATATATCTGTAACATTTATTACAATATTCACAGAAAAATCTTTTACCCGCTGCTCCACTTACATTTAAAATAGTATGATAATGACATTCATCAGAATCATAAAATAAATTTATGACACGTTGTGAATTCACATTATTTTTGGATTGGACAATTAATGCGCGACCGTCAAAGAATGGTGGTTCCCCACTTCCGAAATTACTCTTATCATATACTTGTATAGCAATGCCAAGTCTACTATAGTATTTCTGAAATTTATCTATTTTACGAAACCCCCACCCTTCTGTCGGAATATTAAATTCTGCATTTTTTATCAACTGCAAAGCGTACTCCTTTTGCAAAGTTCTGCGTCCATCGCGAATGAATGACCACTGGTTTTTCATATCGTTAGAATCATTATTTTTATAATTTATATACATCTCTCCAACTACTAATGCTCGCGGCAAACACAAATTATCTTTATTTTGTATAAAAACTATTGACTTTTTATGCAGTATGTTTATATTTAATTTATTTTTTTGACCGGTACCTCGTAGTAAATTAACATACGTTGCCTCTATAACAAAACTTTCATCTATCTCAAAATTTTCGTTTATCTGAGTTAAATTAGATATAAGTTCCCGTAGATCGTCGTAATTAAAATCAATAATCGGTCTTAGTGACATTCCGGATGGACCATGGCTAAAGCGAATACTTTTTACACTGGTTCCTATTAAGTCATTTTCTTCCCCTAATGATATTAATATGCATGTATATCCTGCATAATCAATTCTAACCATGCAATTGGATTAAAATTTTCCGCAGGGGGTTGCATGCTAAGAATTAATCTTGTTGCATTTAATTGAAATTTTCTTATATAATGATTACCTCTTTGATTAATACGAAATCTTACGCCTGGTGGTCTTATCGAAAATTCTCCCGCACTAGCGCCGCTACCGATACCTATTTGAATATTACCAGCCTAACTCACACTAGATTCTCTCTCACTCGCATTCTTATACCTGTCTGAATTCCCGCTTGAGTAGGTATGAAAATCCCTCTCAGTGTCGTTACTACGTTCATGACTGTCGTAGCTATTGGAAATAGACTCCGGCTCGATCTCTCTCCCCGATACATTTTTGTCTACCCACTCTTCTTTTTCTTCGCTTTCAACACCACCAGCAGCAGCAGTAGCAGTAGCAGGAGCGGCAGCAGGTAGATGCGTGGAAAGGTTTTCCAGCGCGCTTGATGCTTCTACGAAGGATGATGATGATGCTATGAAAAATTTAGGGTGATATTATATAAATAATTCGAAAATTGATTCAAAATATTTTATTTATTTATTTAAATTTTGATTAAAAAATTTTTTATTTAACAAAATTATTATTATTATTATCATTATTATACTTTAACATTAAAAAACATCATTATTATTATTGCTATTTTTTTTATTATATATTGAACTTTACGAATGACGTTTTCAAATTTTTTATTCTTCCGAAGGCCCATTGAAACTAGCGTGTACCCGATCTAGTAGATCGGCTAAATCACTGGTCCAATCTGTATACAATGCTAATGTAAGATCCTCAGACATTGTATGGAACCAACGCAATTCTTGTGCCCGTCAAACGGGCCTAATTCTCTGGGCATAAATTTGCAGAGACGTTGAATTCAAATTGATACGCTGTCAGTTCCGTTTTCTTCCCTCCGAATCACTTTAGATTAAAATAAAAAATATTTTAAAAATAATAATAATAAAATAATAATAATTATAAAGATAATGTTAATAAAATAGATGAAAGAATAAATATATTAACAATACTATTATAATAACAATACCAATAATAATAATAATAATAATAATAATAATAATAATAATAATAATAATAATAATAATAATAATAACAATAATAATAATAATAATAATAATAACGATAATAATAAAGAAAACTTATATTCATTAAGACGTCGATCTAGTACTCCTCCATCAAAAGAGTGATAGCTCATACGCGAGCCATTGGCTATGTGAAATTCTCTCTCTCTCTTAATGGTGCCGTTTGCGTATAAAAACTGTGTAGAGTAGCAAACCGTTCTTCTTGGTTTTCCGAACTGCTTGGCGCGTTTGCTGCTGACTCTGATGCATTTTCAGGGCCATTATGGTTTAGACTTCTTATAACTGCACTGAATGGCTCGGGATAATTGTTTATCACCGCATGCGTCAATTGACCACCCTGCCTAATTATTTCTGGGTTTGGCTCTTCATCCTCAAACTCAAAGTCTTCGGATCCTGATTCGAAATCTCTTCCGAATTCCTCTTGTATCCGCTCTTGCGGGACGATTAGATCATTGATGACTATTTCAGCATCGCTGTCTATAATCATCTCATCATGTACAATTCGCACACTTTCTTCTTCTTCGTTACGAGTTACTTCATTGTTATCGTAAAACAAACGCCGTGGAACGGTATTTCTAGATGTACTCGGCAAATCGGGATTGTTGCCTGATTGTTCAAATAATGTTTCCACATCGCTTGCATTGCTGTCATCACTCTCGCTGTCGCTACTACTACTACTACTACTAGTTAGTAATATTTCAAGGGCTGTAAAAATGAATCATATATTAATTATATATATATATCTCCCTATATTATATAGTTATATGAACCAAAATTCAGTCGGTGCCCCCCACATCCCCCCCACAGCCCCCCCACATGATTTTTATTAATTAAATAACGTAAATTTACGTTATTTTATGTTATCGATCATTAACCCCCCCCCCCCCCACGTCCCCCCCACATTTTTTTTATTAATTATAAATTATTTTATAAAAATGAAGAATATTATTCCAAATTTTAATGAAATATAGTCGATTATTTGTGAACCGTAATATAATTTAATAAATTAGATTTCAATGAATAATTCAATAATGATTTTAATAAAATCTGATTTATTGAATTAAATTGTGAAATTATTATTGAATTATTCATTGAAATCTAATTTACTCAATTATATTAAGATTCACAAAATATCAATTACATTCCATTAAAATGAGAAAAAATATTCTTCATTTTTATAAAATAATTTATAATTTGTAAAAAAAAGTGAGAATTATTAATTATTATTATTAATTAAATTTATTAAAAATAAATTAAATTGATTGAATTCTTTTTATATAATTAATAACTGTATTTGTAATGTTCAATAAATGTTATTAGCTAAAAAAATGCGGTAACCTACGCTGTCCGGTATTCTAATTGTATAAATTTTCATAAATTTTTGTTACATCTTTTTTATTTTATAAATTTATCAATTTAATTAACCGCATATTTACAATTTTTTTAAATTAAGTTAAAATATAATTTTTTTTTTTTTAATTATAATCTTATTATGCAATTTAAAGCAATGTTATTTTTAAGGTCTTTTTATTTATTTATCTATTTATTTATTTATAAATAATATGTATGTATATATAAAAAATTTATAAATAAATATACATATATATGTGTGCGTAGATAGAAAAAAGTGTGTAAAGCATACATTTATAATAAAAAAAATTATAAAAGATATGTAAATTTATATATACACACTAAAAAAATATCTATAAATATAAGAATTCATTTATTATAAGATTTTCAATAAGAATGTAAGAAAAAAAAAAGATATGTGTGGCCGGGAATCATACCTCCGGACAAAAATTTCCACGCCCGACGCCTTAGCGGCTTACACTACTGAGGCATAAATAACCATAGACTAGGATGTAGCTTATGTTTATCGGCCCCCCACCATTATTTTTTGTTTATTACTTAAAAAATGTTTTTAGCTATGTTAAATGAAATAATATCATTTCATTTAACTTTAGAAATATTTAATACGATTAAAATATTAATAACCCAAAGAAAAATTATGTTTAATAATATTTATTAATTTTATCAAATATAAAATTTAAAAATATATATTAAGGGGTGTCCTCATACCGGCATAGAGATTTACCTTATCTACATTTGAATTATGCATTTTAATAAAAATTTAAGTATTTTTGACTA
This sequence comes from Anastatus disparis, assembly GCA_017163975.1. NCBI lineage: Eukaryota > Metazoa > Arthropoda > Insecta > Hymenoptera > Eupelmidae > Anastatus > Anastatus disparis. Next base: position 1,178,203 of record JAFFSR010000233.1, read on the forward strand.
AAATTCATAGAAGAGGCACATTCTTAACATTTTAAAGAATTTATTGCAACGTCAAAAGACAGAATAAAAGTGAAAATGAAGACAAAAACTGCATAATACGATTATTCATAACTACATTGAAAAGTTAATCGTATTAAGCAGTTTTCGCCTTTATTTTTACCGTTATTTTGTCTTTTCACGTTGCAATAAATTCTTTCTACTTTTATCATTTTTAAATTAATTATATTTAAAATTTTATTTATTAATTATATTTAATAATTTTTTCAAAAGTTTAAAATAAATTAATATAATTTTGATTTATTTTGAACTCTTTCAAACAGCACGCGCAAGTTCCAGCGGATAAGCGGCAAGCGGTTACTGCGCATGACCGACTTGTCCGCACGAGATAGCCACACTGTTATATACAATAAAAATAATAATTTTAATACATTTCAATGTTTATGAAATGATATCTAAAATACAGCTTTTATTTTTAAAAAGTATTCGCATGAAAAATTAGTAAAATTAGATAAAATTATTCTAATATGAAAAATGTAAGCTATTGGTTTTGATAATAATAGTTATTAAGGTGATATAATAGGATGTATGATTTATAAGTAGCTACCAACCTTACAGTTTCTCAGATTTGTAATCTTTTTATTCAAAAATTTTCCGAAATATCTTTATAATAGACTCTACATAAAACAAAATCGAAGATTGTAATAAAGAGATATTTTAAAAACTTATGGATAAGAAAAAAATTTTTTGAAACCTGTAATGACGATATTTTACATTTTTTAGGAGGAGGTCACGTATCTCTGTCTTTTTCTAATCAAAGAATTGAGTTTTTTACAGAAACTAATAACTTTAGCAAAAAATGAAGAGAAAGCCGCATCTCGTAATAAAAAAGCAATATTTTCTCTGATAAGAAAGAATTAATTTTATTGCTTCGTTTTCAAGAAAACCTTGAAAAACTTAAATCATAGAGGTTAGGGTGGACAATTTGGTTTTTCAAGGTTTTCTTGAGAACGAAGCGATGAAATTAATTTTTTCTTATCAAAGAAAATATTGCTTTTTTTGATACAAGATGCGGCTTTCTCTTCATTTTTTGATAAAGTTATTAGTTTTTGTGAAAAAATCATTTCTTCGATTAGAAAAGGACAGAGATACGTGACCTCCTCTTAAAATATAATATTTTAAGTATTTACAACTCAAAATCGTGTTATATAAAATATAAGATCAAGAAATCATTTAATAGTAATATTTAAAGTTATATACAAAAATATCTATGATTTTTTTTTTTAAATGAAATGTATACAAATTTTCATTCTGAAATTACTACAAAAATTATACATATTCAGTAAGAAGTTTAATAAAATTAGTAATTTAAACATTTTTTATACCTACACCGTTTCTCGTTATATTCGTTTATCAGACCCTGGAGTACATAGGCATCATGTATATTTTTCGATATTACGTATTCTCCTGCTGCTATTACAGCAAGTTCGTTTTCTTTAAAAATCATATTGAACAATCGCGCAATCATGCGCAACGACACACACGATAATATACAACCTAATTGTTTTTTCAACTGTAAAATAGACATACGCTGTACTTTCTGACGCCATGCAGAATCACATTTACGCTGTATAACGTAACACAATCTCGCGTTAATTAAATAATCAACAATCCGAAATATAATTTCACGGAATTCATTTTCATCAATATTCCTCATGATTTCTCGCTCAATAAAATCACTAAACACTTAAAATTTATACTTCTATTCGTCACCAAGACAAAATACTATCTGTGGCAATAATAGTTTCGTCATTTATTTATATATATATATACCGCTTTTTCTGAAAGGGAAGATCGATTTTTAGGGAATAAGGAAAAACAATATTACGCGTCTAAAAAATATTATCTACGAACAAGCTGCAAGAAAAATTTTAAAAGAAAATCGGTTATCGGACAAAAAAGGAAAACAATATTATACGTATAGAGATGGTCGAAATACATAGCGGACGTATACCTGTTGCCTTGCGACTCCAAGTGTCTTGGTAGATCTTCTTCTCAACGATTTAAGCGAGCGAGTCGGTAAGGTCAACCGTACTGCTGATCACATACTAGACTTTTTAGAAAATAAACTTGGACAAGAAGGACTGGACAACGCAAAAGTAATTCTTAAAAGGAGGTCACGTATCTCTGTCCTTTTCTAATCAAAGAAATGATTTTTTTACAAAAAATAATAACTTTATCAAAAAATGAAGAGAAAGCCGCATCTTGTATCAAAAAAAGCAATATTTTCTTTGATAAGAAAAAATTAATTTTATCGCTTCGTTCTCAAGAAAACCTTGAAAAACCAAATTGTCCTCCCTAACCTTTATGATTTAAGTTTTTCAAGGTTTTCTTGAAAACGAAGCAATAAAATTAATTCTTTCTTATCAAAGAAAATATTGCTTTTTTTATTACGAGATGCGGCTTTTTCTTCATTTTTTGCTGAAGTTATTAGTTTCTGTAAAAAACTCAATTCTTTGATTAGAAAAGGACAGAGATACGTGACCTCCTCTTAACGTCTACAAATCGTTAAACAATACTATTCGACTCTCAATACGGAATTAGAAGGTTACGTCACAGAAAATATGGTAGATGATACGGATCATTATAAAAGCTTATATTTAAAATTTGTTTTATCTGAAATATCCGCATTTAGTTTACCGATGACTGTAAAATAAGGGATGTAATGATTCCTGTACAAAAATATATGTTAATAATAATAAATTGCTTTAATTGTGTAAATGACTTGTTTTTTTCAACTATAAATACAACCACCCTTCCCAATAATTCTTCATTTATTTTATAACGATTGCTCGAGACAGACATGGGGTAATGCACAAGTAAGATCGCTTCATTACGTTCTACAGACAGCGCTATAAAGAGAAAAAAATATAAGGAGCATTATAAAAAAGAAACAGTAAAATTAGAACGTTTTCAAAGACATAATAAAAAAAAATAACACAAATGAAAATATTCATTTAAATAATAACTTTTTACAATAAATAATTTGTCTCTTATAGCGCGTTTAACACTATGGGTCAAAATTGTTCCAACACCGCCAAAACACCTTTAGTACAAGGTGACGATAAGAAAAAGAAGGAAAATCAATCATCATCAACCTGGAAACAATATTCTGATAAATTCTCAACAAACACTTATTCTATTCCTGAAAGGAAAGGATACAAAAAATTTTAATTTAATAAAATTTTCATTTTATTTTAATATTTTTGTATGAAACTTTTATACGATAAACTTATAAGTTTATACGAATTTTAAGTTTTATTAGAATAATAAATATCAGTTCAAAATGAAATAATAGCCAATTGAAATGATTTTGTCTAAATTTCATCTTTTTTTCACATAAAAAAGTTATGTTACGAAATTTTTAATTTACTATCTTAACGGGATGTCGTAGTTGTTGGAATCGATTTTTGCATTTTTTATCTTACTGATATCTTTTTAAATTTACTATTTGGACAAATATAATGACTTGTCCGCGGTAAAACTATATTAATACAACAATTTTTGTTAGATTAAAAATTCAATTTAGCTTCATATTTTTTTATGAACTTTGAATGAAAATTAGATATCAAGCTTGATGAACCTAACCTCAAAATAGTATATATCGAAAGTTTGTTTATAACTTTTTATGTATATTATTTTGGTAAATTTCTTGACTTGACCGCGCTGAGGATTAATCTTACGAATTTTCTTACTGAAGTGAAAGAATTTGATTTGACACTCTTGAACTTTGAATAAAAATACTATCAGAAGGAGCAGAACTACGATATCCTCTTAATTAAAACTAAAATATTCGTAAGGATTTTAGGAAGTTTCCTGAAAAGTTTTATTTCTTCCTGTATTACTCTTAAAAAGTTATTTTCGTACATACATCAATAATAAAATTCAGGATTTCAACAATAAATTAGTAATAATAATATATAATAAGCCATAATAATAAATTATTTAAGAATAGGTGAGAAACGGATAAAAACTTTGCAGCAAAAGACTTTAAGTAACCAAAGTTTAGAAAACCAAAGAGGAAAAAAATGACCCGCATAACTTAAAATTGAATTATAAAATGAAAGATTTGATTTTGTTGCACTGTGAATTGCTACCGCATCGACAATCTCTTCACGCACATGAATCTTCATCATTAAAGTATTTCGAAAATTCCAGTTCAAACATTAAAATTATGTATAAATATACATGTTATACGTGTTAAATGCTCACGTAAACAACAGCGATCAAAGTTACATGTCTATTTTACCGGAAGGACTCGCGAAAAAGGTAGAAATACTATTTGCAATTTTATTTTTAACGTGATACAAAAGGGGTTTCGGCCAACACAGCACTCTAAAATTATTTTATTTTCCGATGCTTGCGGTGGACAGAATCGAAATTATATGGTTCTGCGGTAGCTTTCAAGTTTGTGTTCTAAACATATAGAAATAGAGTATTTATATCCAACTTGATATCATTTATTTAATCAATGCGACAGAAATTTCGATACTTATACCCAAAAGAAAAAACTTATAGAGCGTATCGAGACACAAGAAAAACATATGAGCCTTATCAGAAATGCCGGTGATCCTCCGTTCATTGTTATTGATGCAACTTAATTAACATAGGTTAATTATGGACAAATTTTTAACAAGGAAGTAAAAAAATTGCGAATAAGCAAAGTTTTTCTGATTAAATTATATACAAATGGTAAAGTAGACACTCAGGAAGAATATTTTGGCAGTGCCCATATGGAAAAAATTTTAGGAAATAATTGTTAATAAGTGTTAATAACTGTAAATAAATGTAAATAACTGTAAATAACTGTAAATAAGTGTTAAAAAATGTTAAAATTGAGACATAAATACCAGTTATTTACAGTTATTTACAATTATATTCCTTATCTACACTTACTTACAGTTATTTATATTTATTTACAGTTATTTACATTTATTTATTTTTTTTTACAATTATCTACATTTATTTACGATTATTTACATTTTTTTACAGTTTTTTACAGTTAATTACAGTTATTTACAGTTATATACATTTTCGAAAATTTTCACAAATTTATTCAATTTTCTTATATGTACGCGGAAATTTTTGAAAATGTGTATAACTGTAAATTACTGTAAAAACCTATAAAAAATTGTAAATAATTGTAAATATTTATAAATAACTGTAAATAACTGTAAAAAACTGTGAATAATTGTAAATAACTATAAATGATTGTAAATAATTATTAGTAACATTAAATTATTCACTAATTCAAAAAATTTTTGAAAATTTAAATAATTGTAAATAATTATAAATAATTGTAAATAATTGTAAATAACTATAAAAAAACTGTAAATAATTGTAATTGTAAATAACTGTTAATAACTGTAAATAACTGTAAATAACTGTAAATAATAGTAATTAAGGGGATGTAAAATGGACACTACACCTGTACTCATAAATATTCACTATCTTTACATTTTATTGCAAAATTTTCAATAAAAAAATGCATTAGCTTGTAGTATGTACCATGAAGATTATTCGGTTAAATTTTTAAATAAATTCATTGAGAATTTTGGGTTCCAAAATTATTTATTAAAATTTTTCAATTTTGTACAGGAATCCAAATATCTTAAAAGATAATGAATGAATTTATTTGAAATTTTTTTAAATAATCATCATGGTACATACTACAAGCTAATGCATTTCTTTTCTGTAAATTCAGCAATAAAATGGAAAGGAACCTAATATCTATAAGTACAGGTGTAGTGTCCGTTTTACATCTTCTTAATAGTAAATAACAGTAAATAACTGTAAATAACTATTCCTTCATACCCGTGCCGGAACTTCGTATAAAAGTGCCTCTCGTGCGGCAGGGAACGGCCAAATTACATTCGTGTTTTTCTATACAGTCACATGCTCAGAAGCCACTGCGTACCTTCATACTACAGCAGTTTCGGTCGCTTCACTGCCTGCTGCATGTTCCGAGTATATCTATATATACTCAGTATGTCTAGCCTCTGTTATTATACATCTAACATTGTAAGACATGACTGCTAAAACTATGAAATACACACATGATAATTACACACCTTTTTTTATATGAATTATCATTTGAATATTTACTGTATATCCTACGTTATCAGCTATAGGATACATATATTCGGTTTTTTCACATTTCTTTCATGCATACACAATTTTCTTTTAACTCACGATATTTTTTTCACGATACTCACAACACGCTTTTAGACACTTTAGAAATAAAAATACAATAAAACACTTGAATATTCATGTTCTTTTTTGAAGTGAAACTTCTTTACTGACGGTATACACTTCCCATAAGAGACGTATAAAAAAAATTATACAGGAGTAAATTGATTTCATGACGCTACTGCAACGGAACTAATGAAACGGAAGTGTATATATATAGGAGAAGCGTCCGTGACTCTTATATGCAAATCAAGGTACTAAATACGTATAAAGAAAAATTCGCGGGACTGACTTGATGTCAAACGCACAGATACAGTATATGTATACATGTATACTATATATGCAATACAAATATCTGAATCTGATCTGAATAAATAAAGAAAGCAATAGCACTCCTTTTCTCTTTTTCTTTCTTTCTTTATAATGTTTTATGGTAAACCCCTCTCTTCCCTACATTTTTTACATTGTATTTTTGTAAAATAAATATTATTAACAAAAATTTTATACACTATCTCATTTAAGGGGAATCCTCATACCAACATAGAGTTCTACCTTATCCACATTTAAATTATGAATTTTAATAAAATTTAAATTATTCATGACTGAAATTCGTAGAAGAGGCACATTTTTAACATGCCAAAGAATTTATTGCAACGTTAAAAGACAATATAAGGGTAAAAATAAAGACGAAAACTGCTTAATACGATTAACTTATCAATGTAATTATGAATAATCGTATTATGCAGTTTTTGTCTTCATTTTAATAATAATAAATTTTTTCTCCGATTAGGATAAGTTATTCTTATTATTTCAATTTTAAGAAAAACCTCATCATCATATTCTTTAAGCTGATTTCCAATTTTTCAAATTATATATATATTTTTTTTAACAAAGTATAAAAATTAATTTTTTTTATTCTCATAAAAACAATATCACTTTTAATTGTATGAGATACAATTGTTTATTTCTGGCTTTAGTTATTTGCTTTCTAAAAGTAAAAGACATTTTAATTGAAAAATAATTGAGAAATGCGACGACTTCATAAGGATTCAGCTATTTATAATTCCCTATACGTCGATTCTACAGTATGAGAAAGTTAGCTTGTTTCTATATATTATTTCTCAGAGAATAAAAGACATATTAAAAAATATTAATTTAAATACGATACTGCTCAAATAATTTTTAATATAATTCTTTGCTACGACAGTGAGTATACTATGTTGTTAGTGACCACGCTAGTGGGCATTGAACAATAGAGGGAGAGCGTAAGAATCTAAATGGTCCAGTCATCTAGTAGGCAGATTTGTGTTCTGGTATGGAATTTCTTGAATAACATTTTATAATTAAGTAGAATTTGTATACTATCGAATATTTATGAAATATATACTTCAACTCATTAATTTTTAGTGAATTTTAAAATTGATACTGAAATATAAATTAATCCATTAAAAATAATATTTTATAACTTTAATTAAGAAAATTATTTTTTACATTGAAATAAACACTTTTTATACAGCAAAGGTTAGTATAAGTTAAAACAATCCCTTAACAATTATGGATTTAATTGTATGTCACATGCAAACCGTTAAAAATATAATCTGATATCAAAATTCGATCACCCATTTCAATTTGAATATTTATAAAAACTATATCATTTAAAAGTTATGTTTGTAATTAACTTCATATTAAAATATTTTTAAGCACATAAATTTTTAACTCTTCAATTTAACGTAAACTTTGAATAAAGCATGTGTAATAAATTTCAAGATCAGTTAGATTTAAGCTCTTTAGCAGCAATTATTTAATGAGCAATAGTGAATATATGATACAGTACATTCAATCAGTTATTAAATATACTGTAATGAGAAGCATATTTATCATATGTGTCTCTATTATCAATACTATATATATATATATGTGCGATTGATTTAATCATTTTTTTATAATAAACTGAGTAGAATAATTAATCATTTTACAAAATGTCTAATAATAAAATTTTTTAAAACTAAAAAATGTTCATACCAGGCACACGCAGACACAAATATATTTCTGTTCGTTTTTTTAAAGATGAACAAAGTATTAACAGGACGCTGGATCTCTTCATCCTTCTCTAATTATAAAAATATAGTTTTTTGGAAAAACTAGTCGTTATAGATATAAAAGAGTTCTCCATAATTCGTATAATATAAGTAATATTTTTTTTGAACAGGATAAGTTAATTTAATCGTTTCGATTCCCATAAGTTTGACTTATAAAAATTTAGGTATACAATGTTAATATTTGCCAAACTTTTCTTGAAAACAAAACAATAAAACTAATTTTTCATCATTGGAAAAAGTATTGCTCTTTATTATATGATTTGCGTACAACTCTTAATTTTTTTATGTACTATGAATACTATTTTCAAAAATCTATATTTTCAATTGGACGAGGATAGTATCCTTTTAATTTTAATTTCTTACTTGATTTCTCATGCCAAAATCTTATGAGATCATTCTATTCGTTTCTCAGGTATAACGAACCACTTTCGATTGGTTGCAGACTGTTTTTCAAAATTTTGAATTTAGGAAATTTTTGCAAATAGTCCTAATTAACTAAAAATGATTTGCGATACCTAAAAATTAAATAAAATTATCACATGCGTTTTCGACATGAGAAATTACCTGATGTAAAACTCATACTAATTGCATTATATTTATCTATTTATAAAATAAACTTGTAATTGGAAATACAAAAATAATTAGATTATAGATAGAAGATACAGTGTACGTCACTTTCAGGGTTTCTCAATAAAAATTCAGTAACATTTAAAATGATCAACCTTATTTAGTTTTGTAATCATAATCATAAACGTTGAGCAGCATCATATGTTATTTGTGTGCTTGTGTTCAATAAATGAGAGTATGATTTCACGTTCCAGGGCTTCGACGTCACCTTTTCGGGGTGATCGCAGTTAAATCATCATAAGCATTAAATATAGAATATCTTAAATAGTTCAATTAGTAAGTTTCTTAACATTAACATTGCTTTTATGTGAGTAAAATAATCTTTAGATAAATATTATAAAATTGAACAAATGTTTTATTTGAGAATAATAAATTGTACAAAAATAAGTAGAATATGTAACGATTTACATTATTCAAGGTTAGTTTTTGCGAACGTTTATGTGTATATATATACATATACAGTGCGCTGTTGTCGTTGTCGAACGAGTACGCGCATGCGTAGTGAGCTAAACTAGCGCGTTTAAAATTTTTAAAGCATCACCTTAAAAGGAGGTGATGTCATTGTACTAAAAAGTGATTAATCATATAATTATAGCATGGTTAGGAATCAATTATCTCGTACATGAAAGTGATTTACAGTGTAGCCTTGCAAAGCAGGCCTGGATCTGAGAAGTGAACGGCCTGGGACTTTGCAGATATTAAGGTTCTATTTTGTAATGACAAAATTAACTGTGTGTGTATCTATATAGATAATAATAAAAAAACCAGGTGTGGCAGTCGTGGGGACTGGCCAACAGAAGTTAATTCTTCTTTTGGTTTAGTGACAGTCTTGCTTCTCATTTAATAAAGAATTTTCCTTCAGGCTTTGTTTAAAAATATATTTTATATTAAATAAATATGTATACGCACAACAAATTATCAACTCATGAAGTAGAATAATGGTAGTTCTGGGTAAAGAGAAGGCCCCCTAAATACATTCGCAACTTACTAAGCTACTAAAAAGCATACAGAAATTGTTTAAGAGCAGGCCGAATTCGCTGTCCTTGTCTAATTGAGATTTTTGTTATTTACTCAAGTATTAATCGGTGTATCTGTAAATTGAAGGTTAAGCGCAATAGATATTATTATTACAAATATTTATGCACAAGAAAAAAAAATCCACCGTTTTATTTTTGAGAAAAGTAAGGAACGCGAAAATATTCCCTGGTAGAAATTTTCATTATAAACCGGTCATATTTTAACCATTTTTTTCAAAAATGGTTATTAATTGACCAACAATCACTAGAAAATGATCAGTTTATCTGCTAATAGCCAACGGTTAATGGTCAAAAACTAGCAAAATAAAGTTAAGAGGAGGTCACGTATCTCTGTCCTTTTCTAATCAAAGAAATGATTTTTTTACAAAAACTAATAACTTTATCAAAAAATGAAGAAAAAGCCGCATCTTGTATCAAAAAAAGCAATATTTTCTTTGATAAGAAAAAATTAATTTTATTGCTTCGTTTTCAAGAAAACCTTGAAAAACCAAATTGTCCACCCTAACCTCTATGATTTAAGTTTTTCAAGGTTTTCTTGAAAACGAAGCAATTGAATTAATTCTTTTTTATAAAAGAAAATATTGCTTTTTTTATTACGAGATGCGGCTTTCTCTTCATTTTTTGATAAAGTTATTAGTTTCTGTAAAAAATTCAATTCTTTGATTAGAAAAGGACAGAGATAAGTGACCTCCTCTTAATCACCAAATAATAATTTTACTAAATATATACTTTATGTATTTTAAAAAAATCGAATTGAATAAAAATAATAACTTTAAATCAAATTAATAGTGTGTTTCTTACCGGATCAGAATAATATATTTCTTTCTTGATCAGATATATTTTCACATTGTAAAGTATATCTTTATTATATTGTACTCGTAAATAATCTTTCCTTGACCTGGAGGTCATCCTGGCCGTCTGGATATCATTTCCAGGAAGAGAATGATATTTTTGAATTTTCGATTATAATACTAGATGTGCATATTAGTATTCAGAAATATGAGTCATTTCCTGCAGATGATGTCCAAGTGTCAAAGATGATCTAGATTGACGTAACATCATCTACGAAGAAGTACAGCTAATAATGAAATTAAATATTCAGAAATTTTAGTCACTTTCTGTAGACGATGTCTAGGTGCTTGAAGTAACCTCCAGGTCGGCATAACATCATCTACAGGTGAGTGCAGCTGGTATTATAATTGAAAATTAAGAAATATCAGTCACTTCTAATAGATGATGTCCAGGTCTCTAAGGTGATCTTTAGGCTGACGTAACGTCATCTACGAGAAAGTGCAGTGAGTATCATAATTAAAAATTTAGACAATCTAGTCACTGTAAGTATAGGTGACCTTCTGAGGCTAAAATAGCCTTCAGGTTAACGAAACATAATTTACGAAAAAGAGCAGCTAATATTCAACTAGCATCAGAAAAATTAACCGCTGTGACACGTAAAATAAACGCACTTATTTAAAGAAATATTAATTAATAGTTGAAATTCAAATATCATAATAAAAATTGATTCTACTCATTAAAAATGAACATTTTCGGCATTTAAAAAATAACACTAATAATAATACCTGAAATATTGCTGCATGATAAAAACTTTTTTGCATTTTAGGGTTAGGAAACACGCGCAGTCACATGTTCGCAAACGTCTCCCTCTCTCTTTCTCTTCTAATACATCTATGCGTATTTAAGGGCATGACAGAGCTCGCTACCTTCTAAAATAATTCATTAATTTTTTAATTCCAAGTTCACGAGTAAACGGTGCGTTAGATCGAGTTCTTTCATTACAGTAAGAAAATTTGTAATACTAAACTTGAGTGCGGACAACTTACAGAATTTACCAAAATATCATACATAAAAAGTTATAAACAATTTTTCGAAATATAGTATTTTGAGGTTAGGTTTATCGAACTTGATATCTGATTTCCGTTCCAAGCTTATAAAAAAATAACAAGTTTAAATGATTTTTTATTTTAGCAAAAATTATTGTATTGACATAGCTTTAGTGCGGACAAGTCATTACGATTGTTTAAATTACGAATTTAAAAAGATATCAATAAAATAATAAAAGCGAAAATCGTGTCCAGCAGCTCCGACATCCTGTTAAGCGTAAATGCCTTATTATAAATTTAAAAATGAATATTATGTGGCTAAATCAAACTAAATTTTAAAAGTTTAAACCATCTATTTATTATATCTTAATTTTAAGGAGATGTAAAACGGACACTACACCTGTACTTATAGGTATTAGCTTCCTTTCTATTTTATTGCTGAGTTTCCAGAAAAGAAATGCATTAGCTTGTAATATGTACCATGATGATTAATTTGATAAATTTTCAAATAAATTCATTTATTAGCTTTTAAGATATTTGGATTCCTGTACAAAATTGAAAAATTTTAATAAATAATTTTGGAACCCAAAATTCTCAATAACTAATGAATGAATTTATTTAAAAATTTAACTGAATAATCTTCATGATACATACTACCACTTGATGCATTTTTTTATTGAAAATTTTGCAATAAAATGTAAAGATGTTGAATATTTATGAGTACAGGTGTAGTGTCCATTTCACATCCCCTTAATTATCAAAACTAGAATATTTGTACGGATATCTGTCAGTATACAAAAATATATATCTATTTTTTTACTATCTTTCGATCAGTTTTTGATTATATTTATTGACCAGAAAAAACTGGTTAGTAAATGATGAATGACGATTTTTAAATGGTCTATTTTCTACCAGGGTTATAAACATAAACTTTTACTTCGGCGTTTCTTACTTTTCTCAAAAACAAAGCGGTAGAATTTTTTTTCTTGTGCATAGATGTTCATAATAACAATATCTATTGCGCTCAACCTTTTATTTGAAGATACACCGATTAATACTTAAGTGAATTACAAAAAACTCAATTGTTACTCGGTCGGTATCAGATTCTACTCCGGCCTGGTCTTAAATAATAAACATATAATGATCATAAATATAAAACAATTAATTTATTAGAATTATTTAATGATTTATGATGAATATTATATTTAATAAGGGAATTGCGTATTATAATTATCTTTTTTATGCAAATTTAAAACTTAACAGGGGACCGAACTATCTGTCTTTGTCTAATAGCGTTTTTCATCATTTATATAAACACCATTCGTTGTAGCATCAAAAAAATAGTAGGCCCCGCTAGATATTAGTATAATAAGTAAATTTTGTAATAACAATCAAATTATTTTATTGCATAGTTTTTGAATAATGTGAGACCTGCCGAAAAAGATAGGTTATATTTTAGTTCGTTCATAGGTCTTATATTATTCAAAAACTACGCAATAAAATAATTTGATTGTTATCACAAAATTCACTTATTATACTAATATCTAGCGGGGCCTACTATTTTTTTGATGCTACAATGGATGGTGTTTATATAAATGATGAAAAAATCTATTAGACAAAGACAGATAGTTGAGCCTGCTCTTAACTTAATAATAATCAAAAATATAATTAATATTTTTATTCATAGTTTTTTATAAATATTAAAAAAATACACAGTGCATATGTGAATTATAATTGCAGTTCTAAACCACAGTTTAGTCGATGGTTTCCTTGAAACTTTAAATCGAGCACTAAATATAAATCATTTGAAAATTAATATTTTTACTGTAAGCACGTTAATATATTAGAATTTAGCTTTTTAGTATATCCATCAGCAATTTCAATTAATCAATGACGGAAAATATTCGTAAGAAATATTCTACACTTTAGATCTAAGCAGCGTGATGACATGGCTTTTATTTGTAAGCTAATTCACGATTTTCCTACGTTCTCCTACTGACAACTAACCTCAGACCGTCAGAAATTCACAAGAAAAAATTTAGATGAAAAGCGCTTATCCAAATAGTATTATCTTTGGTTCTACTTATCACACGAAAAAAAATAAAATAAAAAATTAATAGAAAAAAATAAATTTAAAAAATTTAAAAAGAACTAAAAAGTAAAAATAAATAAATAAATAAAAAATAATTTTTTAAAAAACACTTTTATCAAAAACTAAAAAATAAAAATATAAAAAGTTCAATAATTCAAATGTATAATTACATCATAAATTTTGATTCTGCCTAATATTTTATTGGAATTTTATACAAAAGCGTGGTGAATATTGAAAGAACATTTGGAATTATATTCTCCGATCTTTTATATAAAATTTCAATAAAATATTAGGCAGAATCATAATTTATGATGTAATTATACATTTGAATTATTAAATTTTTTATATTTTTATTTTTTAGTTTTTAACAAAAGTGTTTTTTAAAAAATTATTTTTTATTTATTTATTTATTTTTACTTTATAGTTTTTTTTTAATTTTTAAATTTTTCTTTCTTTCTATTAATTTTTTAACGTTAATAAAAGCATTTTTTTAATTAATTTTATTCATTTATATGAGCATACAAATGTGCACGCATATACATACTGTAACGTCAAATAGTAAGATATAGCAAGATTGGAAAATTTGTGACTAATAGACTTAATTTAATATTTAATTTTTGTTCTATTAATAAGTCTTACCTTTAAATTTTTTTATCAAAATCAATATATGTATATATTATTCTTTAACTAATTATTACGGATAAGCAGCAAAAAAAGATTGAATCTCAATAACGTTACCAATCTTGCCTTCTTCTTTGTAAAGTTATTATTCTCGCCGACTTTACAACTCAGCAATGTCCATAGGGTTCGTCGAATTGATATTATATAAAAATTCTTTTAATTATTTAATATATTGGACATAACATAGATTAGCATGCAAATTTACACTTAATATACGACCCACATAAAATTGACATAAGATAGTTTGTGTAATAAAGAACGCTTTATATAATTTTGTTTAAGTTGGTCACATATATGACATCTTTTTAAAAAATATTCTCATTTATTTTTATAATCAAATACAAATTTTCGTTTGTTAATAAAAAGAATTCTTAGTTAAGAGGAGGCCGTATAGCTCTGTCCTTGTCTAATCTAAATGTTCGATATTATTAATAAATTAAATATTGTTATACAAAAGTAAGGGCATAGCCCAATAGATTTCAGGACGAGCAAACGATCCTATTCTATGAAAAAGTATAAAATTTTCATTAGTTTTCGAGTGAGGTCTGAAACGGAATAACGATTGAACTTGATAACTGTTTTTCCGTTTCAGACCTCACTCGAAAACTAATAAAAATTTTATACTTTTTCATAGAATAGGATCGTTTGCTCGTCCTGAAATCTATTGGGCTATGCCCTTACTTTTGTATAACAATATTTAATTTATTAATAATAACGAAAATTTAGATTAGACAAGGACAGAGCTATACGACCGCCTCTTAATCATATATTGGATAATTAAGTAATTTAAATTAATTTCCACGATACCAAACTAAAAATCTCATAATGGAAATATTATCTTTGAATATCTAAATTTAACTTCAGAAAAAATGAAACAGAAAGATTTGATATAATTGAGTTTTGCAAAAAGAAAAATCTTTCAATTATAAAAAAAAAGAAACAATCTCGATTTTATTTGTCTTTTCTTTAAGGAGATGTAAAACGGGTACTACACCTGTTCTCTTAAATAATGATAATCTTCTTATTTTATTGCAAAATTTTAAGAAAAGAAATGCATTAACTTGTAGCATTTACTACGAATATTATTTAGTTAAATTTTCGAATGAATTCATTCATTAGTTTTTCCTAATATTGGGTTTATTGTACAAAATCTAAAAATTCTAACATATCATACTGAAACCCAAAATTCCGAGAAACTAATGAATGAATTTATTTGAAAATTTAACTGAATAATCTTCGTGGCAATTAGTACAAGCTAAAGCATTTCTTTTTTTCAAGTTTTGCAATAAAATGAAAAGATAGGTCATATTCATGAGTACAGGTGTAGTGTCCGTTTTACATCCCCTTAAGTGCTTCAATAACTCTTCTTGTTACGATTGGTCGAGTGCAATATTCAATCGGACATAACCTGAAACAAACAAACTAAGCCCTAATCCCTGGCGTACGGTAACCTATGCTTCACCAGGTACATAAATGTACGTGATATTCACAGGAAAGGGCAGCTTTTCAGCATCCTTTTAAACCCATCATTATCAGGCTTTTTGAGCAATGTGCAACCACTTTATTCACAAATAAAGTCATCACTCAGGGCTTTTCAGCCAAAGGCCTAGTCTTTCCCCTTTTTAGTAAAGAAAAAAAATTTTTTTTATTGTTATATTAGTTTGTAATAAGGTTATCACACTGACTTTATTTTTAACCAAGATTTATTATAAGTAATCCTGCAAAGATCGTTCTTATACGCAGGATTACTGATAAGCACAAAAAAAACAATCGATTTGAGTTCACTCGCGAAATGTTGATTTAATTTATCTGATTTTTCTTCTTTTCTTTATTTGAATATTCTTTTAATTATTTATACAAAAAAAGTAATTATGAAAAAAACAAGGAAGTATAAAATAGAACACTCGAAAAAACAAACAAAAAAATCACGTTTCCTTCTTACTTTTAAAAAGAAAAAGCAAATCAAAAGTTAAATTAAGCGTAGTATGTATGAAATCTCCACATAGTACGGAAGATTCGGGATGCTTTCATCGGAAGATTCGAGGAAGATTCCAATGTAAGCTTCTAGCAAGCTTCCCAGAAGCTAAATGAAGCTTCCAGTAATATTTTGTGGAAGATTCCATTCAAACTTCCCGCAGCTTTCCACGGATGGTTACAGAAAGACTATATCAATGTTCACGAAAGGTTACCAGTTACTTGTTAGGAGGATTCCCTGTAAGCTTCCCGGAAGCTAAATGAAAGTTTCGGGAAGCTTCTATTAGAATCTTTCATGTAAGCTTTACGGAAGGTTCAGGGAAGTTAACATGTAATACTCCATGAGAGCTAAATGGAACATTACGAAATAGCTTCCAGTAAGCTTCCGGAAAGATTACATGCAATATTACAGAAAAGTTATTCGGAAGATTACATTATATCTTTGAGAAAGCTTGCAGTAATATTTTGTGGAAGATTCCATTTGAACTTCCTGTAGCCTTCCACGGAATGTTATAGGTAAAATATTTTATTGTTTACGGAAGGTTACCAGCAACTTATCAGAATGATTTCCTGTAAGCTTCTCGGAAGCTAAATAAAAGTTTCGTAAAGATTCCATTGGAACCTTTTATGTAAGCTTTACGGAAGGTTCAGGAAAGCTCATATATAATATTCCATGAGGGCCAAATGGAATATTACAAAATAGCTTCCAATAAGCTTCCAAAAAGTTACATCTGAATTTTATTTGGAAGATTACTTTACATTTTGCAGGAAGCTTGCAGTAATATTTTGCGGAAAATTCTATTCAAATTTCCTATAGCCTTTCACAGAATATTACGGATATATTAATGTTCACGGAAAGTTATTGCAAAGTTTTAGAAAAAAAACATTAGCTTGTAGTAAATATTACGAAAATTAGTCAGTTGAATTTTCAAATAAATCTGTTCTTTTGTTTATAAGAATTTTGTATTCCTGGTACAAAATCGAACAACTTTAATATATACTAGCGTACAATATCTCGCTACTAACGTTGCTCGGTTAAATTTCTTCATGCAATTGGAATTTGCAATGTAAAATGATTGTAAATATAAATTTCTAGAATTCAACTTTAAAAACTACAATCTACGAATGCTTAAACATTTTACCAATGGATTTTTATATCCAAAAAGTTGAATTGTGAGGTGGAGTATACGTTTGGTCTAAACGTCTGTCTTTATCTTTTTGAGTAAGTTTTGTATCGAAAAATATAGAAAATTTTGAAGAACCATATAAAAATCTCAGAAACACCTTTAAAAAGTTAAAGTTTGTAACGTTTTTATTTCCTGCAGGTGGGAAATATTACGTCTTTACCTCCTGTTGCCGGACGCTTCAGTGAGTGACCAGGGTTCGAGGCAGGAGGTCGGTTAGGACGGACGGTGGAAAGATAAAGGATTGTAAACAGGTTGACACGTTTGTTTATGCTAGGGAGTACCAGAGCATTATTGTACTCTAAACTCATATCTTACAACGACGTGTAACAATAATAATGAAAAGTAATAAACTGACCTAAATTATATAAATCAAAATAACTAACCTAATATATGTACGCGAGATACAAAGAAATAAAGATTGAATTTAATATAAACCACTTGACGGCTTATGCGCCTCTTGTCGGCGACAGAAATAAATAAAATCAAAAATAATGGAAATAAACTTTATCTTTAATAATAAGTCGAACTAGACTAACGGTGGTTAACAGCCTGGACGGTTTTAATGAACAAACAAAGTTATAATAATTATAATATCAATAACCTAATCTAATAACGGTGGGTGGACGACACCCAGTGATGGATTTCGAAGATGCTTATATGATATCCAACAGCCAACTTCAGAGAACATACTACAGAATAATATATTCTGCTTATACTCTAATTCTACGGTATACTCTGAAGTTGGCTAAAGGATATCCTAATATATAGATATACATAAATGTATAAAGCATCCTCGAAATCCATCACTGACGACACCCTTAATGCGGTAACGGAATACGGCTGAAGGCCTATGATTCTCTAATGCGCGACCAGATGCACATGAATAGAGTAATCCTGGCTTGCCTTTTCCGGCGGCGGCAATGGGTGGGAAGCACCTTTAATACTAACTTAATACTACGGTTATAACAGATGGAAAAACACCTTAAAGTTGCTACGAACTAATCTCAGACTAAATGTCTTATATACGGGTCAGCGCGGCGGCTCGGCGGTGTATAACGGTTCGGCGTAAATCAGCCTTGATATCAAATGTTAAATAATGATTAATTAATGGTAGGCCGGAGTAGAACCTGATACCGACCGAGTAACAATTGAATTGTTTGTTATTAACTCAAGTTTTAATCGGTGTATCTTCAAATTAAAGGTCGAGCGCAATAGATATTATTATTATGAACATCTATGCACAAGAAAAAAAATATCTATCGGTTTGTTTTTGAGAAAAGTAAGTAACGCGAAAATATTATAAACATAAACTTTTACTTTGGCGTTACTTACTTTTCTCAAAAACAAACCGGTAGATATTTTTTTTCTTGTGCATGGATGTTCATAATAATAATATCTATTGCGCTCGACCATTAATTTGAAGATACACCGATTAAAACTTGAGTAAATAACAGAAATGCCAATTAGACAAGGACAGCGAATCCGGCCTGCTCTTAATATTAAATTTATAAAGTTTCTACTTTATCAACGGCCGGTACGGCGGCTCGGCGGTACAGACTAAATTAAACTAATCTATTTACAACGCGGTCGGTACGGCGGTACGGCTGTACGGCTGTACGGCGGTGCGGAAGTGCAGTGGCGGTTCTCTCGGTCGCCTTTTATCTAAGCCAGCGAGCGCACTCGGCAAAGATTAAATGCGGCTCGGCTTGCTTCTAACGCTTAGATACATTAGAGCGAGCGAGAGAGTTGCTCTTCTTATAAGGCGTGGGCGCCCCTTATAAGAACGTCAGTACTGTATACTGCTTTCTCTCTCTAGGCCAGCGAGCGCACTCGGCTAAGAGAGAGGGAGAGCACAGTCCCCAATGCCTCGACTCTTCGCTGAGCCTTAGCTCTTATATCTCCTCGAGCTCGCTGTTCCTCTTGCGGAAGCAGCAAAAACTGACGGCACCTGGCGGTTGAGCCTGTTACTATCGTGCCTCGCGGGAGATTTGAATATCCTGTCTGCACGATTATGAATAATCGTTGTAAGTTTCAAAGTCCAATTATAAAGAATTACTTTGAAAAATAGAACTAAAAGATATTAGGGCTGTTATATGTTGATACGAATAAGGAATAATTATATATTCAATTCATAGTCGTGTCTTGAGCATTAGGTATGACTTACAACTTAGGTATCGTTACTTGAGTAACAGCTGTTACTTCAATTGAGTGTCGCATCTTTATCAACGAGTATCTTATCTGTGTGATTTTGTTTCATAACTCACTTTGATAACCTCTTTATGTAACACTCAATTGAAGTAACAGCTAATACTCAAGTAACGATACTTAAGTTTTAAGTCATACTTAGTACTCAAGACACGATTATGGATTCGGGCCTTAGTGTATACAGGTATGGAATTGATGCACGTTATACAATTGATTTCTCATTATTTAGTGTGTAACTGACTTAAGCTTTTAAGAGACTGCTGCGATACATTTTAAACCTATTTGAAAAAATTATACATTTAGATGCGTATGATACTAATCGTCTCAACTTTGTGTTTAAGTCTAACAAGGAGAGTGCATTTCATTTGGGTCTTGGATTTTCTTCTAACTTTGGGATATTTTTTCTTACATAAAATCATGAAAAAAGCCGCATCCATTCGGCCCAACGCTCGATTTTTTCCAAGTTATGAGTAGTTTTGTCTGTTTTGTTAAAAAAATTGCATTTGCTCTATAGTTTCACAGTTTTTGAACTACTTATTCTATAAGGTTTTTACTAATTGCATTTTAAAGTTGAGATTAAAACCTATCAATTAAGAAAAAGGTGTCCAAAAATCTCAAGTTATTCAAAAGTTATGAAGGGATGAAAATTAAAATGAAATTCAGACTAAAATACAGCATTAATTTTCTATGCATATTTTCAACTAAATATTTGCCCTATTTTCATTCCCTTATAACTTGTAAACAGCTTGAGATTTTTGGACACGTTTTTTTTTAATCGATAGGTTTTAATCTCAACTTTAATATAAATTCAGTAAAAACCTTATGGAATAAGTAATTCAAAAACTGTAAAACTATAAAGCGAATGCAAATTTTTTAACAAAACAGACAAAACTGCTCATAACTTGGAAAACATCGAGCGTTGGACCGAACGGACGCGGCTTTTTTCATGATTTTATGTAAGAAAAAATATCCCAAAGTTAGAAGAAAATCCAAGACCCAAATGCAATGTACTCTCCTTGTAAGTACTCGCAATCACGCTTAAAGTAAAACATGTTAAAACGATGGTGCACACTAACAAGGAGAGTATTTGACCTCCGGGAAACGGATTTGGCTGGAACTGCAGGATATGATTCTTTAATGAAAAAAAATTAACCTGTATTTTTTCTTTTGTGCTAATAGGCCCTATAGACGGACATATAGACATTTCTTTGAAGATATAGAGAAAAGAAGCGTTTATAAGAACTTGAATAATTAAACAACTAAAACTTTTACAGAAAAATGTATGAAAAATAGAAAAAAGTACAAGTTAAAAGCTTTAACTTTTAGACTGCGGGAAAATTTTACTACTAAACGACCTTTTATAAAGTGCAAAATGTATACATGAGATCATTGGATTTTTCAGGTAGAGTCCCCACCCTGACTGCTGGTCGATAAATCGACCACCCCCACAGGCAACAGGTTAATTTTAGTCTTGTTACATCAAAAAAGCTTTTGTAGTTCAAAAGTTGTGCCTTATTGAAAATTACTACATATTAATTAATATTCTTAGCATGTAACATACGATCAAATTTTTACCTTATTTCATTAGCATATTTCAGCCGCCTGTAACTTTTGAACTATATGAGATTTTTTAACGCAACAAAGCTTAAATTAAAGCTTTCAACTTTAACTTTCTTTTATTTTTTATACAATTTTCTGTAAGAGTTTTAGTTGTTTGTATATTTAAGTTCTTATAAAAACCTCTTTTCACTATATTTTCGAAAAAATGTATATATCGTTGTCTCTAGGGCCTATTAGCACAAAAGAAAAAACAAGGGTTCATTTTTTTTTCATCAAAAAATCATATCCAGCAGTTTCAGCCAAATCCGTTTGCCGGAGGTCAAATACTCTCCTTGTAAGTATGGAGAAAGTTGAGACGGAAAATTAAAAGAGTCAACTATGACTTATCAAGAGAGCCGGTCTGTGGCACAGTCGGTAGGAGCGTTGGATTCGTATGCTTGGGGAACCGGGATCGAATCTCGCTCTCGGCTGTTTTTCAAACGAGCACCTCTGTTATATGTGCTTTGTACGCAGTACACACTTACGAGCTCCGTCGCTAAGGGATGAAAAAGTGCAGTTGTAAAAATCAACTGACCTTGCGTCCCAGTGGATCGGGGTTTGATTCCCTAGGAAAAATTAGAAAAAATAGTTTTCGAAGTTTTCCGAGGGAATAAACCCGAAGAACACAAAACATATATATATATATAAAAGTCCCTCTGGGCAAAACTAGAATTATAATAAAAAGTCCCACTGGGCAACAAAAACAAAAAAAATATAATAATCACTTGGTGATGGCCTAAGACGTAACGCTCATATGAAGCAAGCCAAGAGGCCAAAATAATAATTAAGAAGAAGAAGAAGAAGACTTATCAAGAAATAGAAAAGATGATATCAAAGTAAGTTTAAAAAAAGTTTAAGAAAGTGAGTTTGAGTGTAAGAAAAATTGATACAATTTTTAAAAAAATGAAAATCAATTGAGAGTTCTAAAAATAAATTAAAATAACGCTTTATGTCAAAATAATACATTTTGTTTTACATCAATATTCCAGTTTTGTAGTATTACCGTCAAAGCACGTGTAGTGAACAAAAGCAGGATTATCAATTTTAAATCAGGAATATGTCATATATGACTGCACACAAATAAATTTAAAAGATTTTACAGTAAATTTAACAGATGATTATGATTATAAAGTCACAAAACTTATGTATTTAAGGAGATGTGAAACGTATACTACACCTGTATTCATAAATCTGGACTATCTTTTTATTTCATTGCAAAATTTTAAGAAAAGAAATGCATTAGCTTGTAGTATGTACCATGAATATTATACAGTTAAATTTTTAAATGAATTTATTCATTAACTTTTCAGAATTTCAGATTTTTTGTACAAAATCTAAAAATTTTAATATATAATATTGGAATTCAAAATTCTGAAAAACTAAAGAATGAATTTATTTAAGAATTTAACTGAATAATCTTCATGATAAATACTACAAGCTAAGGCAATTCTTTTCCTCAAGTTTTGCAATAAAATTAAAAGATAGGCCAAATTCACGAGTACAGGTGTAGTGTCCGTTTCAAATCCCCTTAAGGTAACTTTCAGAATTTCATCATTATATAGTATAATCAATGACAATGAATAAAAAAATAGTATAACCGTCTAAGGCACAGTCTGTTTGAAAAAATTTTAAAAGCCTTACTGATGAGTCCTAAATAAATAGATTTGGACAAAACGTTGTCCTCATGATTAAGTTTTGTGAGAATATGCTTTTGAGCATGCACACACTTCACAGAACATTAAGGGTCTGGTTTCACGCTACTTTACCGATCGGAAATTATAATTTTATAAAATTACAATTTTCGAAAAAACTATACATCAGAATGAGTTTTCCTTTTATAGATCACTTTATTTAATTTCAATGAAGGGCGAAAACTCCAAAAATTAGCGGAAAAAAAGCGTTAATCGAAGATAATTAGAAAAACAAATTTCTCAGTTCGAAAAAATCAAATTTCTCAAAAAACGTGTTTCGTAGGGAAATTTCCTATTCAGGATTATTTTATTTTTGAAAAATGAAGGGCGGAAACTTGGTTCGGTAAATCATATCGCAAAAAAGCAAAATTACATTTTTCTAAAAAGATGCGATCAGCTGTAAGAATACAATGGCCGTGCAAGAAGCCATGTTTCATAGTTGGCATCAATGCTAATGTATAGTTTGGTACGCGCCAACATCAAATTCGAATTTTAAATGTAAATTGAATTTGTTTTATATGTACAATTTCTACAAATAAACACTTTTCAACATAAAACTGTTTTATTTTATTTAAAACATAAATATGTAAAAAATTTAATATTATAAGAGAGAACAATATAGTTTACATCATTTGCGAACTCATTATTTTTTTTTTAATTTTCATTATAGCAAAATAAATAATTTATTCGTTTCTTTGCTTGAAACAAAATATTTTTTGAATGACTTTATTGAATTAGCGAAACTTTGGCATATCCTAACCTTTTTAGAATGAAAATGTTTTCAAAAGCGAATAATTAGGATTACTTAATTTTATTGATAATTATGGTTTTTGAAAAATAAACAGTCATAAGTAATTTTATTAAGATAAGACTTTGAAAAATCGTGAGAAAAATCACTTAATTTTTTAAATCTTATTTTCATTATCTTATAGAAAAGCAGACGATTAATCTCGCTCTACCCAGGGTTAGGTGAGTTAGCCTGCTTGGGGGTTGATAGGGGTGGTTTTTAATCCTGAAAATGAGTTAGGGCCGATATAAAAAAATACGTGTCTAATATTTTTCAATATTCTACCGCTTTGCCAAGTTTCATTAAAATCCGAGAGTGACCGTTGGGTAGGGTTACTTGTTAGTGTAATGAGTATAAAATAAAATTCATAATATTATTTTTGAAAAATTTGTCGAAATATATTTTTCAAATTCATTATTTTCCTAATATTTATCTTTTTATTCGGAATCTAAATTATACATTCATGTTATATATAGATTTATCAATCAGACATAAATATAAAAAGAGTAGAAATGATTTGGAAATATATTTTTTTTGACAAAATTTTTTTAAAGATAAATGAATAAGACTCTCCGTGAAACACAAACTGCAAAAAACTTTCTTTTATTTGACAAAGAATTCAATTTGGTAGAAATGAATGATTAGTTTTTGAATTTTGTAAATAAATTAGATCATAAATAAATGTACATGTTGAACCTTAAAACTTCAATTTTATTTATGCATAATAATACTTATCATTTTAACTAAATGTTATTTTTTCAAAAAACTGTAAAAATTTATGAAAAAATATAAATAATCGTAAATAAATGTGAATAATTGTAAAAAAAATAAATAAATGTAAATAACTGTAAATAAATATAAACAACTGTATATTTATAGTTATTTACACTTATTTACAATTAGTAACACTTATTTACAATTATTTCCAGAAATTTTTTCCATATGGGCTTATCTTAATAAAATTATTTACAACTGTTTATTTTTAAAGAACGATAATATAAAATAATATTTGATGAGATTATATTATATAATAAAATTATATTAGCAATAAAATTAAGTAATCCTTATCATTCGCTTTTCAAAACATATTTTCATTCTAAATAGGTTAAGATATGCCTAAGTTTCGTTAATTAAATAAAGTTATTCAAAAAATATTTTGTTTCAAGCAAAGAAACGAATAAATTACTTATTTTGCTATAATGAAAATTAAAAAAAAATAATGAGTTCTCAAATGATGTAAACTATATTGTTCTCTCTTGCAATATTAAATTTTTTTACATATTTATGTTTTAAATAAAATAAAACAGTTTTATATTGAAAAAGTGTTTATTTGTAGAAATTGTACATATAAAACAAATTAAATTTACATTTAAAATTCGAATTTGAAGTTGGCGCGTACCAAACTATACATTACCATTGATGCCAACTATGAAACATGGCTTCTTGCACGGCCATTGTATTCTTACAGCTGATCGCATCTTTTTA